>VXBO01010217.1:32794-163526 GCA_013400135.1 Rhinoptilus africanus
CAGTTTCTCCAGGGGAATGCTGTGGGAAATGGTGTCAAATGCTTTCCCAATGTCCAGGTAAACAACATCCACAGCCTTTCCCTCATCCACTAAGTGGGTCACTGTGTCACAGAAGGAGATCAGGTTAGTCAAGCAGGACCTGCCTTTCATGAACCCATGCTGACGGGGTCTGATCACCTGGTCACCCTGGACGTGCCATGTGATGACGCTCAAGATGATATGCTCCCAGGCATAACCTTCCCAGGCACAGGACTCTGAATAGCTTTGTTGCAAATACTCGAGGGTAACAGAGTTAACTTAAGAAGAAAAGGCCGAAGGAGTGATGCTGTGAAAGTGATTGACCAAAGTACTGATAATTTAAGGAAGAAGCCACCTCACATCTCCTTACAGAAGGACATAGACATTTTCAGCCATGCAAATGAATATAAGTTTCTCTAATTCTCTAGTTGACAGCTTATGTCAACATTTTGGACATAATTTAGGGGATGGGTGTGGTGTGGAAATTATATTAGTACTAAAAAAAAATATTCATATCAAAGAAAATGCCAAAAAAGTCAATTATACCATCCTGTCTTAGCACGTCTGTGATGCAGAACTGATTTTATCACGATGAATAAAACCTTTGTCAGCAAATAGGATGGAACCTTTTTGCCGTTACAAAGACCAAACCAGTCTTGACCCTAAGGCTATTGTCTTCATCTGGGAAATAAGAAAACGCTCACTGCTTCCTCTAAATATACTGCTGGGCCTCAGTGACCGATAACCAGTAATGTCATCTATGACTGCCTTTTCGGATCTTTTATGTACTTGTCAGCATGCCAGTTATGGAGTTAAGAGAGAGCCAGAAGCTGGCTTAAAAAATTCCTTGGTCCATTATTTTACCCTTCTAGAATAAAAAAGCAAAATTGCCGATGGTAACTGCCAGAAGTCAATGCTTTTCATCTTGCTTTACTCAGAGGCATATAAGATGCAGTCCAAGGCAATCTGGTACCTCGGAAGGCACTAAGTATGTCTGGCCCTATGGAAGACCCGTGATGAGAGATTTGAGGATGACAGAGAACTTGAAAGGTACTTCTTACACCAAAAGGAAACTCAGGAAAATTAAGGAATTTTTTGAAAACAGAAGGGAAGGCAGGTATTTATTCAAACCAATTCAAGATTCAAACAAGTTACATAATTTCAGTTTTTGAGAAAGATTCCCTTCATGGTTCTTACTGTAACTACTCCTACATCTCCTAAAAGAAAAAGCATTCCTACTGTTGTATTAGGGACTAACTTTTGAGTACTCTATGTGATGTTTTGTGAGTTGTTATAGAAATGACAAAACCAGTTCTTTTCATATACAGAAATAATATAAAATGTTTTAACAGACTTTTGATGTTCTTGAGGTGTCAGTACTGTTCATCTTACTGGGTACTATAGCTCATTTTGTATTTTTTTTTATTCTGTTCTGTGTACATTTGCACACTCTACTTATCATAATCACATCTGAATAGCTCACAGCAGTGTACTAAGCAACATGAATAACATCCGTTACAGATTATTTGCATTTTCATTCCCCCAAAAGAGGAGGCATATACAGCTTGTGCATCATTTTTGTAAGGCTGATTGGATACTTTTTGGTGTCATTTTGGTGGGTTATTTTTGGATGGATCTTTTTGTCAGATACATTTCTTTCTTTTACAAATTTCCATGCTGCTGTGCAGTTAGGTTACAGAAGGTAGTGTAAAAGAAATATAACTTCTCTTTGGATGGAAGGTTTATACACCTAATTTTTCTGTGCAATCATTCCATGCCAGATTAGTCCTTTAGGATACTTTGGAAGATTTGATAATAATTTATTGATGAACAGTTAATAGATTGCAGTTTGCTCAAGAGGTTGAAGGTTAAACATTTCCCCAAAGTGAAGAATTATTTGTATGGTAAACTAAATGAATATAAATAGCACTGTTTTACAATCTCTCTAAGGTAAATGTGACCTAGAAGTCTATTCTTTTGGGTCCAGATTCAGATGTGATCACTATACAATAATGTCCCCTACCTGCAATTTTAAGGCTGTACAATAATGACTGTGAGTCAAGGGAAATATTTTAAGTACGAAGCAAGTAAGTAGTTAGACCATCACTAGCTTGAGTTATTACATTCATGCCTGATATCAGTTTGATTTTAGTTGAACAAAAGGTTAGCTAGATAACATCTTTGACTATGTAGCTGAGAGGCACTATTATACATTGAGGTAATAGAGAAGAACTATACTTCTGCTTGTTCCTTCAGGAAATAACACTTCAAATGAAGTGTCTTCTGCAAAATGTCCTAGAGGTTATAACAATATGCTCAGCATAAAATAGATATGCAATAAATATTCAAAACATTACACAGCATTACAAATTCATATAGTCAAAAATGCTTATTTGAATTATACACAAATAATATATTTCAGTCTCTCAAACTGTTTTTGTTAGGATTAGCTACAATCCTAGGACAATAATTCCATAAAATAAAGACTTTAGCACAAAATGCTGAATTACTTAATATTATATTTCATTATTCCTTCTATAATATTTAAGTCTGCTGGACTCTGTCTCTCATCTTCCAAGCAAGTTTTGAATTAATATCTCAAAATCACATCTTGACCAGCAATAAATTACCAAATATAAAATTACTTGAGCATGTAGAAAAATTACTATCTCCCTGTCCTTTGCGTGTCCAGTGCTTTGTCTATACTACTAATGAGAGATGAGACAAGGGATTCAGATATAGGATTTTGCTTGATATTGCATAGTGCTGTTTGTAGCTCACCAAGCCATGGTTATTTCTGGTTCATTTCCAGGCAGTCATGCGTAAGAATCTCAGCTATAAGGTCCATGAACTGTAGTGTACTATTGTACTACCAGCCTTCTACTTTATATTCTGATAAGACCACAGATGGAACCAAAATGCAATTTTTCCTTACTAGAAATTGGTACACTGAAGTGGTCCAAATTAGGTAACGCATTATCATAGTTATTAAAAAGTCAAAATTTGCATATCATTATTTTAAATTCATTATTCAAAAATATGTAAGATAGCAAGGCTATACATAGGGCATCACAACTGTACCCCACTATTACTGAGTGTTAATTAAATAATCTGAATCTGAACTGAAATTCTTTGGCTGAGCTGTGTGTAGGAAGTCCATATTAATAATTATACCCTTTAATAACAATTATCCACTTCTACTGATACAAAAGCTTTCTTCTTCCTACAAGGGATGAAGAAAATACAAATAAGAAAATATTTTTCTTTTTGACTGAAATAGTCCCCGTCTTTAACATTTGATGTTATCTTTTAAATGGTACTTTTTTAGATTGTGCAGAAAATATTATCACTTCATCACTGGTGACCAGTTAAGTCATGATTCTCTACTGTGCAGACTGTTCATTGATGAAATATTAATGTGACCTCAAATATGCTGGAAAATTAAAACTATTTGTGAATCTCATTCTAAATAACATGTCTATGGTAACTGTACTTGTATAAACAAAAAATTAGACTAACAGTTAACAGTATCAGTATAATCATAGTCAAATGTATTAAATTGACCTATGCCATAAAGTGTTGCCTATTTCAGCCTGGTATCCAATTAAGAAAATAAATAAACCAAACATACGTGTAGATGACTCATTCTGTGTTTAAAATGTGTTCACAGCTTCAGATCTCAAAATCATTGTTTAATCCAATTCCCTCTCTGTGCTCCCTCTTTCATTTCAAGTTTCCTTCTGCATAGCCAAAAAAGTATGAAGTCTAAAAATGTCCTTTCACAATGCATACTATTGTGTGCATATTGTAACAGTACAGACCATTCACCCACACGGGTATCACCACCAAGAACACTTGCTGAAGCAAGTGCTATTGAATTTGCTTGAAGGCTGTAGACTTCCTCCTAAAATATTAATGCTTTAGCAACAGTAGAAAGTACAAAGACAAAGTTCTTTTAAGTAAAAAACTTGAAGCATTCTAGAAATGTTAAGTCTAAAGTATAAAGGCCAAAATTTCCTCCATGTATAGCAAGTAATCCATTTTTTTTCTTTCATTTGCTTTCAGGAGAAAAAAAATAAAGAAGCAGAACAGCCTCCTTCCCCCACTGCCCCCCCTAGTTATCCCAAAAGCAAAAGATAGCTAACCACTTTTAAGGCAGCAAAATCCAGGAAACCTACCTATGAATTGCTCCTTCCAGGATTAGCAACTGCTGTTATTAGGTTGAAATTCAGACCATGTCAGCAGATATCAAAGAGAATTACTGTTTTACATCTTAGTGAAAATGGTTTCCATGCGGTTTGATAGAAAATGATGGTCACACAGAATACTGATTAAGCCTCGTGTTTCCTTAAAAACCCCAGTTTTTAAAAAAAGGTTCATCAGGCGCTATAAAGTAAACTGGTATGGAGAAAGATGTAATCCTGTCAAAATCCATAAATTTGGGTCACCCAGAGGCATGCTGAGGCCTGTAATGATACTTGGAATCATAGAATCACAGAATTGTCAGGGTTGGAAGGGACCTTAAAGATCATCTAGTTCCAACCCCCCGGCCATGGGCAGGGACATCTCCCACTAGATCAGGTTGCCCAGAGCCCCATCCAGCCTGGCCTTAAAAACTTCCAGGGATGGGGCTTCCACCACCTCTCTGGGCAATTTGTTCCAGTGTCTCGTCACCCTCATGGTGAAGAACTTCTTCCTAACATCCATTCTGAATTGATCCATCTCTAGTTTTAATCCACTCCCTCTAGTCCTACCATTACCTGACATCCTAAAAAGTCCCTCTCAAGCTTTCTTGTAGGTCCCCTTAAGATACTGGTAGGCCACTGGTAGGTCTCCTCGGAGCCCTCTTTTCTCCAGACTGAACAACCCCAACTCTCTCAATCTGTCTTCATAGGAGAGTTGTTCTAGCCCTCGGATCATTTTTGTGACCCTTCTCTGGACACATTCCAGCACGTCCATATCTTTCTTGTAGCAGGGGCTCCAGAACTGGACGCAGCACTCCAGGTGGGGTCTCACGAGAGTGGAGGGGGAGAATCACCTCCCTCGACCTGCTGGCCACGCTTCTCTTGATGGAGCCCAGGATATGATTGGCTTTCTGGGCTGCAAGTGCACGCTGGTGGCTCATGTTGAGCCTCTCATCCACCGGTACACCCCAAGTCCTTTTCTTCAGGGCTGCTCTCAAGCCAGTCACTGCCAAGCCTATATTGGTGCTTGGGATTACCCCAACCTAGATGGAGGACCTTGCACTTGGTCCTGTTGAACTTCATGAGGTTGGCATGGGCCCCCTTCTCCAGCCTGTCAAGGTCCCTCTGGATGGCTTCCCTTCCCTCCAGTGTGTCAGCTGCCCCACACAGCTTGGTGTTGTTGGCAAACTTGCTGAGGGTGCACTCAATCCCACTGTCCATGTCACTGACGAAGATGTTAAACAAGACCGGTCCCAGTACAGATCCGTGAGGGACTCCACTTGTCACTGGCCTCCACTTGGACATGGACCCATTGACAGCCACTCTTTGGGTGCAGCCGTCAAGCCAGTCCTTTATCCACTGAATTGTCCATCCATCAAAACCCATATTTTATAAGCTTGGAGACCAGGATGTCGTGCAGGACAGTGTCAAAGGCTTTGCTCAGGTCCAGGTAAATGACGTCAGCTGCTCTCCCCTTGTCTATTGATGTTGTGACCTTCTCATAGAAGGCCACCAGGTTTGCCAGGCACGATATGTCCTTGGTGAAGCCATGTTGGTTGTGCCCAATCACCTTTCCATTACTCTTCTGCCTCAGCAGTGCCTCCAGGAGGATCTGCTCCATAATCTTACCAGGCATGGAGGTGAGACTGACTGGTTTATAGTTCCCTTGTTCATCCTTCTTTTCCTTTTTGAAAAATGGGATTATCTTTCCCCATTTCCAGTCAGTGGGGACTTCACCAGACTGCAGGACTTTTGGAATATAATAAGGAGTGGTTTAACAACCTCATCCGCCAGTTCCCTCAGTACTCGTGGGTGTATCCCATTGGGTCCCATGGACTTGTACACTTTCCTTGTTATGTGTATAAACTCCCCTGGTTTTAAATGCTTCTAGAGCTGTCTGTCTGACATCTGCATCATTCTCATCAATCCCCAGTTGGACTAAAATCTCATACTGAAATCTATTCCTGCAGTCAGCTTGATCTTTTCTGTCAGATCCCCTTGGTTAGGAGTGCTATTTTCTTTCTGTGATATTTTGATTTTGCTTGAAATAGTTTGTTACACTTTCCAAGGGCAAGCAAACTTCAGTCATTCTGGTGTAATAAAAATGCTGATAACATAAGTGTTTTAGGGAATACAGTCCCGTGTTAACTGGGGACTACACAGATACAACATGTAAAGCTCCTTAGTGAACTTCAGACCACACATCTCCGATCACACCACTGTTAAACAGGATGGCAGTTTCATAACTTATTTCCTCTGATAATGATACACAAGTAAGCATGTATTTTAGTGGTACAGATGATATATTTAAGAATATGTGTATGGTTCAGGACAAAGAATTATGTTTATCTAGTCCAAACAAGCATCTCTTACAATACCAAAGACTGGCTCTAGGTTCAAAAAGCACCTAAAACAATGCATAGTACCAAGCATTAAACCATCTGTATTTGTAGGAAACACCCCCTGTATTTGACCCTACCTACAAACAGATGCAAGTTTGATTTAATGCCAATGATACTCTGAAATAATAGGAGCTTGTAATCCTCAGAGACAGAAAAAAATGTGCCTAGGCACTTTAGCATACTTTGGCATGTGCAGACATTCCTTTTTGAGAGCTGCTTGCAGCATTTTCATTTAGAATGTGTTTATAATATGCGTAATGAAATTCTTCTTGGCAGTTTGAAGAACCACCACCATGTATTCCAGTTCCCTAGTGAACAAGGCAGGTGTCACACTTTGATCCATTATAGTCCATGTTTCTGCAACTTTTAACAGACACTCCTTGTACCTTAGGTATTACGGAAGAATGGACACTGTCACTGAACATGTTGTAGATAAGATATATCTGCCAAAGAGATGGTAATTTACTACAGAAGCCTAAGAAGACTCACCACTAAAGCTGAGCACTAATTTTGTTATTTTATCACAGCAGCCTCCATGCAATGAAGTAATTAATTACTATAGGAATAAGCAGACTCAGTTTCATTACCATGTAAATTCATCTATTATCGATACTTTATACTTCTGAAATGATATTTTGCTTCATATTGTTTTGAATTAGATTTTCTACACACACACGTTTCTCTCACACACGTACAAGCTTGAAGAACCAGATTTCATGATATGTCAAGGACTGCAAATTGTGAAAATGATTTAGTTGGAAATACTGAAAGTTTCTGTTGGAGCATTTTATATAAAATCCAAACAGGTTTGTTATGCAATATAATCAGCTTTTTGAAACTGACCTGGAGAGCTTCATTTCGGTTCAATTCCGTAAAACTGAACAATAATTCATAGGTGTTACAGGTCTCGTGACATGTCTCATGATGCACATAAGGTGATGTTACTCCTAGGATTCATCAAACAAATTAGCTTGACGGGGAGCTACATGGAACTTCAGAATACTTTGCTCTCTGTCAAGCACGTCAAGCAGAAAGAAAGGGGGTGATGAACTACAACTCCCAGGAGACAGGATGGCTCTAGCAGAAACAGTTTGATGATTTGCTAAAAGTAAACCAAATAAAATTATGTATCTGATATGTGCCAATTTGTTGCAATATGTGCAATCTGATATGTCCGATATATGCAATTTGGATTTTCCTAGTAGGAATTTCCCACAGGAAGTTCACATGGTATGCATATTCTTGAAAAAACAAACAAAATTATTGTATTTGCAGATTAGTATTCATACATGTTTTGTACTATTTTTTCAGTTTTAAAATGTTTTCTGTTGGAAAAATGTTTCTTAATTCATGAATATATATTTCTTACGCTATTTGGTTAGGGTTTTTTTAACTTTGTTGACAAAAGATATTTTTGCAAGATATTTTCTCGATACCGGTTTTCGTGACTGCCCCTTATTTCAACAGCCCAATGAGATCTTCATGCTGCTTTTCATGTCTTTATCTTTTGAAAACAATAAATCTGGTTTATGTATGCCAAATGTTTCACTCTCCTCTCTTATTTTCTGCCTGAGTAAATTTGGACATTTTATGTTCCATGTGCTTAAATTTTTTTACAATAAGGGAATAGTTGATGTCAAATTTTCTGAGAATGCTCTGTACTAATTTATGGAAATGTGCTAGTGCTTAGATAGCTATTTCTGCTTTTCATGTTCCTCCATTTTATAGCTGAGTCTTTCATTTGTTGATCATAGTTTTTGTTCCTGTTTTTAGTAGAAATATTTTTGTTGCTGTTTTATTTATTATATTCATTGAATATACATTGAATCTATTAACTTCTCTGCTCCTCCTTCAAATGAAATTTGTACTGGATAGAACTTTGATGGTCATCCTAACAGGACCAAAGGATTCTGTTCCATCTTGAGTAACAATGTAGGGAAAGAACAGGGTATAGAATCATAGAATGGCTGAGGTNTGAACGCAGCACTCGAGGTGGGGCCTCACCAGTGCCCAGTACAGGGGGATGATCCCTTCCCTAGTCCGGCTCACCACACTGTTCCTGATACAGGCCAGGATGCTGTTGGCCTTCTTGTCCCCCTGGGCACACTGCTGGCTCATATCCAGCCGGCTGCCCTCCAGCACCCCCAGGTCCCTTTCTGCCGGGCAGCTTTCCAGCCACTCCGCCCCGAGCCTGTAGCGCTGCTTGGGGTTGTTGTGACCCAAGTGCAGGACCCAGCACTTGGCCTTGTTGAACCTCATGCCATTGGCCTCAGCCCATCGATCCAGCCTAATCTTCATATGCTAGTCAGTCACTATACAGAAGAATATAACACAGGAATAGAAAAAGAATTTCTCAACTCAACAGGAAAAAAAAGCTCACCTTCCATATAAAGAGAGACTGAGAAACTTGAAATATTCTGAAAATATCTTCAAAATCTCTATTTGGAACTACAGACTAGTGAGCGGTAATGGCAGCACAGTTTGACAATAGAGTTAAATACAAGTTGGAGGAATTAAGTGATTATTTTCAGAACTGTGTAAATGGGAGCATACAAATCTATTTTAACACTGAGCTTAGAAGCACCCTCCAAAATAATTTCTGGTAGATAAACTGTTAAGATAACATTTTTATTCCAACTAAGGTAATGATGGGAAATAAAACAACACTCAACGCTGCCATGCTGACTGCATGCCACCCACCTGTTAGGTTGTAGGTTTCAGCAGCCAGAAAAATAGCTTTCTTGGAAACAGTGCTCAGAATGACTAGTGACATGACCTCAATATCTGCCTACCAACGTTTCTGTAGTTGGGTCAGTGGGTGACAGACTGTAATTACTTTTCAAATGATGAATTTCATTTTCACTCTATAAAACTAGTATCAAATCTAAAAGAGGAATCAAACTACAGTGTCAGAAGAGCATCTTTCACTTTTCATGTTGCAAGATGCAGTTAGAAAGAAAATTTACTTTGCTTGTATAATCTCTCGTTAGAATCCATGATTTAAATAGAGGTTGTAGGTAGTAAGACCAAGCAAATTCTGACACAAATATGAAGATAGCAGTATATCATGTAGGCATGCAAGGATTATTTAATGTTTTAAAATCCTTGACAATTATAATGAATAAGTGCATATAAATGCATAAAAATATAGTACACAAAAAAGAAATTACTGTTTATGCTTATCCTTTTATGCTGTAACAGCAGATAAAAAAGAACCAACAGCCTACCTGCTGATTTACAGTGCATAAACAGAAAGTTGTAGGTGACTTTTCTATTCAAGGTAACACATGATCTATGGTTTCTCCATAAAAAAATTATAATGCCATCCAAAAAAGTTGTTTCTTCAAATAAAAATAATAATTACAGTAGAATTTTCTAGTTTATTTTTGAAGTCTGCTCTCAGTCCTCACAGGCCACTAAGCCCATTGGCAGAGTCTGCAGGAGCAAAGCATTCTCCACAGCAGAGAAAGAAGGAGTTAGGGACATTTAAGCAAATCAGACAAGTTCATAGTACCAGAAGGAAGCCATCCAAGGTTCTTAGGGAATTGGTGCCGTGAGGCCCTTCTGCCATCTACCATACAATTCTTGTACTAATCCCTATGTTCACTTTCACTAGTAACTTCCCTAGAGGCACAATACCAAAGACTTTACTGAAGTCCTACAGAAAAGCCAGGCTACACTTCCATCATACAAAATTTCAATTATTTTGTCAAAGAAAGGTTTCAGATTACTGTGGTGCAATCTCCCAATGGGAAAATACAATTACAGGTTTTCATTTATTATTTTCTTTCATGACTTCAACTATTATTTCCTTCATAATTTATTCTGAAGCCTTATGAGCTATTAAAATTAGTATTATCCTTTTTCATGAATACCCCATATGCAACAGTAGCAAGGTGTGCAGAGGTGGATTGACTGATAAAAGAAGAGGTTCTATTGCATCATGATTTCCTAACTTCTCTTTATAACAAGTCTATTCATCTTCAAAAAAACCCTGTCTTTCCAAGACCACAGAATGGATCTATGTTGGAAAAAGGCTATTAGCTCAGAGTTTTGGGATTCTAGGTCAGCTTTGTGATCCCACAGTCACATCTTTTCCAGAAATGTTATGATGCCTCAGTCTAGCCTGCGTTTACTGACAGAGAAGTACGTGGCCTTTCCATAAGCCTGCAAAGACTAAATCAACACATAGATTATAAAATTGCTGAGAAAATTTTCCCAGAGATATGTGTGATATTTTCTACAGTTTAAAGTGAATTAATGATAGTTATTGTTCAACATCTGATTTGTATGACATCTCTGTTAAACCTAATTAATAGATTTAAGAAAAATAAGAGAGGAAAGCAAGATGTGGGTCCTACCCAGTGTAGCCAGTAATCTTCTTTACTGGTAAGTAGAACGTTTCTTACTACCATAATTCCTTACATATACAACACCTACAAGCCCTTTAGTTTACCTGCACACCAAACTACAAGGAAGAACTGGGTTGAAAATGACTGGTCCCTGATCTGATGTAGGTGGAGACTTCTGTATGATAACAATTTTACCACCTGCTGGGTGCAAGAATAGCTGTATGAGCTAGTTCTGACCAAAGGAATGGCATCATGTATATGACAAGTATCCTGTGGGCTATCCATACCTTAGGATGTCCAGGACTCCCACTGGCTTATCCAGCATGAACCAGCAGGAAGTGTAATCAAGGGTTGAGATGTTTTGTTCTGCTTTGGAGCAATTAAGTCTTCTTTATTATCAAGGCTATGAACTGTGTAGCAAATTTTTTCATAAACTGTCTGTTCAAATAGCTAATCCCAGTATTATGCTGTGCAAGGATGTCCGATGGGCATGAGATAGATAGAAGTCTTTAAAAAGAGATTAAGACACTGGAGATTGCTCAGCTGTGTGGTTCTTCAAAAAAAAGTGAAGATGTCTGTCAAAAAGCCAAGTCCAAGGGAAACACTGACACAGAAATAATGAATTTACTGCTTCTTGACAAGAGGATTGCTGGTTAATGATACAAACATAACAGCAAAGGCCAGTCTGAAGGCTAATGAGCACAGCGAAGTACCTAATTTCTTTTAAATTCTCCATTAAAATAACATTTATTTTTTCAAGTCTCCTTGGCTGTAGGGGATTGGCTCATTAGATATTTCAGCCCAGGTTTTAACTTCTCATCACTCTTATTTCTGCTTCTTTTCTTCATTACCTCATATGTCAGTGACAGACAGAAGTAAGATGGCTCAGACTCTGGAAAAATGGTTGGACCTTCAAGCTTAAAGGACTGTGACTGTCAGGAAAAAGTCCAACTGGTTGTTGGTGAATAGTGGTATCCCTTAATGATCAATATCAGGGAAAATAATGTTTTCATTTATGGTCTGGGTAAGACGAATAGAACACAGACTCAGCAAGCTGAGGAGGAGCAACGGTTATGTTGGAGAGAAGGCTGCTCTTCAGAGAGCCTTTGACAAGGTAGAGAAATGGTCTGACAGGAAACTCTTAAAATTTAACACAGGCAAATGCAAAGTCTGGTGTCTGAAACAAAATAGTGCTATGCAACTATACAGGCTAGGGATGAATGGATAAAAGGCAGCTTTGCAGAAAAAGATCTGGGGGTCATGGTAGACCACAAATTGATTGCAATTCAACAGTGTGCCCTGTAGCAAAGAAGGTCAACCACGAACTGGGCTGCATCAGCAGGACTTCACTAAGCAGGTAAAGGGAAATAATTATTCCTCTCTATTCAGCACTTATGCAACTGCATCTGGAATACTGTGTCAAGTTTGGAGTTTTTCGGTACAAAAAAATTAACAGTGGCATACTGAAATGTGTCCCATGGATGGCCAACAAAGTGACAGGGGACGTGCAGTACTTGATTGATGAGTAGAGGCTGAGAGAAAAGTGTTTTTCAGCTTGGAGAGATGGTCAAACGTTAGAACAAGTTACCCAAAGCAGTCCATGTCTGGATTATGGGGTTGACCTAGATGACCTTCAGATGTACTTCCAAGCAAAATTATATAATTGTTCTGTTTTTCTTTTCAGAGAACAATGGCTTTTCTGACTGTCTGCATACCACTGGATGTGCATAGAATTTAGTCTTCATGATACTGGTTTATTTTACCTTCAAAACACAAAACAGTAATTTATTTCTTTATTTATTTTATTCCTAGTCTTTATTTATGATCATATCAGATATCTTTTTATTTAGTTTCTGGGTTTTTCAATTATTGTCCAGATTTCAGGCATGTTACATTTTTTTATGAATTCCTGTAACATTGAATTCTTAGTGGCAGATTAAATTCCATGAAACCTCACATTATAGCACCATTTCTCCATGCCTAATCACTCTGAAACTGTTTATGTATTTGAGCTAAAATTTTACTTGAATGCTGTTTGTCTTAGGCTATTTTGTTTTGGTTTATTTTTAAGTTTCATCCAGAACAGTATCCCTTCTTGTAAGAAAAAGGTTAAAGAAAAATCCACATCTGTTATGTGTAGCTGTCGTACTTTAGAGCTCCTCATTTAGGCGATGGCATTTGCTGAGTAATGCTCCTTCTGCTGCCCCTACAAAAATCTGCCCAAACATGACACTGTTATACAAGACCTAAATAAACTTACATGTTGACTGGAATGTTATTAGAACCACATTTCTAATATTTTACAATTGATGTTCACTGAACACTCACCATATTGGAAACTTGCCGTAGAACTTTTGCTGCAATTGCTCTTACTAATTGCTTAATGGAATGAGGTTAAGCTCTGGTACAATATAGACATTATTTTATATGTGCTTCAGTGAATTACCTAAACTACACGGATGAGAAAGATGCAGAGATAAAGGTCAGTCAAAGTACTTGATAAGGAACCTGGGGAGCTAAAAAAGAACCTGGGAGTTCTAAAAAGGCTTAAAGCAGCTAATGGAAGTGAGAGAGACTAAATAAGGAAACTGAGGTTAGAAACTATAAAGATGGCGAGGAATTATACTATTGAGACTGAACAAAAACTGAGAAGAAAGAATAACATAATAAAGTACAGTACAGCACATAACATCATTATAACAGCAAAATATAATGGCCTAGGAAATGAAGAGCATGGAAGGAGTAAGGTCTGGAGGATATGGGCAAAAATATAAAGCAAATACCATTTTCAGAGTATGCAATGAAATCAAGTATTACTCTGCTATGAAATACTGATGAAATTCACAGGTTAACTATGTCTTGCATGCTGTCAGTCCATAGAAAGTATGACAGTATTTCAGTTACTTCAATGGCTTAAGTAGCTAAGAACTTTGCAGGGGATCTCAAAGTAGAGATTCAGCTTGATACCTGGAAGTCTGATTTGCTTGAATGGTAAGCATTCACGTTTGCAATAGAAGTACTTGTGCTAAAACATATAAATTATTCTATATATGAAAACTGAAGATTCTCAGATTTGTGACTCTTAGTTTAAAAAACACATTTCCCTTTACTGTCTGCCTGTCTCAATTTCTCACCTGTAAAATGAGTTCATCCTCATTGTTGTAAGGACCAAATGAATATAAATTAACTGTTGCATGAAATAGCCAAACAGTACAGTAATGAAAACCACAGAAAAGACATTAAAGAATTCTGTCTTCTAAGTAAAGTTCAAATAATGCAGAGTAAAAAAGGCATAGGACCACACATTGTACAATGAACAGAAAACAAAACTCTGAATAAATGCTCATTAAGGAAGTATTGTCCATCCTCTGCAGGGAACGTGACAAGGGTCCTGTGAAAACCAGTGTTTGTGATGTTTTAATTAAGGAAAGTAGTACAATGGCATGATGGTGAAGAATTAGGTTTATGCAGGCATCTTAAAATCAGCCATATTGAAAGTTTTGAATGCCTGAGTTTGATTCTTCAAATATTTTAAAATATTTTTTTATAGTTTAACATAAAGGAGTATTCATTTACAAGACTATATATGATGGAAAGTTGCCTTAAACAGCAGGGTTCTATTCCAACTTAAATACATTTTGATATTTGTAAACATACTCTGTTGTGTGTATACTGTTAGATTAGGTAAGAATGGCAAGCATCAGTACTAAAAGGTCTTTTTTTCTAAAGCCTCTGTGGTTTAGAGTTTGAGAGAGCCAAGAAAACCACACACTCTGTGGCTGCCTCCAGCTTAATTTCCTGAACTCATTGCAACTCATCTTTGTGCCCTTTTTTAAGCTGTCAACGCATATGATACCTGACCTACTTTCAGGAACTTTCCATGACACGGAACCCTTCAAGTCCCACAGAATAATTAAAAGCTCTAACTCTAATGTAATCACAAAAACAAAAGAAATGCCAATAAAAGAGATTAGTCTCAGCTCTTCTTGCTTTGAAACAGAGCTGCAGACAGGGGCAAGAAATAGCAATGGTCTACACAAAACCATCTGTTCAGCATTCACATTACTTGGCATTTATAACGTGTAGACTACTGCAGATGCAGTGACCTGGAGGTTTGTGTATAGCACAGGGATGTGAAAAGAAAGAAAAATCTCTATCTAGAAGCAATTATAAGGCACCTGGAATATTATATGCAATACTAGCTGCTTACTTGTATTGTCAACACAGGGACTAGAATGTGATAATTTAGCAGTACTTAAAAATTATAATGGAGAAAATGACTCATCTGCATATTCCAGTGATATTAGTCCTATTACTGGCTGTATATAGAGGAAAGATATTTCAAATAATTTCTGAGTAACAGATCTTTGATTATAATAAATTCCAGGTGCTCTCGATGTTAGTTATTGTCTAATTTGCACAAATACACTTGTTTAATCTTGAATGGATTCTCTGACAGTATGTACAATTATTCTTTTTAAAAAATGTGCCGTAAGCACATATTTGTGTACAATTATTCTGTCTAAAAAATAAGCCTGGATAAATAATTTGAAACCTAGAAGACTGAATGTTTACATTTTTAATTTTGACTGGACAAAACAGTTACGTTTTGTGAGTTATGTGATGACTGTGATCACTTAGTATGATTCATAAACGGACTCATGACGTGTTTGAAGGCTTGAAGATGTATTTGAATAAAGAGCAATCACTGTTATGTGATAATGTACCTTTTGAAAAATAAAAGCATATTAACTCTACAAAGTTCACCTTTAACTCAGAAAATATTATTCTAATGAATAAATGTATCAAAATTGGGCTGTATGGGATTCCTTGCAATCTCCTGTCAAGCATCTGTTACTAGCCATTACAGGAAACAGGATACTGAACCAGATGGACCATCAGTCTGTTTTGAGGGAATTGGTACTGATGCAATACCAACACTTAAAGTCAGTACACCAGCACCAATTTGCTCAGAAGGCTCAAATGCATACAGCAAAAAAATAATTAAATCAAAGTTAAGTACATAAGTATACACCCATCAAGAAGAGAAAGAAGGCAGAGGGACAATTCTAAAGACAAGTAGAAAATGAGAAACAAAAACTTGTAAAAAGAAATTTTTAAATGAACAAAAAATGTAGAGAGTAGCTTTTTTTTCTCACTCTGCTGGTTGGCAGATTAATTATACCTCTACTACAAATGGAAGACCAAAAAAAATAATTCCTTAGAAATGCCTTTTCTAAAGCAATAACAACCCAGATTAAAATGTAACTTTTGTTTTCACAGTCTTGTAAAGTTTCTGAGAAAACTTCTGCAGAAGTGAGCTTTACTCATGTTAGCTATGATCTCCATGTAGATCTTAAAGATCTTGGCTGCAACTGATTGCTCTCACCAGACCCGCTGTGTTCACCTTGCGTGGGTGCTGCGGGGCCTTTGTCAGCGAGACACTTGCCTGCCTTGTTGTCATGCTCAACCTCTGGCGCTCCCGCCCTTGCAGGGCAGCTTGCTCTTGCTCCCCGATAAGGACTTTCCTGGCTACTGACAATTTCCTGCAATGGATGTGTTAATGGAACCTGGAGAAAGGAGACCAATGCTAAATATAACAAAAGCCGGATCAGCATTTGCCTGGAATGGACAAAATCTGCTTGACAACCGGACACAGAAAAAAGTCTAATCTGTAAACAATATCTATTTATTTACATATGGGGGCATCTTTTGCAGGCATACTCGAGCTCCATTCATCCACAGTGCTCTAGCCAGATGTGAGCCTGTTGCTAGCAAAAGCCATACACTCACATTAGCTCCAGCTTATTTTAACCTAATAAACTCAGATTGAAAGCAAAGTGTATTTTCTACAGTACTGTGCTAAGCCATCCAGGCTCATAATAGAGTACAACAAACTTTGGTCTGTCTGCAAAACATATAGAAAAATATTAATAAAAAAGTCTTGAACTGCAGGCTTAAATCTGGTGAAGCAAACAAAAACATAGTTACAAATTCTACAGAGAGGCTGCCCCTACCATTAGCCTTGACTTGCTTGTGTTCAGCTACACGTTCTGTTTTGGCTGAACACTGGATCGCAGTGGGGTGAAGGAGTATGCATGACGAGGAGGTGGGCAAGTAGAGCTGTATATTATTTTTTTGTCAATCTCGTACATACTGCCTATATCACATTGTTGACAGAACTGGTGAAGGACTTGATCCCAGTGAGACTTCACAGTAAAAGGCCTCATAATTGAGATAGAATTGCATGTTGATGCAGAAATTTTGTGTAACAAGGGTGTTAGTGACTAAAATATGGAGGGTATGAAGTCTATGTCCAGTACATCTGAAAAGTAAATGTAGCGCTTTTATACCTGTAAATTTTAGTAAAGGGAACCTTAAACTCGATATGAAAAGCACCATGAAACTTGTAATTAGCAAGATTCTACTAATGAACATTGCTAACATCTGCTTAAATCCTAGGCTCTCCATGTCTTTTAGGTAAAAAATTTTATTCTATGAACTCGAATTTCAAAATGATATTAAGAAAAAGGTAATTTAAAGGAGTCTTGCAGATACTCGTCTGTAAGCACCTATTTCTGCAGACATCCCTTTTTCTTACTTTGGCACTCATCCTGGCATCTTTAATGGGTTCAGCTAAGGTATTACAGACCTGATAATGCATCTTTTGCCCATCTTCCATGGATGTAACTATATTTTTCAGTGTGTCTAATACACTTAACTGATCACTGGAATTAATTTAGTATTTACAGACAAAAATCTTGAAATGGTACGTTTGCCTAGAAATGCAAATTATGATTAAATTAATTTCCCTGAGGTTTGCCATTTTCCCAGTATAAATTGTAGCCCATAGCGTTTACTGTAAGACATTCTTGTTGCATCAGTGCAGCACTAATACAAAGTTTGGCCTCAATTTTCAAGATTAAATAATCTTTCCATGGTAAAATCAGTCCTAAGAATCCAGCAACAGTTCACAAAAATCCTGCATGTTTTTGTTCTGTACTTATATTTAACACAAAAAAACCCCTGGAAAAATACTTCTGTATTTATA
The DNA here is from genome assembly GCA_013400135.1 of Rhinoptilus africanus. Taxonomy (NCBI): domain Eukaryota; kingdom Metazoa; phylum Chordata; class Aves; order Charadriiformes; family Glareolidae; genus Rhinoptilus; species Rhinoptilus africanus. Next base: position 50,802 of record VXBO01010217.1, read on the forward strand.
ATTAAGATGCTAAAATGGTAAAAATGTAAAATGAGAAGAGATAATATATGATGATCTATCGAAACTGATGGGCTTCCTTGTCTTAGAAAGGGGAATGGAAGAAACAGTTCTCTGAATATTCTATTAGTACTGTTGGCTGATCAAAATCTAAAGTTTCCATCAATATTCACACTACGCACTGTTTGGCTCTTGATTGCCAGGCTGGTGTTTGATCTGAGAGTTCTATGGTATTTTCCACTACACTCACCTGGCCAATATTGGTATTTAATGTGCCTTATTTTATAATCCCTCTTTCTTCATCACATAAATAAGAAAAAAAAAATCCACTTCTTAATGATTCTGCCTTTGTGATCCCAAGCACGGAAAGAAATTCCTATCTTCTGTTCATTGGATCTCTGTGATAATGGTATAAAGGTTTCCTATCTGCTTATTATCTGCTACTTTTAGTTGCAGGATGAAAGGAATAAAAATCTGACTACAAAGTTTTTGATAAGGAAGTGAAGGTTTTTGCATACAAAAATGCTCTCTGTGTATGATAGAATGAAAATTATCACCTCATCTTACAGGAGTTTATTCCTATATTATAGATCATAGAATCATAGAACAATTTGGATTTGAAGGGATCTTAAAGATCATCTAGTTCCAACCCTCCTGCCCTGGGCAGGGACACCTCCCACCAGACCAGATTACTCAAACACCTCCAGGGATGGGGCATCCACAACTTCTCTGGACAGCCTGTTCCAGTGCCTCACCACCCTCACAGTAAAGAATTTCTTCCTAACAGCTAATCTAAATGTACCCTCTTTTGGTTTTAAACTGTTGCCTTACTATTGCTTAAAGAAGCAAATGCTCTTTTTACAAGTTCACTCAAATTTTAGAAGCACTCAAGAGGTTTTGTTTGTTTATTTGTTTGTTTGTTTTTTGAGGGATGAAAATGGTAGGCTTATCACAATGAAAAGAAGTACAGTAGGTAGATTTAAATTCCATGAGAACAGTGACAGCTGTGTTTTGCACAGCATTTTGGATGGATCACTTTGAATAGTCTATTTATTTTATTTTTAAGCAGTTAAGTACCTATGTAGAATTGGCAGTTTTTTTGATAACTGGTAATTGCATCACACCCTTTCTGATCATTGATTATAATGATGAAAAAGTGAACTTGAATATACCCTGAAAAAAACCCCAACCATTTTCTTGTATATTGTCACTTCCTGATAAATAGCACACTTGCTGTATTGTATGAGACCAGATAGTCACAAAGATGAGGTCTACTCATCTTATCCTCAGTAAAATATGGATCTAGTTCAAGCAGATTTCCTCTGGTGTCCTTTAATCGACATTTGAGTTCAAATTTAACGGCCAGAAATCATCCCACTCATTGAATAAAGCTGGCAACGCTGCAAAGAACTGTGACCTCAGATCCTAAGTCATACGGAAATTGCTTTGGACTGTGGTTACTCATGTAAAAAACAATATAGCACGGAATCATAGAATCATAGAATAGTTTGGGTTGGAAGAGACCTTTAAAGGTCATCTATTCCAACCTCCCTTGCAATGAGCAGGGACATCTTCCACTAGATCAGGTTGCACAGAGCCCTGTCCAACCTGACGTTGAATGTTTCCAGTGCTGGGGGCACCTACCACCTCTCTGGGCAACCTGTTCCAGAGTTTCACCACCCTCACTGTAAAAGATTTCTTCCTTATGTCCAATCTAAATCTACCCTTTTTCAGTTTAAAGCCATTACCCCTTGTCCTATTGCAACAGGCCCTGCTAAAAAGTCTGTCCCCATCTTTCTTATAAGCCCCCTTTAAGCACTGAAAGGTTGCTATAAAATCTCCCCAGAGCCTTCTCTTCCAGGCTGAACAACCGCAATTCTCTCAGCCTGTCCTCATAGGAGAGATGTTCCAGCCCTTTGGAACCCTTCTTTGGACCCGCTCCAACAGGTCCATGACTTCCCTGGAGCTGAGGGCTCCAGAGCTGGATACACTGCTCCAGGTGGGGTCTCACCAGAGCAGAGCAGAGGGGGAGAATCACCTCCCTCGACCTGCTAGTCATGCTTCTTTTGATGCAGCCCAGGGTATGGTTGGCTTTGTGGGCTGCAAGTGCACGCTGCCGGCTCATGTCCAGCTTTTCCTCCACCAGTACCCCCAAGTTCTTCTCAGCAGGGCAGCTCAATCCCTTCGTCCCCCAGCCTCTATTGATACCAGGGCCGCCCTGACTCACGTGCAGGACCCTGCACTTCAGTAGAAATGACTGAACTGCTCATTGGCACACACCGAGCCTTGAAAGATACTTTTGCTTGCAAAAGTATTACTTTCAGCAGTCAAGGAACTTGACTTATACCAGCAGAGTAGCAAGTACTTTAGGAAAAATAATAGCTAAATACTGTGGTATACATGAAATCGCCATTAATAAAATCTAGAAGTGGTATTTTACATTCAAAATTAAGGATAAAGAACAATAAAAGTAGGGTCATAAAAGACAGAGGAGATGCAATTCAAGGAGCAGATTGATAATCTGTGTACAGTAACACCTTGTACCTGGAATTTGCTGTGTAGAGATACAGTACTACTATTATCTAGTAATACATGCCTAGTATCTCCTATCATCAGCACTATCATCAGTAAAGAGCTAAAAAAAAGCAATATTCTCTAAGAAAATATTAAAAAATAAGCATTTACTCGACTACACATTCATAAATTGGCATAATAAATGGTGTGGGTTATTTTTATTGAATTTGAAATGTTTATAGGTTCTCTTTAAGGCTACTCAAATCTACTTAGTGCTTGACAGTGTTTAATTTTCTTTGCTATCTCCCATATTTATTATTTTCACTTTATGCTGTTGTCACTAAACTGACTTTGGGGTCAGCAGCTTTCCCCATCTGACATCTCTGATAGCCCTTCTATCCTGAAAATACTCCTGAGGGCTTCCAGATACAGAAGTCTCAAATTAGGCATATAATAACCACGGCTGTGGGCACAACTAGCTTTGAGCAACTTACCCATTTTTTTCCCTACATTTGCAATTTGAATTCTAAAGCTACTTCACTAGTTTTATGAAATTAGGGGGTTAACAGTGCTCTTGACCAATCCTTTTTTCTTTTCTTCATACAGTACTATTCTTTTTCAGCTAGACATAGCCTTGTTAACTGAAGTTCACTGCATATGAAGAATAAGATCTTGAGTATAACAATCACATTTCATATGTAAAGAACATCCTCCTTAGTCTTCGGAGGAAAAACAAAACTCCATATAAAAGAAAAGAAAGATTTTATTTTTATAAATCCACTAAATCTGTATTATGTCCCTTCAAGTTTGTCATCACTTATCATACACTGGAAAGTTGAAGAACTCTGTTATACTTAACTGCAATTTGCTTGTTTCTAATGACAGAGATTTAAGGCTGCTTTACATGCCTTCATCCAAGACATCCTGATGGGTTGAAACAGCCCATGCTTCAAGAACCCAAGGAAATGTCAGCAGTGTGGTGGGTTGACCCCAGCCAGAAGCCAAGCACCCACACAGCCACTCACTCACTCCAACCCCCAGCAGGTCGGGGGAGAGAACAGGCAGAGCAAAAGTGAGAAAACTCATGGGCTGAGATAAAGACAGTTTAGTAAGTGAAAGAAAGAGAAAAATCAATTGATGCAAAGGCTCAACACCTCCTGGACTAATGCGCAGCTGGTGTCCAAACAATGACCTTCTTGGACAACAAAGTGACTCGTTTGAGGCGTTTGAGGGGGGACCTAATCAACACCTATAAATACTTGAAGTGTGGGTGTCAGGAGGATGGGGCCAGGCTCTTTTTGGTAGTGCCCAGTGACAGGACAAGGGGTAATGGGCACAAACTTGAGCACAGGAAGTTCCACCTAAACATGAGGAGGAACTTCTTTACCTTGAGAGTGGCAGAGCACTGGCACAGGCTGCCCAGGGAGGTGGTGGAGTCTCCATCTCTGGAGACATTCAAAACCTGCCTGGACGCGTTCCTGTGCAACCTGCTCTAAGGTGGCCCTGCTCTGGCAGGGGGGTTGGACTAGATGATCTACTAAGGTCCCTTCGAACCCTGTGATTCTGTGATTCTGTGACTCTGCTTCTTCCTCTACCTCCAGTTTTTATGCTGTGTCTCCTCCCAGCTTCATGCCCATCCCCATCGTTCTCACTGAGGGAAGTAGAGTGCTGCGCTGTTCAGCAACAGCCAAAACATTTGTGTGTTATGAACATTGTTTTAGCCACAAATCCAAAACACAGCACAAAAGGGGCTGCTATGAAGACAGTTAACTCTATCCCAGCCAGACTGAGTACAGCTAAGAGTTAAAATCTATCTTTTTTTTTTTTTTTTTAAAAAAAACCCAAACGTCTCTCACACAAAAAGGCCTACTTCAACATTAAGCTCCAGGCTATACTCCAAACTTAAATATTCCTTGGTTCCACAATGCATGCTAGAATGGGGCAAGAAATTGTCAGTGATGAGCAACGCAGTGAGAGAAAACCAGATATTGTTGCGGGATGAGAGCACTCAGAAAAGATTTGTTGAAACCATTTGGTTTGTAGCGGTAGCTGTAACAATGTGGGAGGTAATCATTTTCCAATTTAAATGACATTTTGTTCTTAATGAGACATTCATTCATGGAATTTAATGAATTTTAAGAGCTTCTATTTTTTTTAGGACAAGCCTTTATTTAACAAACATAAAACTAAACAAGTTGTTTATTTTTAAATATTGATGTTGTCACGATTACTGCAAAACACTGAGTAAGAATTCACACATAGAAAGTGATATCTGAATGTGTCAGTTTAGTATCAAAACAACTACCATGAGAAGTATCTCAGTTTGACAGGTTAAAGAGAAAGATGTAAAAGAAATGCTCTCGTGGTCTGGATACAGGCCTTGGAGCGAGGATTTGCATCTCAGTTCTAATCACAGACTCCTTCAATTATCTTGGGGAGATCACACTTCCCTCTTTGTTTCCCCACAACAGAGGATAACACTGCCTACTCTACTACTACTCTATATGGAGGTGCACACTTTTTTTGAATAATGCTGAACCTGAGTATAGCTCTCTCTGGGCCCACTGCTTGCAAAGCAACAAAGATAGCAGAAGCAGATTATCTAGAAGCCAGCTAAAACTATTTTAAAGCACTTTGTGGACAGCAGTAAACAAAACTCATTAAGAAACATTAGCCTGTATTAAAGCAAATGTCCTGAACCTGAAGTTAGTAGAAGTTTCAAACTACTACAGTCTGAAAACAGATAATCTTATTCCAGCCTTCTCTTACCCCAGCTCTCACTGCTGTGCTACAGCTTCTCTTTGAATCTTGAACCTCTCACATCAGATACCGCAAACCAGAGAAAAGCCATGCTTTTGGAGAGCGTAACTGGCCTGTGGACAGTTGGAATGTGTCTATTCCAGTTGTATAAGGCAAGGAAGATTGTGCCCTTAGCATGTTGTCCAATGAGGAAAACAATGATCAGTTTCTCAGTTCACATGTGAAAAGCATTTCCATGAACAATAGATGTGAAAAACCATTGAGATAAATACTGTTCTGTTATCTGCCATAATGGCAACCAATTAAACAGGTCTGTTCCTCTTATCTAATCTTTCCTTTCTTATTAGCATTTAGAGTGAGCCTATCACCCAACTACCTCTGCTCTAAATATAGACTTGATACCTGCACAGAATGTACTCTATAATCTGCCTTGTGCCATTACTGAATTTAGCTCCTTAATTAGTGCTATTGCCTCCTAGGTTTTGCATGCTTCAGATAAAATAATATTGACTGAAAATTCACACTAGACTTCCTGTTAAAACTATTTGATCTTTACGTTCAATATTTTTTTGAAATAATCTCTCCCAATGAATAAATTGCTTTCTACTTACTAGATTGTTGTTTTTCTTGGTTTCATATTATAACATTCCCATGCTCTTGGGAGTCATAATGTCATCTGTATGTACAATGACATGCTTCAAATCCTTCCTTCAGGCCCATCACTAGGTAATATGAGACTTAAACCAAATTTCTTTTCATGTGTTTGGGTTGTAGAACTCTGACAAGGGTCATTATTTACCTAATAATGTTCCATGCAAAATTTTGCAAGTATTTAATAAGTGGTTCAATGACAATTGTAACATATAGAGTCAACTGCAATATCTTCATCTATTGCATTTGTTATTTGGCTAAAAAAAACCTATCAAGTTTGAAATTGTTTTATTTGAGAAAATTAAATCTTTTTATTGCTCAGAATTCAATTAACATTTGCATGATTTTTCTCTTAATATTTGATTTTTTCTATAAATTAGCATGATATTAGATTTCTTGGTAGTAAGTGCCAGCATTAGGGTGTTTCAAACAAAACCACCTTAAAATAGGGATTAGCAAAGGGGGTTAAGAGACGCCAAAAGCTTTTTTCTTTTTCAGGCATTATGAAGACTTTTCTTTTTCAAACAGCTCTGGCTTTACATACACTAGTCACTTCTCTGAAAGAGTATAAATCATGAGGCCATCAGGACTTGTAAAAAATAGCTAACTATAGCTAACTAAAGCTAACTAAATTCACTTGCTCACTTAGTGCCTCCACATTTTTCTACACAGTCTAGTTTTCCTACCTCTTGCATTTCATCAGCATATTAATGACTCGGTGACTCTTCTTGCTGACACTGATTTTGCAATCAAAACCAGTAGAGCACCTAAAAGCATGAAAAATTTCAAGCCCATCCTAATTTAGTAATAGATTCACATCCTTAATACATCTTTCTCTGTAATATATTTGGAAAAACTTTCTTTGTATCCTTTAAACTCAGTATTAATAAATGTTACCTTGAACTATGACAAGAAACAGTTCAGCAAATATCCACAGAAATAAAGCAAGCTGCATAACTTAGATTCTGCTTTGGATAGTACCAATAAGGGAAAAACTGAAAAGGGAAGGGAGTAGGGATGGGGAGAAGGAAGGGAATGAGAAGGGGGAAGTGGAAGGGGAAAAAGGAAGGATAAAGGAGAAGAGAGAAGGGAAAGGAGAAGAAGGAAAGGGGAGAGGAGGGGAGGGAAGGGAAAAGAAATGCAGAGATTCGGACATCAGGCAGATGTTCCTTTTTCTATATCACCAATTAAACTGACATCAGAGAAATGTGTTGTGATACACACTGTGATCAATGACATTAGTAAAGCACCAAACCTTGCTTTGGACAGAATAGTTACAGAACAAAACTGTAATTTGGCACAGCCTGTCCCAACTACGTTCGCTTTACCCTAGCTAGGATGGGTAACAACACTAGTGAATATCAGGTGCACCAGGGAAGCCATCAGCACAGCCTAGCTACCAGACAACAACTCTCTGGAAATCTACGGTGCATAGTACAATACGGTCTTTGCTCACTGTTCCCTGTGCTGATTATCTGAAACTAGCACAAATTATGGTCACCTCTATGATAGTAGTACTTCTGCTTTTTTTGTGTATTCATGTACAGAAAGTCTATGGCTCTCTTGTAGCACAGCCCAATCCACAACACTTGCTTCTACTACTAGAGCAAGGGCAACTGCGTTTTGCTATTGAGTCAGTTTTGCTCATCTTATAGGAGAGTAATCTGTAGAAAAAAAAAGAACTGTGACAGCCATTCAGATCATGTAGTTATGAAACAGGCAAAAGAGAAAATTAATACGACCAAACACTGCAAAGAGGCACCACAGGATTTTGGATTAAGTACCTATATAGCTTTATCTGTAAGGACAGATCAGTCTGCTACATCTCTTCTGTTGCTCAGCGTAGATGCAAGAACACTCTTAGAACTGGAACTGAACAGGTGCTAGAAATAGAATGGTCTAATATTACGTTTCATTTCAGAACATTTCCAAAAGGACTGCACACTGACATGTTGAGTATAGGGAACTGTAGGAAACGCTTCCACTGAGTCATCAGTTACTCTACCGCTTACCATATGAGCTCCTGTTGTCTGTTAAGCCTACTTGCTGGATAGCTTTAGAAACCAAATTAAATAGTTCATTCCACTTGTATTATTGCAAGGCTTGGTCTTGAACCCTGTTTTCCAGATGTTACGCATGAACTTCTCTTTGATTTCCTGACTTTTCTTCATTGTCTCCATACGTTCTTTAGCTGTTCCTACTTTCTTAAATTTTTCAGTCTCAACAGAATTGCAGCCTACAAAAAACCCCACACCAAACAGTCCAATGGACAGGGCTTTTGGCAGCCCCTGAAACACCAGGATTCAATTTTCTACAGTACTAAATACTGCCTGTGCATTAAACCTAAATTCAATAGAGGCCCTCAGTCCAGCCTTAGGCACCATGCCACTCTGCAGGATTCAGTGTTGCCAGTTCTAATGAATTCCATATGAGGGATGAAATCTTCATTAGGAGAGATGCTAGTACCCCAATGATGTGAGAAACTTCAGCCACCTTCTGAATTTTAGCCAGATATGAGAAAATCCTCTCTGAGTATCTTCTTCCCATGCTTGTTTGTCTAGGGGACTTTAATGATGAAGACTTTGAGGATGATGTGAGAATTCTAGGAACTTAAATGTTAGGTTTAGATGTCTAAAGACTCCCTGTGACAAATACTTAGCCTGTCTGTTCATCATGTTCTCTATCTGAAAAATAATGAAGATTTTTTTCCCCAATAATTTTGGTTTCTTTTTATGAAGTGCCCCTTGAATAATAATTAAAGCAAAAATAAAGCATCAAAGGTAGACTGACCATACAGTATCATTGTTTCAATCCAGAAACTCTTAGATCCCATTTCATGTCACTGGATCCCAACATCTTGGGTATAAAAAGTATCTGTACAGAAGGAATGTGTATATGTGTAGAAGCTAGGCTGAAGTCCATGTCACTATTTAATAAACTGTTATTATTGTAACATATGGCAGCTAGAACAACATATTTGAAATGAAAATACTAAGGAAGGGGCTTCTTGATTTGAAAATGTTAGTGCCATTATGTTGTATTTCTAAACCTGAACAAATGTTATATTTAGACCTAAGACACAACAGGGTATGAATTATTGCACACTAATTCACAACTAATGTGTTGCTGCGAATGAAGCTAAAGGCTGAGTGCAATCAACTCCGCTCCATCAGTACAACGTTAATTCACACACTAGAAGATCTTATTGCACTTATAAAAATATTATTCCAAAAGGTCACAGATTCTAAAAATAAATGTTAATATAACCAGGGTCAAGTTCCAAGAAAATATTATTATCAACCACCAGTCTGCTCTATGTCTTTTAAAAATAATCACATATATCACAGAGAACTTGCATGTGGCTTACCCAAACCTAAGAAAATTCCCAATTTCAGCAACAAAGTTGCATGCAAGACCACTGAATATGGAGTTCATGGTCATACTTGGAAAAAAAAAAAAAGTCTAGATCTGCTGCATACATTCAGACAAACTGGTATAAATCAAACTGATGCACCACAACACTTCCAGATGTACTTCCAGGCATTACGGACTACCCAGCTTCCACAACTCTAGGCCTAAGAAAAATTCAGTGTTTGATTGGTATTCCATCTGCAGCTGTGGGCCCTTTCAGGACAGTGTTCAGTTTAGTCCTATGCTGTATTAATTAGACTCCCCAAGCTAAATATTTTATGGAGATTAAATGTGTTTTTAAGAAAGTTAATGTTACCTTCTAATAATATTTAAGAATAGAGTATGCATTGATTATGGTGTTGTGTAGTTTTTATATATTTTAAACAGGTTTTGGAAATTTTTCAGCTTCTTATTTACCCGTGGCATGGGTTCCCCTTACAGAATAGACCAGGAATATGTTAAGAACCATTAATGAGGGACCTTTTACCAACTTATACCTGGGGTTATGACCTTCCTGAGGCTGAAGAGGCTGTCTTGTCTTTCTCCTCTTTTATTGGGACTGACAAGAAACAGAGCTATAGAGAAAGGCTGTGCATATTTGCTATTTAGAGATCTGTCTTAAGAAATGGTAGCTCTAAAAAAATAACCTATAGGTAGAGAAAAGTTTTGAATAAGCTTAGAGTGCATCAATGCTGAAGAAAGAAAGTACAGCAATTAAACAGAATTTTTAGACCTTAGAATTTAGCTTTGCCCAGGAAAGGAAACGAGTTACTCCTGGACCCATGTACATAGTTTTATCTGTTTCACTTCAATATATTTTCAATTTTATTTAACTACAGATTTATTTAACTCCATTTCTTTAATAAAATTAAACAAATTAATATTAGACATGTATAATTTAAGAAATGAATATACTGTTTTAAGAGTGAGATGTAGCAGTAGAAAATAATGCTGAACAGAATGTTCTTGTGATAGCTTAGGTACTGTACTCATATTTGTGAAACTAAGGTTTCTCAAGTGTCATTCAGTGTGATGAAGAAACCAGCTGTCCTACCCAGTTTAAACACATCTCTCAGGTACAGACTAACTCCCTCTATCCTTCATTAAAAATGTTTTTTGTACTATTTAATAGGCAGGAAGTTCCTGAAGAGAAAGTATAGACAAAATATCGTTGGTATTACACCAAGGAAAATGATTGTCTTGCTGACAAGAGAATAGATATGTCAAAAGATGGCAGAGCTGTGCCACATGAGTCAAAGGGCTGAGATGCTGTCTAGGGCCCTTGGTGAGTTAATATCAGGTCTCTTCAGAGATGAAAAATAATAATTAAACACTGCTTGTCAATTAATGCCAACTTAAAGAAAGGTCCTACACTTAGATTAAGTGAGGAGATTGGGTTGCTTGAAAACAGCAAGAAAGGAGGAAGAAAAGGACTATGGAATAATGAAAGATGTAAGGTAAAAAGGGAAAATAATTAAACGCACATGCACTTACACAGAGTTGGAGCACTCATATTTCTAATTAGAATTTCAGTGCAGGAGCCCAATTTAACCTTAGGGAGTCTTTATAGTCATGTCAGTGTTGTGCACAGCACTCAATCTAATGCTGATATACCAGGCTGAATTTTCATATTACATTTAACAGAATGCTATTATTCATACATGTAACATATATCTCACTTTTAAGGACAACGTAGTGTCTGTCATTAATATCTGCTATGAGAAGTGTTTACTAGAAGCCTGAAAACTGACCGTTAATTACTTTTTCTCATTCTTACTCCATTAATGAATGCATGTAGTGGCCTCCCATATTGCTTTAATTGACACAGACCTCATATTTTTGAGTTATTATACTGTATTGGCTTTACTTCAGGGTCAAATTTTTGTCAGTATATAACACCCAGAGAAAGAAGGCACAAAAACAGTCAAGCATTTAACAGGTGAAGAATGTGCCAAAGTGGAATAGTCATAATGATACAATAACCGCACTCCACAGCATGTTCCAACCTCTGATGAAGCCTGTGAACCTAAAGAGAACTGTTTTATTTATTTTGAGTCTTATCTCCCACCTAAACAGATGTGCCTCAGGTTGAAGGAGCAGTCACTAGAGCAGGAAGCTAATTAGACAAAGTAAAAAGTTTGGAAAAATATGTTATTCCACAGAATATTTCCTTAGAAGTTGCAGATAAAACTACGATTAACAATTTTTAGCTCTGTCAGAGACCCATTTCTCACTCTTAAAATCCATTTTTTCTTCAAAATACTTGAGAGGAGTTGAAACATTTCAAATATAACTGAAAATGTAAATTTCAGAAATAATATTTGGGTTTTATCTCCATTTAGAATAACAACATCTTTAGTCCCTCCTATACAGTCTAATTTATCACATACATATCATTCCTTTAGAGCAAAATGCCTCCTAGTTACTTCACTGCTTAGACGAAGTTTAGTCAAGTTTCATGGATGGCAGGTAGGGATGTGCTGGAAGGGTTAATTTTCCATCTCTCCACCAGCAATGCTCAATGGGGCATATGCGCTTCTGGTCATGTGATGCAATTACAGCTGACAGCCGGCCCTGTCCCCTGAACAGCTGGGTCTGATCCTCAGATTAATGAATTTAAAACAGTAAAATCTTTGTAAGTTGTAATGATCAAGAATGACAACACTTTCTAGAGTACATCCCATATTCCTCTTGACCAGTACCTTTCATGGGCAATTACTGGCACGTGCTCAAACAAAACAGAGAAATATAATTGGTGAAATACTTTTAACCTGTGAATTTTATAAAAATATTTGGTTTGCAGTTTCACGTGTCTTTATTCCTATTGATAAATTTTTAAAATTACCCTTCTTTAAGCCCCCAGAATGTTTACACGGTCCTTGCACATTAACATCTGCTAAGCCTTTTTTTTGCTCAAGAGGAATAATTCATGCCTCTTGAGTTTGCACACGTTTCCCATATGTCTAGAAAATCATATGCTCTCACTCCTTTCTTGTCAAAGGTTTTCATTCTCCATACATTTGTCAAGGAAGAAAAACTGCAAACGCACTTTATTTTCACAAGTTTTTCACCAACCACTTTACATTTTGAATCCCTATACATTTACAAGAATGTTCCCATGGAAACCAGAAATTTTCTCCACAATATTCTTGGCAAATGAAATGCAAGTAAAAATGTATTTAATAATTTTAGCAGAAACTTTCAGTGTTTTAGTTTTAGTTCAGATTTTTAAGACTATATTTTGAGTGCTGTGTCAGGGGATTCATGAAAAAAGTAGGGAGCTCTTCTGACATTCGTAAAAAGATTCAGATGCTAGCATGCATACAAACTTCTGTGGGCTAAATATAGCCCTGCCATGACTTTTCTGCCAATGCCAAAGTGCGTTTGCAGTTTTTCTTCCTTGACAAATGTATGGAGAATGAAAACCTTTGACAAGAAAGGTAACATTAAAAACTTGAAAGTTCTGATTTGGACAACAGACCTTAAATTTTTGAAATAGGTGATGCCTTCTACATAGCTAGCTTGGATCAGAGGAAAAGTTACCATACAGCTGCTTCACAGGAGAACCTCTAAGAAGCTCCTGTAGACCCTTACTGATGAGAAAGAAATGGCATAAGTCATATCACTTTTATTTTTTTGCAACTTTCAAGTTCCATGCACTCAAGAAGTTACATATGACTAGCTTCGGCGATAAGAGCAAAGAATATTGTTCTACATAGACTTCAGTAAGGCTTTCAACACTGTCTCCCTTAAGATCCTCACAAAGAAGTTGAAGTATGGGCTGGATGAGCAGAGGGTAAGGTGGACTGAAAACTGGCTAAACAGATAGGCCCAGAGGGCGGCAATCAGAGGCACAAAATCTAGTTGGAGGCCAGTAACTAGTGGTGTACCTCAGGGGTCAATTCTGGGTCTGACTCTTCAACATCCTCATTAATGAGCTGGATGATGGATGGTGGCTGATACACCAGAGGGTCGTGCTGCCATTCAGAGGGACCTCAACAGGCTGAAGAAATGGGCTGAAAGAAGTCACTGACCTTGTGCAGTTAAACAAAGGGAAGTGCAAAGTCCTGCTCCTGGGGAGGAACAACCCCATGCACTAGTATTAATCTGGGGGCCAACCAACCGCAAAGCCGCTTTGCAGAAAAGGCCTTGTGGGTCCCAGTGGACACTAAGTTGAACGTGAATCAGCAATGTGCCCTTGAGGCAAAGATGGTTAATGGTATCCTGGACTGTATGCGACGGAGTGTTACCAGCAGGTTGAGGGAGGTGATCCTTCCTTTTTATTCAACACCCTTTAGGCCTTCTTTGGAGTACTGTGTCCAGTTCTGTGCTCACCAGTACAAAAGAGACATGGAGCTCCTGGAGAGAGTCCAGCAAAGGGCCACTAAGATGGTTAAGGGAATGGAGCATATCTCCTATGAGGAGAGGCTGAGAGAGCTGGGACTGTTTAGCCCAGACAAGAGGAGGCCTGGGGAGATCTTATCAATGTATATAAATACCCGAAGAGAGGATGTAAAGAAGACGGAGTCAGACTCTTTTCAGCAGTGTCTGGTGACAGGGCAATGGGCACAAACCGGAACATGGGAGGTTCCATTTGAAAACAACAAAACAGATGGTTTTTTTACTGTGGGAGTGACTAAGCACTGGCACAGGTTTCCTGTAGACATTGTGGCGTCTCCATCCCTGTAGATATACAAAAAGCTATTTGGGCATGGTCCTGGGCAACCTGCTCTAGATGTCCCTGCTTGAGCAGGGTAGTTAGACCAGAGGACCTCCAGAGGTCCCTTCCAAACTCAACCATTCTGTGATTCTGTAACTCTGTGATCTATCAGCTTAATTGCTACAATCTGTCTTGTTAGGCTCTCTGAGCGTACATACAATTTACTCCAGAAACAGCTTCAACAGAAATTTACTAGCAAGAACTCAAGTAGACGTAACTTCTGCTCCTAAGAATCTAAGATCCCATTCTGCAAAACGAGGTCAGCGCATATCCATGACAGAAAGATACTGGGATAACATGATACTGTGTTCATAAAGTCAAAGATAATTTTCATTTTATATGTATTTTACATTTGTAAAGTATAACTATAAATGACCTCTATGTAGATTTTTTAAAGGCACAAACCACAAATAACTTCTGACGATAAATACGCAAGAGTAGGGGAACAAAATGAAGTGTAAAGTATGTAAAAGTTTACTCATTGTTGAGAGAAAAAAAGCAATGAGACTAACACATATTCCACAAAGAAGGCTTCTGAAATGCTTCTTCCTCTATAGTAACATTTTTTCCCAACCAGTCTATGATTTCTCAGGTTTCAATGAGTCATGTCATGTAACCGAATGTGTCATATCCAACTGTGATATGATGAGAAAAAACATAACAAAAAGTGACAAGATTTAACATGACAAGTAAGAATGAAATGCTACAGCGGTAAACACCAGTTTTCAGCAATTTGGTATGTCATGTTTTTTAAAAAGGACACCCTAACAGTATAGTTCTCATGCACTAATCACAGCTCCTGACATACAGAATTACTTAGTTTTCAATGTTTCATGTTTTCAGACACCCTAATGGTGATTATCTTTTGATATCCAGCTAAAAGATGTATTTTTGGCTCAATTAGCACTGATATACTCATGAAAATTAACTGTCAATGTGAGTTTAAAACAAAGATGTTTACTGTCATTAGCTGAAATTGGGAAAATTCATTTAACCAGTAATTGCAAATTATATTATTGATAAGGAGAACTGCTTAGAAGAATAATTCCACTTGCTTATTTTACAGTGGCTGATAACGGCATATAGTTTCTTATTGATACTCGGTAAAAGCTATTATTTGGGAAATGTAAGAAAATTCCATCTGCTAGACAAATTCCCATCTGAAAAAGAAGAAAAAAAATGTTTTCAAGTTCATCAGTACACAGAGACTGAAAATAGAAATTTTTGAATTCAGGCTGTAACTGAAAGGGCAAAAATACTAAGCCCGGGAGACAGAAAGGGAAAATATTGATAAATTGTGCAGGACCAACAACTGTCTAGGAAAGAAGTAGCTAATTCTCAGCATAGAAATTTTTATTTTGAAAAGTTTCAAAATATTGGTTTAAAAGTAATTTTTGTTATTTTTACAGTAAAAAATACGTGTAATATTTAGTTTACATGGTAGGCAACATCATCACTGCTGATATGTCATACTGTGAAACAGTTGCAGTTAAAATAAAAACATACTTTATTTTAAAATGAATAAGGAAGGTTCTTAGTGTTCTGACAAAACCTCTTCTGGATCACAATGTCTACTGTCCATGTTTTACCGAGGTAGTTTCTTTTATGACATTAAGAGTATAAAAAAAAGACCTTGGTATGGGAAACACAGTTCTAAGTAGTTCCTACGAAATGGAATGAATTATTCACAGTCATCTAGTTAATGACAGAGAAATCTTTGCAAACACTGTCTGTCCCATACTTGTTCTACAAATTTTTGTTCACTCTTAAAGAGCTGTATGTTTCATGAACATATATTCTAAAAAATAAACTATGATTTTCACTACAGGGTACTTTTTGGATCATAAGAAGCAAATAGTTTGGATTCATTCAGTCTTGCTAGATCTTAAAATCTGAGTAGGTCTACTTCTCCATTGATCCATGATCAAGTTTTCAAGCTCCCAGTGTTTAGTAAAGTTTGTCATAAATAGAAGAAGGAAGTTCTAGTTCTCTCCATGACATCAAGAAAAGAGAAATCTTTGTTTTGTAAAATGAAAGGCTATCAGCATTTGCTATCAGTGAGGAATATCAGCAAGAAACAAGCAGATGCCATCTCTTCTGGAGCTAATTCTAAAGTGGTTGAGACATTGCTGTCTAGAAGACTGCCTGGCTGTAGATATCTTCAGTTGACACCTCAGATACTATTGCTCTGATACATGGAAGTTTCACATCACAAAATATCTGAAAATAAAACAAAACTTCTAACTCCTAACCACTGTCTACATAGGTGGGATGTCTACAGCTGTTTCTGGGAGAGGAATGCTATCTTCAGAAGAGACAGAATCACTTATCATTTGAGGAAAAGGCAAAAATCTGTGAGTCAACGAATGTTTAGAGCATATGCCTTCTGCTTACCTTACCTGGCTATCTTTAGCAAGAACCCAAAATCTCTAGAGGCTGGGCAGCAGCCACTGCAGTTGCCATCAGTCTAGAAGCCTCATGAGCAGAAGAATTGTGTGAAGATGCAGAAAAGAAACATGTATGAGCCCAACTTGTTCACTGGCACATACTACAGTATCTCTGAGCATCCATTTTTGCAGAAGCACCAGTATGCAGATATGTGAGTATTCTGAGCTGGTGAATGAAGCAGAGAAAACATCCTCACTAAATGGTGAGGAAGACACCCTGTATAACTGACACTGATTTACCTTAGGGAGCGCAGATGTGTGTGAGTCGGGGATGCAAGTGACAGCCATGTTCTTTGAAGGGATGGGTCAGAACCTGTCACTCTTTAAACTGCACTAAAGAGTGTTCATGCTGCAGGTCCACATAATTATTGTCTTTGCAAATTCCAGATCAAAGAATATTGCTATTGACTGAGACATTGCAGCATGTGTTGACATGATTTTACCTCTGTTGGTTTACATGTATAATTTCATAATTTTTGAGAAGTGTTTATTTTACTTAAAATATTAAGAATTTATACTAGCAGATGGAGTGCAAAATGTTCTTATACAGTGTAGCTGAAGCTTGGTGGAATCTGGAGTTCTGGAGATCACCTTCCAAGGTGGGTTTTTTCTGTTACAAAAGTGTATGGAAAGCAAAAATTATTCTTCTCATTTCAGTAGTAAAGACCTAAACTTTATAATACTAGAGGAAACAAGGAAGTGATTATGGAACATATATGGAAAATGAAGTGATGGTTTCAAATTTGAAGTTAAGTAATTACACAGATACGTAAAATCCTATTTCTGCAATATGTGTTATACTTCCAAATAAATCTATGAATCATCCGTCACTGATGGGTGTCTTAAATCTACACAATGATTTCTTGTTTTCAAAATCCTAAAAAGAATGTTCTTGATCTCTGCCTTCTTGATTTTTTATTTATTTTAGCAGTAGATTTACCTGAAAGTACTAAGACAGAACTCCTGTAACCTGTAAACCTTCATGTATCCATTTCACTTCTGAAGAGAAAGAGACGGGGAAAATTCACAAGTGTGAATGCAATTTTCATTGCATTCCTTGGTGCCTCTGAGGTTGATGAGCGTATTACCATCAGTGAACTTTCACTTGTCTGGTTTTTCTCTCTATTTTGCATTGGCAATCAACAATATGGAAGCCCAAGAAAAGGACTCATTGCAGTGGAATAACTTACTCACATATGGTCACTGGTAAAATGCGCAAAAGCCAAGTGACAAAAAAAAGGAATTAATTCAAACTTCAGAAGATAATTCTTACATTCATTATCAGAAAGGAGGTAACGAAGCCTTTGAACAACAAGAATTATCAAGACACAAGCAATTGTTACTTAGATCCTAACATTTTTCTCTTAGGAGATCACGAAATGCTTCAACAGTGTACCTAGTTTACAATAGAACAATATTACACAAGCCATAGGCCTAGTAACTTGACCACAGTACCTAAATGACAAAGTAGAGAAATATTGTAAGCAACAATCCCTTGGAAACCTGTGCATTAGTAAACTGAGAAAATAATTCCTGTTGTGCACAGCTTTTAAAGTTCTGGCATTACGCTTGTTGCCTGGAAAGAAAATAAATGCAGACTAGAAGTTTGCCAGACTTAGACAAAAGAAAGACCTGTAAATACCAACCACTACCCCTTCCTGCTATTTCACATTCAGTAACGCGGAAGCTCCCTTAGGCTTACTGGAGGTGAAGCGTGTCAGAATGATCAACAATAGCTCTCACGTTTTTAGAAATACCTATCTTTTACAGCTAGACAGTCACACTTGCAGGCAACAGTATTACTGCTGTGATTACAATACACTGAAGTGTTACAGGTCACTAAGCCAAAAGGCATTCAAGCTTTTTTTCCTTCCGTCCGAATGTATGTATCTAGGATAGGCACATGCTAGAATGAAAATGTTACTCTGATCCACCAGTCTGCAAGCAATGCTTAGGTCTAAAAAAGATGTTCCATTTAGGTGACATCATTGTCAAGTACTGCATAGCGCCTACCACAGATGGGGAACCGCTATGGCAATAGCTCCTACCAGCCACAGCTTTCCTCTCTGCTTCCTCATGCTCATTGCCAGGATTGCCTCTGCTGACATACTGCAGTTGTGTTCTTACTGCTGCTTTTCAGACTCTGAGTTTGGCGCAAGAGCTCACATCAGAGCATTTATCTAGCTTCCTCCTTGGGAAAAGGTCTAGCATGTGTTGTCAGTATCTGCTCACTTCTTAGAGGTTTTCCAAAGAATTATGGTAAGTTCCTACATCGATCCATAATTTCCTTGAGCTGACAGAAAGTCTTTGGCATTCCCCCAGAAATATGCTTCCACAAGTTCTGCTAAGATGTTCAGAGCAGATTTGTCTACCTAGAGCACAATATCAGAACACGAGCTGAAGTTGTACAGCTGATATGGAAACGGCGTACCACTGGCTCCTAAATATGAAAGTACACCAATGTTAAAAGCTCTGCAACAGAAGTCCGAGATAGCTTAGCTTTTGATCAGACTTATTGGGGAATATTTTCCAACTTCTGTAAAGCCGTGGTGCCATACAGGAAAGAATACAAAAATCAATGGATCTAGAAGAGCACGGAAATAGGAGTGTGGTTCTCTGGTCCAGTGATTTGCTTGTGTGGGAAGAAAGACTTTTGGATTCTGGCACCTACAGTTAGCTCTCTGTATTTTCTATGGACCTGTCACTAAATAAAATGTACAGAGGAAAGGGGAGTTGGCAGACTATTTAAATTAATTTTTAAATTTGAACTGAAGTTTCAACATCAGTGCGCTCACCGTGAAAAAAGTAAATTCAGTGTTGGGCATCAAATGAATAACTGAGTTTAAAAAAATTTATATATATTTTAACTTTAGTTAAAAGGGTAACCAGACATTTCCTACTGGCTTGGAATTTACAATTCAATATAGACTACAGAAATATAAAGCCGTGAAATGGTCATTTTTTTGGACAGAATTTTTGCTTGGAGGTTTAGAATACTCTTAATAGTTTTTGAAAAAGGAAAGAAAAAAAGCATTTTCAAGAGGTTTAGAAGGACACGTCATAGAAGGGGTAATTTATCTTTATCTTTTTCTGTTTTTCCCTTTCCATACCCACAGGAAGAGAACACAGAATAAGGATGAGATCATTCTACTAAGTAATACTACAATATTGCATCAAAATTGTTTATTGCCTGGTTTTGCTCAATCCAAACAGTAAAAGCAAACCAATGATCAATAGAATTTCTGAGCTTAACTCAGCCATATGAGATTCAAAAGAGTTCCTCATCCAAGTCTGATCTAAAGGAAAATTCTGTACAGACAAGGGTAGCATAATTAGCGTGCTGCATGTGTGCCCATAAATTCATGCAAATACTCAAGATTGATAAAGTAGAATTCTTAATCACAAATTTCTCAGCAATATAAATAAATGTAGGTTTATTTAGAAGAAGAAATATTGGGTTTTTTTCTGATGTGGGTATTACATTGGAGTTGAAATGCTGTAAAACATGGAAATTATGATCTCAGAAGGACTGCCAAAAGAGTATTGATTCAAAATACTTCTAGATGACTGAAGAAAGTTAAAGTGAACCTTCTTGTTAACTGTGCAAGCACTTTTGATCCCTTTACTTCAGAAAAAAAAATTCAAAATGAAGATATAATGTGATGTTCATTACAGGTTAGAATATTCCCATTTCTGTGTAGGTTGATTTTGAGAAACATGTTTGTAAGTACACTGTCACACTAAAAGGGAAACCAGTATTAATGACTGGAATCCAATACTGATTATTTAAAGCACCAATTATAGTGCATAAGATATCGGCTTTATTTCTAGTTCGAGTACTTTGAATTCTTCTAGATCTCTGCTCCTACTACGCCTAATATTCTTGAGTAATGTTTAGAAAAAGTTGAATATGCAGGGATTTCTTTCCCTTTTCATTTTATAACCTAGAGTGAGAAGAATGCTTTTAAATAAAGAATTAATATACAAAGTTCTTCATTGGTTTTCCTCTGATATCTCCTTAAGTGATTTAAACAAGTGGGCTGTTTTCTAAGAAGGTGTTTGAAGTGGCCAAAACTCTATGACATGTCATGGGGTTTTTTTTCCAAGATGTTTTCTTTTCATCTCTGTTTCATGAGTTTTTTTTGTAATCTTACACTGGCGATCTGAACACATGGACACACTTCTTGAGTAACTTGTGTCTGATTCATGGGTGGGCAGTAAACCAGAAAATTTCAAGTGATAATTCTGGCTTAAAACAGGTACAGAAATTTATTTTTTCCTCTTTTATAGATAATACTAACAACAAAACAATAATATGTATTTTATAGTGTGCATTAATTTTTCTTGAGTGTGTGTCAAGTTAAAACTGTAGGACCTGTTTTCATATTCTTAAACAGAAAGAATCTAAGTCTAATTTTATTCACTCCTGTAATAGTGGCAATCCTTTCACATCTTCTACTTCAACTGGACTGCCTAAGCATTTTTTATGATTATATAAAACCTGAACTTTTCGTTTTGAGTCATGAACATAATTTTTAATCACTCACTGCAGCTCATGCAAAAAAAGTAACAGCTTGCTACTTGTATGAGTCAGAATCTAAACAGAGCTATTTAAAAACCATTTGGAAGATGTGTTATTAGCTAATTAGCATAATGTAGTTGCAGAGAAGATATACAATCTAACGTGTTTCACTGAATCAGTTCATAAACAAAAACTGTAATTAGCTACTATTTCCTATGCATTATTATTTTCCTTGAGATTCTATAATACAGCCAAGCCAACCTAAGAATGCTGTCAAACAGATTTCAGATCTGAAACGTTATGCTGCAATTGGGGCACACCTTTCATTTTTCATTTATTACATTCTAGCACTCTTTGCTTAAACGTTTGCAGCAAATTTAATCTGTATGTCTTAATAACTTTATAATTACTTGGATGTATAAGAAAAGATACCTTAGTCTAGGTTATTCTTACAACTTCCACTTAAAAAGCTGAGTTTAAAAACTGAAATAGTAAAACTGAGCAAGACAGAGCCATTCCATTTTCCCAGACTCAATGCTTGTATTGAATTAAATTCCTTTATCAGGAAAATCAACTTACTTTTTACGGATACTTTAATTAGTCATTAGAATCTTGCTCTAAAACAGGTTAACTGCAACCATTTGATCATCATTGGATTGCATGTGAATTAATAGCAGATAATGGTCCATAACTCAGGCCTGAAAGATTTTAGAAATGTACATTCATATATTAGCATATCTTACAATGCTTGGCCACATCCTCCTCAAAGTCAGTGGAGACTGCAATATATTTCCTTTCCTCTAGAATCCCTAAGCTCAGCAGTAAAGAAGTAAGGCCTGAAAGATTTCAGGGATCCTTTAGTAACATTCATAGACTATCTCTACATCACAGTTACACTAAGTTTTCCAGACTTGTGGAGAAAAAGGATGAAAGGTCTTCAGCCATCTTCTAAAATTTCCTGATCTAAGAAGGGTTCTGAAAGAGTCAAAGAAGAACCAGCACAGAAACTACCAGAGAGAAAAAAGAAAGAAAAGATAGTTACATTATAAATGTAAAATCATTTGGGATTTTGAAAAGAAAGCTCCTAACAGTGTACAAAAATGATACCATCTGTAATCAGGCTGAATATCACAAGAAAAATATTTCCAAGAAAAAGGACATATGATATTTAAAAAGTCTCAAGAGGACACTGACTGATATGTCCATTATACTAAATATGCTACTGGTGAAGCCGAAGTTCAACTGATTTTAGACTACAGAAGCATCAGGAACATCAAACAACATTTGTCTGAACTTCTGTAAAGCAAAAAGCAGTATATGTCAAAAAATGTAGCATAATTGGAAAGCTATTTTAGATCAGAATACTACCTATCACCAGGCATCTGTGGATATTAAACTGTTCCCAACATGTCAACTTTTGTGACTATGGCTTATGAAGACAGAAAATAATTAGTTTTTCATTGGAGTTTCTAAGTATTTCAGCTTGCAAATATCTGGATTTCCTGGTCTTGTGCCTTGTGTTCAGTGACAGTGCTGCAGATGGTCCTGATAACCTCACAGACAAAATTCTGAGATATTACTCTGATTCATCAGATTCCTTCCCAAGATGCATGCTACTTGTTTTTTATGAGTGCCTTTTGGTATTGCCCCAATGAAAGACAACATCATGCATCAGGTTCATTTCCCTAAAAGTAAAATTGGAGTACATATTTTTTTTAACAAAGTTTTAAGATGACATTTTGCAAGCTTTGATATTAGTAGAAATGGACATTATAGACAAGAAGAAAAATGCTGAATCTACATCCCATTAAGATAAAAAATACATTTAATTTTAAAAATCTTACAAAATTACTTAGAACCAACAAGGCAAATAAGCAAAGGAAATTACCAACAGCTGCTGCTGAGGACTCATAACTGTAAACTGAACTGAGAGGAAAGAACTGAGGGAATACTAATGTAAACTCAAAGATTAATGTTTAATGCTCATCATCATTAGGAATTTGCTTCCTTGTGCAATACTGAAATAAATGAGGTTCATTGTGAAGAAGGAAGATGTCATTTGTCAGTGAACAGAAATGGATATTCTAAGCTTGGCAGTACCTGGCCTTCAAATTTGGTCTGTGTGATCATGCATTAGCTTAGAGAGTTGCACAGGATTTTTGTTTCACAATATGAAAGACCAATAGAAAATTCCTCGGTAAAGTCACTTTTCCATTAAGCTACAGGACAGCAGAGCTGAAGCACAGCCACAAATGTAAAAATAAAATTGATCAGAAGTGTCAATCAGGAATATATTCCAAAATGGTGTCAATTAATTTCTAGTTATATATTTAAATATGGCTTTGAGCTATCCTGGCCAAAGTTGATTCATTACATTCATGTTAAAGGAAGTGGTTCATCAGCTCCAAGAAGAATCTCAAAATCTTATCCCGCTGTTGTTCACTCCCTGGATATTTTTCACATGCTTCCCAGAGAGTACTGCCTCAAGGAGTCCTGTAGTATCCAGCCACAAAACTCTCACTGACAAGGTACTAGGACTATCAAAACCATCCTCAAACTTACTGTTATCCAAAAAGGCATCTTCCTCCAAGACAAAAAAGACTATATCTGAGAATACCACCATGTAAGTCACCTCATTAGTACTATACCAGTTACAAGGATCATCCCCAAGCTACGTACAAGTAGTCCATACTAAAATGTAACCATAGTTTTTCTTGGGTACTTCAGAGTTTCAGCTTGGACAAGCTGTTAGTCTTATATCTGTCATCACACAGAAACTTTACCTCCAACAATGAACACCTTCTAAGTTTTGTCTGCCAACCTAGCCCCACATGTAACTTTCTCAGTCTCTTTTTGAGGATCAGATTTTAAATAATTTTATCAGTGAGCCTATCTTGTGTAGATGGCTGGAAACATAGATTCCCTCAGCAATTTCCATCAAAACTCAAAGAATCACTGCTTTTTCCCACAAATTCCTGCACCAATATTGCTTCTTTTGGCATCATAATTATTATAGCAGCAATTAAAAACCTATAATTTGCATGAAGACCACAGATCAATGCACCTACTGCCATAAAATTACCAACAACCCAAATGACACAAACTAGACAAACTAGTTTCTTGGGTAAAAGCGCATTTGTTTTGAAGATTCTCACAATATCACAGCAATCTAAAGTACATTCCCCAAGGGAAACAGCACTTTAAAAAGAGCCATTTGAATACAGTGTAAGAACTTATAAAGAAACCCCAAACTTCACTGTCATACATCCTGGAAAATCATTACAATTATTAAATCTACCCTGGAGGATGACTAGAAGGCCACACTTTGTACCTGGAAGCCAGGTACAAAGTAAATCAGGAAGCCAGTCTCCATCAATTCCCTTGCATAGTCAATGGAGAGAGCTTGGCCTCTTTCAGAATTCCTAACAGTACTCTGAATTATCACAAAACCACAGAATAACAGGGTTGGAAGGGACCATGGGAGATCATCGTGGGAGTCCAACCTCCCCTACCAAAGCAGGTTCACCTAGAGCAGGCTGGACAGGAATGCACCCAGGCAGGTTTTGAATTTTTGAATCTCGAGAAGATTCCACAACCTCTCTGGGCAGCTGTTCCAGTGCTCTCTCACCCTTAAGTAAAGAAGTTTTTCCTCATGTTCAGAGGGAATTTCCTATGTTCCAGTTTGTGCCCATTGCCCCTTGTCCTTCGCCTGGCACCAGTGAGAAGAGTTTGACATTATCCTCTTGACACCTGCCCTTTAGATATTTATAAGCATTGATGAGATCTCCTCTCAGTCTTCTCATCTCCAGACTAAACAGACCCAGGTCTCTCAGCCTTTCATCATAAGAGATGTGCTCCATTCCCCTAATCACCTGCTGGAGACTCTCCAGCAGTTCCCTGTCTGTCTTGAGCCGGGGAGCCCAGAACTGGACACAGTACTCCAGGTGGGGCCTCACCAAGGCAGAGCAGAGGGGGAGGATGGCCTCCCTCCACCTGCTGGCCACACTCTTCTTGATGCACCCCAGGATGCCATTGGCCTTCTTGGCCACAAGGGCACATTGCTGGCTCACTGCTATCCACCGAAGAATCTCTCCTACACCCACTATGTACAGAACATATGGAAACTGTTCTCCTAAAGCAGGAACTACAAGTAGCAATTTTATCACCAGATAGTATAGTCCACTTGCCCTCTCCCAGATAAGTAAATCCCTTAGCAGTACGTTGTGGAGAAATCTCGGGCAGCGATGATTTCTAATAATTGTCTTATTTCACTCTTATCTGCAACCACGTCTTGGAAGAGGGTGTTTGTCTCACAATTATATTTCACTGAGAGGGCATAGATGGGACACTACTACCACTATAACTGCTTTTCAGGGGCTCACTACCTCTGAGTGCAAGGAAAAGCAATCTCAAGCCTAATTTGTGACCCATGCCAGACTAGTATTATCTAGACCTAGTGTTGTGAGTCTGTTTCAGAAAAAGGTTAATTTCAATGTGATCCCTTTAACCTTTCAGATCCTGTGTTCACTGGAGTAGAGAATTAGGACTTTTATATCAAAGCAGATCTGTATTTGAAGATGGAAAACTTTTTCAAGATGTAGGAAACCAAGGTAAGAACTCTTCATTCTTTGTTAATGTTTGAAAAAATAATTCAATATGACCTAAATAACTGTCTGGGTCAAGTTATTTTGCACAGAAGCTCTCTAGCTGTACATGGCTAATGCTTTTCAAATACAGCTGCTTTTGAAGCTATTGAATCATATTCCTTTTCCAAGTTACACATTTCTAATGCTTCATTTTTATTTAGGAAGAGAAATTGGAGACAATTATAGCAATAAAAGGAATTAATGGAAATTTTGACTAAAAATATCTATAATCTGGAAGAGATGCAACCATTTTGAAATTAAGGCAAGCAGGAGACCTGACAAGATAATGGAGATAGATGATTCTCACCACCTACACAACAGGAGACAATGATGGTGAGGTTGATAACAGTAATACTGAAGTGTGCTTTGTAGCATGTTTGCTTTCCTTTCTAAGTTTGTAAAATCATCACAGAAATAGCAGAGTACTTAATTAATGAATGGGCAAGCAAGACAGAAGGATAACAATGCTACAAAACAACAACCAGGTTCAGGCTGCCCTTTATGGATCAGAAGTATCATTAGGCACCTAACTGGTTAGGAGTTTGTTGCTTTAGCCTGTATTTATTTAATCACTTCATTAGGTGATTATTATATTATTTTTCCAGATTATTTTGAAGGGCTGTAAAGGATAAGCAGAAAATAAACAAAGATTATGAGTTCCTTGGAAGATGTTGGGGGGATGTTATGCAGAGACTCACAGCCTTAGACACTCAGGAAGAAAGTTACACTTTGGAAGAAGTGGTTTAATTAGCTTGTAGTTTGACTACCTAAGAACTTTCCACCTAACTCATGAAATGAATATTGTCTTGCCTACCTATGTACAAACCCTCCTTCCTATATCTAGTACAATAATAGTTCCATTAAGGATTCAGAAGTAATTTTTCTTCAGTTAACTAACATGACGGTCCTGAGTCAGGTTTTTCAGGTGGAAAAGCCTCCATATGTTCCTCTGCCAGTATTGCCGATGGGCCAGCTCATATACACTAACCCAGGCTTGATCGGGTCACTGGAGAACTCTGTATACTCTCTCTTCGATTATTCAAGAACCAACAGCACATCTTAGTTTCACTTCAGCTTCATAGAGGGTAACTCCTTGTCCTGGTTTGAGGTAAAACAGAACCAATCTTCTAATTTGGACTTTTACTTTTTAGCTGGGCCTCGTCGAACTGATTAAAGTCTGAAATTAACAGCACATTGTTCAGAAACTGTTCACTCTTGGTGTGATAAGACCTGATTATACCAAGGAATGGTATGCACAGAGGCTCTTGCTTATACTTATTGCTATAACAACCAAGGTCAGCTAACTTCACGATTTGTCCCGTTAGAGGGTCGGAAGCGGAGAAGCGCAGAGGGGTCACACCTATCGGGAGGAGCGGACAGGACAGGTGGAGCCAGAACTGACCAACAGGGTATTCCATCCCGTCTGCATCACGCTCAGCATAAAAGCTGAGGGATCAAAGGGGCAAGGGGGGCTCTGGCAAGTCTGCTTTTGCTCCAGCTCTTGCTCTGGCTCGTTCTTCTTCAATGCCTCATGTCTGAGGAGGACCCTGTCTGTTCGTCTGCCTGTGATCCCAATCCAAGCATTCCTGACTCTAGTTCTGGAATTCAGCTTCTGTCCTTCCCTGAGTCCAGTCTGGGACTTTTTCTGTGTCTGCTGGTGACGCGATCGTCATCTTGGGAGCTGGATACGGTTTTGTATATATTGTATATTTTATTTTTTATTTTCTCATTATTTCTTATTTTCCTTATTTATTATTATTTTCATGAAAGTCGTTTAGTTCTTTTTCTAAACTCGTAAATCTCCTTATCTCTTTCTCTCCTCTCTGAGGAGAGAGGGAGGGGAGGGCCATCTGTCGTTCCGATTGGCCAATCCAGCCAAAACCACGACACTCCTTCACACTCCCAGCCTGCAGTGTCAGCAAGTGCAAAGGAAGAAGGAAGCTTAAAGGAGCTTTTTTAATTTTGGTGCAAGAGCACCAAACCCTGACAGTTATGAGAAGATGGCATTAGCTTTTCCCTTTTCCTGCAGATCTGTAGTGTCTGGGACTGTACCCAATGCTCTGGAATGAACAACTCGACCCCAGTCTACTCCTAATCTCTGAGGGTGATCCACGTGCATCAGAAGAGGTAATGAAGGATTATCTGCAGGATATCTACATCAAAATAGGGTAAAATAAGGTATTCCCAAACAGATAATGTCACTGGCTAATAGCAAAGCCTCAGAAATACTATTCCATACACCTGAAACAACAATATTGCAGAAAATCCTCCAAACATAGAAAACTGTGGAAATAATCACTTAAGTTTAGGTAAGACTTTGATGGCAAGGAATATACATGCACCAGCAAAGCCTCTATTGATTACACATTTCTGTCTGGAAAATGAATCTTAGTTTTTCTTTTGCAATAGCACACGTTCATTTTCTTTTCCTCTTTGCTCTTTCATATCTAGAGTTTGTTCTTGGATTTTTTTCAAATGATAGGAATATTTTGAAAAATGATTCCTGGTTCCCTAATTCCTGGTTCCTTAAGGATTCTTATTTCTACATGAAGTCTGTTACACTGGACATATTATATTATAAATGACAGTGCTTTGACAAGAAGATGAAATCAGGGTCAAACAGTTATGTCTAAATTCACACACACAGATATATGTATATATTAATAATACTTTCTTACACATAAAAAAAAAATTATTTACACACATTGAATCTGAACCTGCAACTGCAGTGCGAGCAATAGAACAAAACTCCCCATGAAAATATACAATAGAGGGTAAAAATTAAGCACTGCCTAAAAAAAAAATCCTGCTACTTTAATTATTATATAAGACATAAACTGGGATTTAGATTATGCTCTACACATTGATGCAAGGTAGCCTGAACCTAAAGTTTGTAAGATTTAATTTTCTGTTGCTATTAATGAATATTACAACAGCAGCTGCCCCCTATGGCTTGATATAAAAAGCAGTGTATATACCTAGCACAACATTTGCAGACCTCCTCAGTTTTCTGTTTTTAATGTGATGAAAAATTGTACAAGTAACAAAGGAAAAATGTCATGGTAACTAAAACATTTCCTATACATGTATTTTAGAGGGAAGCTAAATCAAAGGTCTTCAAAGAATTACTAGGGTTCTTTCTAGGAGGTTATTGACAAATATGTAGTTTGTCTTCTGAGTTTGTGCCTCTTTCACAGATTGGTGTATTTGTGATCCCACAGGCAGGAATAAGTGTCTGTAATTCATTTCTCCTTGTTAACTAGTGTGCTTTTGTGTGTGGGATGATTGACAGCAAACTCGGCTTAGTCCCAACGGATGAGCTTGTTAGCAAAACCCTAGCATCCTATCTCTAATAAAGCATATCAGCAGTACATTTTGTCCTATCTATTAGCCTCTCTGTTTCTTTTTTGTGAAAAGCTGAGTGTCCCTTTGAAGCAATGACAAATAAACCCCTGAACTGAAGTGCTAGGCTGCCTTATGGACAGCTGGATAGTAAATGTCACACCGTGTATAGAATGCCTATTATCAGAGTGAGCCATTTGTTCCATTCCTTTCAGTATCTTAATGTAATACAAAATTGCTAAATCAAGCCCCATGTCTGTGACAGAACATAATTAATGAGAAAGCAGGAGCCAATTCAACACTCTTTATTGGGACCTAATTGGCTCAGGCAACAGAGTTGTCACTCAACAAGAGACTTCCTTTAAAGCAATTTTGTTCTTGGTTGTATTACAGAGCCTATTAAATTGTCCCCTCCTTGATCACACAAAGAAGTATCTGCATGCAATAATTAGCTTTTCCAAGGGGATTTTTTTTAACTCTTTCAATAATAGCACATTTTCAAGCACTGCTGGAGGAAACAGACAGCACAGGGAGATGTGCAGCCTCTGGACTGAATAATTGTAACATGCACATTTTGGGAAAGCCTATGAGAAGCATATCAAAGCTACAGCTAGTACTTGTGTGGTACCTGACTTCAGAGAAGGTTGCAGGTCAAGCTGGGCAGCTAATATTTGCACTCTGTGCAAACTGTTCAGCTAAAGGAGCAAGTGAAAGTGTAGAGGTATGGATTGTTTAACCGAGCGCTTCCTTTCTGATATAATATTAAGCCACCATGAGGAATGAGAGGCCCCATTTCCAAGTGGCAGTATCTGGAACTTCCGATACCAGGATGAGCAGCTGTTCATTTTGAGTAGGAATCAAAACCTAGGAATCATTATCCTGTAAATGTTTAATGTACTGTATGTTTTATTTAATCAGTAGATTGTTAAGGCAGAGTAAACTGTTGAGGGAACTCTGTAAGCATTAAGATTTTAATTTTTTTGCCACCCAAAGAACAGGCTTCACATTTTGGAGTTAAGTAGTACTTAAATCGTACATAAGTAAGAAGGAAGTCTATAACCTGCTTCTGTAGCCTCCAAAATAATAAATCTCTACAACTAGGTAAAAGACAATTTATTCAAAACCAAAATACCTCACTTCTTGAAGTCCCGTGATTTGTCAAAAAGGTCCAGGTGTGTTCACATATGACTGTGTTCAATTGCAGCTACTAAGCCTAATAAGAGCTTATATGAAAGACAGAGAATAAAAATGAGAGGGTACTGAACCAGTTGAATATCTTTGTGTTTAGAAAGAATTATCATAAATCAAACTTCATATTTTCTGTTCTGTCTAGAATTAAAACTAGTATTGCAATAGAGGACTTGGCCCATGTTTTTCTCAAAATTGTGACATTTGTATAGGACTCACAACCCTGCATCTGTTGAAAACAGTTTGGGAAATACAATGATAGAAAATGTTATTTTTTTATTTATTTATTCATTCATTAATAGATATTTAATATTGCTATAATAGTTGTTAGTTTTTGAAAATCCTAAGTGAAAGAAATCAATATATTTGGTGTTTAACAGTGAGCATATTTTAGTACTTCCCTCCTATGTCTCCCAAAGACTAGAAGGATGTGGCTAATCATATGGATAATAGCATGTTATCACTTATTATTATTTTCTTTAGGGTAAAAATTCCAGGGATTTCAAAGGGAGTGATGAAAGCAGAACTAAAAGAATGCAGAACAATGCTTTTTTTCCCAAAGACATACATGTTTAATGGGTCTTGGCATATGCTATATCTGCAGTTATAGTAAGTGATTGTGATGAACACATTTTGATCTGCACATTTTATGTAGCTTTTTTAGAAGTACAAGTTCATTGATATTTCCTCTAATACGCATGCAAACTACAGCATTTCTAATATCCACCCCTTTGAAGACTGAGCTAGAACAGAATACATAAATATATTACAAAACCTTTTTTTTTGGTCAGATTTAAGTGCAAGACAAAATCCTAAATGCCAATGTTAATCAACAATGTCTTTTCCCAGGTGACTCATGAAGACTACAAAAGCACATATTCTGAGCACAGTTTTATTAGCTTATTCTAGGAACAAGTGAAAATGATTACAAAACCTGACATAATCTAATTTTCCTAATTAATCATTTGCAGTCAATATTCTAAAACTAAAATTGTATGTTATGATCAACTCTATATGGTCTAGAATACAAAAGGACACTGAGGAATTTTAAAGAATATACCATAGGCATCTACTGAGATTTTTGACAAGTCAAATTACAATGTTAAAAAAAATAAACATTTAAACTGAAATATTGCACAGATTTTTACCAAACAAATATTATGTGGAAAAATAGCCATGGAAAAGATATTTTGGGAATATATTCAAAACAGCACTGATTCAAATGTTGTATAAAATAAAATAGTTCTCTGATATTCAATTTTCATCCAAAAAGTACTTGAGCTCCTAAG
Organism: Rhinoptilus africanus; assembly: GCA_013400135.1. NCBI lineage: Eukaryota > Metazoa > Chordata > Aves > Charadriiformes > Glareolidae > Rhinoptilus > Rhinoptilus africanus. Next base: position 82,289 of record VXBO01010217.1, read on the forward strand.
TGAATTGCCAAGCTTCTGTAGTTTTGGCCACCATAACTGTATAACATGAGTTAGATGCCATGCCGTTTGAATCTATCGCAAGACCAAAATGCTGTTTCTCTGTTTCAGACAACCTCGGTCTCCAGATATTGGTAACAGCCTCCTGACAACACGTAGCCAGGAGTTACATATCCCCGCATGTCTATGCTTGAAAGGTCACTAACACTAATGACATAAAAGTGAGGTCTAATCAAGAGAGAAATATGACATCATTTGGTTTTCATTGCAAACAGAACTAGAATGTGTGATTCCAGGACCAGTGATTATTAATATTTCAGTAACTGCATAAAAAGACAATTCATACTAGTTATGGGTTCTGTCTCTATTTAATGCATAAGGGCAACATCTTTCATCTACATTATCTGACAGTGGCTAGCAATAAAACAGGAATTAAACACCTGTTATTGTGTATTATAGAAAGTTATTATGATGCATAATGAACATTGTTTAGATCTGTAAATTTTTGCTTCTTACATATGCAAGGACATCAAAACAGATGTCTCAGTAAGGACTGGTTTACCTAATGGCTTTGAACTGTTTCCTTGTTTTGATAAACAAAGCATTGTTATTAGTAAATCTGGCAAAAAAGTCTGAGAGAGGACTGAAAACCTTCCATCATTCTTTCTGTCTAGTATTATCCCATAATACCCCACAATTTTACCCTACGAAAACGATGAAAAATTCTTCAGCATATAATTTTCCAGGATATCATGAAAAAGTCATCTTTTTCATGTCAATACCGTCTGCTTTCTTCATCTCATATACAAAAGTAATAATATGTGCCCTAGGAGCTTGGTCTCCAGTGGCATAATGTATTTCAGAAACAAAAATATTGAACACTCTAAGCAGTCTTGGATTTCTAGGCACTAACTCTGAGGGAGTCTGCAACCTCTGAATCTGTCATGTAACCAGACTTTTCTTCAGCACAAAGTATGATTAAAAGTAATAACACATGTCATACCACTGTGGCAATGCCAACACAGAGGATGCGTTTCTACAGAACAGATGGTACTTGCAATGCTAAGAAGTCTATTCTCTTCATTTTACCTCATTGTTGCTTGGCTTCTGTGCCTTCTCACACACGTCACACATTTGAAAGTGTGCACAATGTCCTCTTTCTAAAGGGCATGAGCATATGAACTCATATAAACAAGATCAGAATGCAGATTAATTTATCCAGAGCATAATTCAAAATAGACTTAAAACCAAACAATAATAATATCTTAGCAGAAGAACCCCATAGCTATTATTTTAGAAACTAAGGAATTTATAATTTTGAAAAGCTGGGAAAGATAGTATTTATATAAAAGATTATGCGGATCTGTGCACCTGCTACATTACAGATACCAGTGTGAAATACAGCATTTTTAAGAAATGCTGAGTAAACTACATGATAACGTAAGAGTGAACATTATGAAAAATAATGTAAAGTACAAAAGAAGTGTGAGGTAGGCAAAATACCAGTTGACTTTCATCCAAAATAGATGCTTTTGTAAAAAAATCATGGGATACTTAATGACTGTAAGCGTTTCCTAAATATCATTTGTAAGGTGTCATGTCCAGTATTTCAGTGACTGACAGTAAGATAACAAGGCAAGAAGTTAAACCTGTAAGGAACCAGAGGAAAGGGTACTATATATTGTATAATCAATACCACACATTGAAAAACTTGATTTTTTTTTACAGATCTGTAAAACCTCTACATTCTTGTTTATGCAGATTTTAAGGATCACAAACTGAGGGAGAAAGGCTTCAGTGGGTACAGAAGGAAGAAAGTTCTGACTGATACTGTTCTGGACTACTACTCAGTAGGCCCTGTCCTGCTCCAACAGACACTGTTCTGCACCTTTATGTCTCAGCTGCACAAGAAGTGAGGTTCAGTTCATGAGTGCAATACCCTCAGATACAGTACCAAGGAACAAGGAGAGTTACAAATACTTCAGTGAGCAAGAAGTAATGATCTGCTGTCAAAACCAGTCCATTAGGAAATGATCCGTATATACTGTAATAATAAAATGTGATTTCATAGAATCATAGAACTGTTTAGGTTGGAAAAGACCCTTAAGATCACTGAGTCCAACTGTAGACCCAACACTGTCAAGTCCACCACTAAACCACGTCCGTAAGTGCCACACCTACACATCTTTTAAATTCCTCCAGGAACGGTGATTCAACCACTTCCCTGGGCAGTCTGTTCCAGTGCTTGACAACCCTTTCGGTGAAGAAATTTTTCCTAATATCCAATATAAACCTCCCCTGGGGCAACCTGAGGCCTTTCCTCTTGTCTTATCACTTGGTACTTGGGAGAAGAGACAGACCCCCACCTCGCTACAACCTCCTTTCAAGTTTTTGTTAAAGCATCGGAAATCCCTCAGGTGTACTGCAGTCTATCTCAATGTTGAAACTGTATATTACAGGTTACAATCCCTGTAAAGAGCTGACACTTTGTTATGTCCACTCTCCATTGTCTCTCTTACTGGGACATTCTAAACAGACTCTGCTGGATCTGTTGGCAAAAGATCTGTTGATCTTCTCTGTTAGACCTTTCCTGTCAGCTCAGAGAACAAAAAATGATTAGGAGGAACATGAATAAAACTCCTTCAAAAGCTGACATAGGCCTTGACTATGGGTTAAAATTCCTCACACAGCTCATCAGTGGAGGAACAAAACAACTTAAGCACTGTACTTCTTTAAGACCTTTGGGTACACATTTAATTTTGGCTAGGAATTCTATGTGAAAAGTATTTTATCGTCTCAACGGTTTTTAAAATAACTATGTATACAGTTCATGCCCAGACAACACATAAGGCTTTATTTGGGGAAGAGAATTAGTATGATAAAGCTGACAGTCGCTCTTTATTCAGGATAGATGTAGCAAGCTGTTACTGCTTCTTTTTTGAACAAGAAACGTAAAAAAATTGATACCTCACTGAAATATAAGGCTGCTTAGACAGTGAAGTTTAAGTTTCTTTGGTGCTAGTAAGAGGATGTGGATGTATTTGTGTGCAAATCACCCAGGAAAAAACAAATAAAGTCAAAGAAACAGTCAAAATACCATAGAGACATAAATGTAAAATGCCTCTGAAGCAAAAGAAAGAGTGGAAATGTCTCTGAGGAGAGGAATCCTGGGTAAGTGCTGAGAAATGCGAGAAGACAAATTGTCTCCAGTTACTTGGTTCCTGCTGTGTTCATAGAAAGAAGATTTTGTAAATTCTTTGTAAATGAACAAGCTCTATCAAATAATTTCTCTCCTCTAATGGAAATAGTTCAAAGCATTCTGACTCCTTATGACTTAATATCAAAACGAGGCAATTGCTATTAGATTCTGTATTGCTATTCCAGAAAAGCCGTATGTGAAACGCTTCAGTGAAAACAGCTTGAGGACAGAGCCTCAGCTAATCTCACTTGTTTAAATATTTAAAAACGAATTTACATGATAGGACTGAAAATTTCAAGGATCACTATACGATATTTGTGCATGCAGATTTAATATAGTGTATGTAAAGACCCAGGCCAAACCTCCAAATAGTTACTAGGCTTTGTGGATTTAGGAGTCATTGTGAGAACGACTCACACGTTGCAAAGGAAAGTGACAGAAAATAGTGTTTCCTATAATTTCTGATTAATTATCAGAAAAAAGCTTTGATAATATATTTTTAAAAGGTTTCAGCTGCCTTAGAATTTCCAAGTTTTCTCACTTCTTGAGTAAAGAGGAAGTCTAAGAAATACATTCATTTGTAGAAGCCAAATAAAAAAAAATCTTCATTGACATCAATAATTTGATGTATATGGAAATGTGGTGCCTACCTAGCCACCATACAGATATACATTTCATTATTCTGAGTACATGACCACTGAGATTTATTGAGGTGTCATATTTTTATTTTTTATTTAATTTGTTTTAATAATTGATGGGCTTTTTATTAACATTAACTAGATCTACTGTGCTATTAAATATGAAATATAGATAATACCACAAAGCTGGACTATTTTAGATTTATCTGAGGTAGTTAGCAAGAAATATAGCCTGTGACACTTAAAACTTAGCAAAGTTGAACTGTATGCTTGTAACAGGATCCTGTCCGCCTACTTTTAGTCCCACTGTCTATGATGACTGTCATAGAAAGAAAAATATGTTCAACATTTTGCAAAATTCAGGCTTTTTATTAAATCCTATTAGATTTCTGTTTGAATTCACTTGCTTTTGAATACTATAAATCCTTAAAAGCAAGGGATTTCAGCTGCAGAGGAAAACTGTAGAACTTTGGTCTGGGACTTGACACTGTTGTAATAACAGTAGCAAGTATCCCAAAGGCTGTTCTGTTCATTAGAGAGGGACTGAGAGACATTTATAGTTCAGATAAAATAGGATCATATAATTAGTAGACTAATTAATCTAATGTACATGTGACACTCATATCATCAATGCCAAATACATATAGTCTTACAAACAATGAAGTCATTTTAGTAGTACATTTTGCGGATACAAGGTTAAAACATTTCCAAGTTAATTCAAGTTGCAGCCAAAAAAAATTAAATTTTGTTTTAATTATTGTGTCCTCCCCATTTTTTCTATGGTAGCATTCATGATAACTGTAATGGAAACCTTCAGATTTCTTGGTATTTCAGAGTATCAGTACCAAAGAGAACATGACTGTATGATGATTAAGAAAAGCTACAGTTTGCTCAGACAAATAGTGAAAGGATATAAAGGAGAGAATCATATTTCAAATTTTTGTGGTGACACTGGACAGGCTATTCTCAAATTTCTTAATATGAATCAGGCTGCTACAAGTATTTATATAGTTTTGATATGCAATACAAACAATTGTTATTTAAACAGGCATTAGGAAGAAAATAATTCAGAAAATAAATGAAGAATACTGAGTATGTCCTTATAAAATTGGTGCTTAAGAAATCCACAAAGCAATGGACTGAAGTTTCTCATTAATTTCTCACTCTCTTGCCCTCAAATACTGTCTTTGTCATTTTATGTTTGCCGCTCTTTTCATATACCATGGTTTGTCTTTATCTTCAACCTAAGTTAAGTTCAGAAGTTTACAAATCTCACTGATGTGTAAAATTATTACAAAGATGTACTTCCAAATACCATTTAGGGACCCTAACAGCAAACACCTTGGCCCATATAACTGTCATGACATTACAGTATTTGCCATTCCAAATCAAGGCACGTAAGGAGTTTCCCATCTTTCTTAGTATGACACTAGAAAGACTTCAGGTTTGCTATAGTGTCCGCATATATATTTCTAGACCTTAAATTAGAATTTTCAAAGTATTAATTTTTCTGTACTTTGTCACTTGACTGCATTGCTTTCACAGGCATTTGAAGGACAGCAGCCCTTTTCAACAACTCTTGCCAAAGCTAGTGCGTGGCCACAATGGTAACTCCTGAGACATTACTTTAGTCTTCCTCATACCACTAATTTACACAGTCAATTTGATTTGAGACATGCAAATTCAAAGCCAAGAAAGAACGGAGATTAACTGCTGAGTTCACAAATAATGTCCTCTTAAAATTTATTAATGATTTGGCTTAACTTTGGTTTTGGGCTCAAAAAAACCAAGATACATATTTTTAATGTATTTTTTCAAATGGAGGTCAATACTTCTTATAATAGGCCAAATTTTCAGAAAATTCTGATCTCCTCTGGAAATCAAGTCCCTTTATTGTACTGCACCTTTACTGGGTGCAGATTTAATGATGTGAACAGATAGAAGAATTAACAGAGCTGTAATCCATCCCCTGCTCAGTCACAGTACACAGTGATTGGCACACTTTTTTCACAAGACATGAATTCTTTTACCTCTGTTACCTTTTTCCATTCATGTTAGGGCTGCTTCTTCCCCTGTTGGGACCCAGTATCTATTGTCCTATTCTTCCTACCAGTATTTATTGTTCTACTTATTACATTTCCAGGTACTTTCTACTATGGAACATAGTGGCATTTCAAAATTTTTCTAAAATAAGTATGTAATAGTAAGTACCATCTTTCAGTTTTTTACGTTATCAGCTAAATAGGCAAAATATAATGCAAAAGTGCTTCAAAATTAAATACCTGAAACATCCAATTTTAGGTCCTCATTGCTAAAATCTTTCAAACGTATCAATTAAAAATGGTCTATGACCATCAGTACACAAACACTGAACAATTTTCTGAACAAAAATACAAAGAACATTTTGATGTGAACATGTGAGTCTTTACGCTGCAATCAGCTTTAGGCTGCTCATCAGCTAACTGTTATAATGACACAATTAGAGAAGGACTTTCATTACTATTTTCCCAGTGCAAGAGTATCCTTGAAACACTATCCTTTCTTTCAGACAGCTCTTTATGGGAAAACAGACTCAAAAGTGCAATATCCATGCTACCTGAACTTTGAGAAATGTATTTAATGCATTTCTGCCAGTCCATAATAGCAATATCACTTTCTAGAAAGCCTACTGGGCTGAGTTGCTGGGCTGAAAATGTGCTGTTTCTTATTTGGTTCTAGTCACCCGTATAGTCTTACATACATAATCACCTTTATCTGAAGATCTTTACTTCCAAAGATGTTTTGTATAGTTATACTCATTTTTGAAGAACCAAGAAGTTCCTGAACCTATCTCATCTTTCAATCTGTTGCGTTTCTTATTTGCATCTATTTCAGACTTTGCAAAACTGTCCTATTGAGGGCTAAAGTATTTTTTTTTACTTTTAAAAGGTATTTATTATACAGGGTTTTAAATAACTGGCCTTTACTTTTTGGTGGGAAAATGAAAGCAAAAGATATAATAAACAGTTTTATCTCAACTATTTTTTGACTTAATTCAAAAAGAAAAGGCACAGATACTGAACTGGAATAAAGATGTCAGGATCTCAGCCTACAGTATTAGTATCATGTTTTGTGACCAGATCTTACCACTGGATCTGCAGGAGTTACTGCAGTTCAAGTTAGGAAACAGTAACATAACTGCCTAAGCAGCTGTCAACACTTAGATCCTTCTGTAATTTTCATTTCTCTGAGAACAATGCTGTGTAAACATGGGTAAAATGACATCAATAAAGTCCTCTGTGAAGTACTTTGTGTTTAAAGAATGAACAGAAAAATAGCTAATGATAGTGGAAGAAGAAATCAGTGAAGAATCACAAAGTATTCAGAATAAAACTGGTAGTGTTACAATCTGTTAACTATTTAATTTATAGATCTATGTATTATGAAATATCTTTATTTGAATAACTGTGAGGTATAACACACTAGGTCAGCCTTTGAATAAGAAACATCCTTATAGTAGAGACTAAGTGGAGGTTATGCAGTTTACCTTGTTTCTTCTTACTGACAGTCCTGGAACGGGTGACTTCTACCATCTTTTACTTATCACAATGATATTGCTGAAAGATTGTGACATTGATTGCGTAGCATCACTGTGGAGAAGAGAAAAATTAACACACAGATGAGTCAAAAAATAAAAAGCATATTTAAAAATACTTTAAACAAATATCAGTACTTTAATAACGTATTCTACTGTGTATTATCTGGAAATGACTGATGAAAAAAAATCCCGTGAAGTAAAATAGCCAATGCTTGGCAAAAGCATTTTCCCTTTCTGATGGGGGAGGTGAATCAAAATTGCAACAGTAAATTGAAATAACATAACATAAACATATGATAAACAATTCTTTATGCATATGATAAACAATTATTTTGTAATATGAAAAATGGTAACTCATACTGTTTTTCTAAGCACAACTGCAGCATTAAACAGTTGGAGTTACTGAACACTCCCAGAACTGGATGACAACTTTCATGGAAAGTTTCATATTGGTTGATCTTTATTCCTTTTCTCCTTAATATGATGCTTTTACAGACCATTAAATTATTTATTGAAAGTTTCTTTAAATTTGTGATTAAATTCAGAGAAAGAAGCATTACCAGCATTATCAAGGAATTCTGGAACAGTCCTGTAACAATAAATTCACTGAATCTACATGATGAAGAATAATAATATACTACAGAAAATGTCAGACTTTTTACGGACTTCCACTAAGTGGACAAAAATGTTACAATTACAGCAGCTTTCACATACGCAGATATTTCAGCAAATAAAATTTAAAAAAGGGAGCCTAGTTGCTTCCTAAAGACATTCCTACCACAGCCCTACACAAAAGATGCTGCACTGAAACACATAGGCAAAACCTAAATTAAATGAGAAGATGATTTACTACAATACATAGTTCTTGCTGCTGTTCCCATTCCTGGGACTATGAGGTTCCGAGACCTGTCATGCTTTATGATTTGTCCCTTTGGTTTAAAAAGAAACAAATACAAAACAAATGTTGTCCTTTCTGAAAACTGATTGGTAGAAAACACTGACACACTATCTCAGTTGAAAAACTCTTTCAATAACATAGACTGAAGATTGCTCAATTAAGTGAGCTATATTTTCAAAGCATGCACTTTGTTGAAAACTTCATACTGTGAAAATACAGGAAAAGGTTAAAATCAAAATATTGCAAATTACAAAGAGGCTGTTGTGGAGTAGAAGACGACACATCTTTCTTTGCCAAGAAAACTATGCAGTAATCTATGCATCAGCTGTCACAGACTTTCTGTCCCCATAAGAAAAGTTTTACAGATAGCTGTTCAAAGTCACCTACATTTTGAGGGAGCTGAACTGGACTCCACCAAGAGTAATTCTAGATTTCTAACTGTTCTGAAGAACAATACATGGCCACTGTGTAAAACATACAAATAGACTCCAGTTTCTCGGGAAATGCAGATTTGTAATCTCAGGCTGCTGGAAAATGAGTCATATTCCTTAAAAAAACCCAGAATCCATGCTTGCAGTTTGAGAGGATGACAGTAACAGCTTCTCTTGAATTTGAATGCTGTTAGGACAAAATCACAAGCATTTTTTAAAGAAAACAAAAAAAAATTCCTTTGTAGTTTATAAAATTTTCTTTAAAATTCAAACTGTCAGTCACCTTAATATAGAATTCAGCAATGTAAGTTTCTTATAGGGAAGTGTTAGCTGAAAAGAAATAAATGGTCCACTATAATAGAGCTGGTTTTACTCCAACGCTCTGATAAAATGCTGTCCTTATGATAACCAGTCATCTACATTACATCTACTATGAAGAGCTAGAATTGACATGTTGCTGGGAATATTAACACAAATGGAAGAAGCAGAGTATATGTGCATGAGAATATTTACCCACATTTAAACATGAATTTGGTTTATCTGTATTTGCTTTCCTATTGGGCATATTTTCTGTGAATACATAGGTATTAAAGATTCACTGGATAAAACTTTCTTGGCAGAGCTTATATCTGAAAGGAACTTCATCATAAATTCACTATACAATCAATTACACAAGACAGAAATCAGCAAGAACTTTGATCTTTCCCATGTAGGGTTACATGATTATAAACTCTTAAACATGGACAGAAGACAGGAAAAAACATTTCTGAAAGTTAAGTGCACTGTAATGCTGAGCTGACACATTAATCATAAACTAACAAGATTATATTTACTACTGAGTATTATGCATTACACAGTTGTTAAATATCACCCAAATTCTGAGTGCAGAACTAGAATTTTTAGAATTAGAAAATCTGAACAAGAAATTTGAGATTATTTTAATTTTGTTTCGTCAGAAGATGTCTCCTCCCATAGTAATCAAGCTTACTCAGAATCAAAATCATCCAGGTTGGAAGGGCTCTCTGGAGATCATCTATTCCAATCATCTGCTCAAAGCAGGGTCAAATTTGAAGTCAGATCTAACTTCTAAGTTACATATCCAGTCAAATTTTTTAATTTGACAACACGGTAAACACAGACATGCCACAACTTCTCTGTCAACCTTGCATCCAAATTCTGATGTGGCAGCTAGCAGCTGCTTCCATGAAAAGTAGTATTTAGTGATCTTAAGTATGTTCACCTCCTCAGCTCGGTGAGCAGAAAGAAAAAAGAATGACTGCTCTGATAACAGTCAGCTCTCTGTGGATTTAAAATTATTTTTCTTAGAAGTTATTATTTTAGAAATCTACCCTGATACATAAAATATACTAATAAAATAGTTTCTGAAAACCCAGAATAGAAATGATGATTAAAAATGAGCTATGGCTGCTGCAGCTTTTAGGCTATATCATGTCAGGAATAGCTGTCCTTTGGTAAAATGTCTGTGTAGAGCATTGGAAATGAAATTATAGACTATTTGAAATGCACAGAATTTAACAGTTCAAATTCTGTCTTTTTAAAATTCTCTATTCTTTATTCTACAGATTACTTAATCAGCATCCTGTCAACATCACTGTCCCTTCACTGTCCCCTCTATAAAATGAACTATATGATCTCGTCCCCCTGAATAAAACCCATCTAAAATATGTTACCATAATGCACATTTCTTCTCGTGACCTGTCAAAACCCTGAAAAATATTTAATTCACTTTAAAAAAGGCTACAGAAACTGTTAGCATTTCTTATTTCCTTCATATTTGTTGTAAATGTCCCTGTAGAAGGCTTCCTCACTCAAAATCACAACTGTAAGTTCATTCATGTGCTAAATAGATCCAGTGATTTTCCTCTTCAGGCCCCAAACTACCTATCTTCACTGTTCCAGTGCTGCAGGAGAAACACCAAACTGGTCTTTCAGATCACAGCTGTGTTCTAGTAATGTTATATATTGTATATGCAATTTAAAACAGAAACTGTAATAAAACACATTTAAAATGTCTGCCTTAGCACTTGATATTCTACAGCATCTCTCCGCAAGCACTTTATAGAAAACATAGAATAATATAAAATCACATTGTGCTAGTATTGTCAATGATACAAAATATCTTTGGTTTCAACTTAAAAGATGTTAGTGACAGACTCTAAGTCATTTCTATATCTTCAGTAGAGGTAAAATTGGGAGGAATGAAGCAGAGTCATGAACATAAAATTTAGCACAAACTATAAAGAAACAGGAACTAGTCTGAGATAGACTGCAATATTAGAATGTAAAATCATATTATAGCATAGGTAATTGAGTCAGATGAAACTGTAAGTTTATAACCATGGTCAAAACTTAGAATCAGGTGGAAATAATTCAACAACTGAATGTGTGATTACCACTAGAGTCCAGAGGAGTAAACAGTCCAATATATTTCAGATTATAATTCAGAATATAATAGTAGACTTACTAAAAAGCAAGTTGAAATTAATGTATTAGAGAAAAAGAAATTCTTACTAACAAAAATTTCCAATAGAAAGTTGTGAACAAAGTTTTCCTCCAAACATAGATTTTTGAAATATGCAGAAAAGATTAATCCAAAGCAGGTCTAACACATGAAGAAAACTATAAACCTCCAACATACCTCTGTAAACTTGCTGTAGATTGGTCAAAGTCTTTAAGGATGATGTATTGGGTTTGCATGGCAAGGTTTTGGTAGCAGGGGGGCTACGGGGATGGTTTCTGTGAGAAGCTGCTAGACGCTTCCCCTGTGTCTGACAATGCCAATGCCAGCCAGCTCCAAGATGGACCGCTGCTAGCCAAGGCCAAGCCCATCAGTGACAGCGGTAGCACCTCTGTGATAACATGTTTAAGTAGGGAATCGCCCCCCCTCCTCGAGGTGACACAGGTCTGCAGACACCAAGGTCAGTGAAGAAGGAGGGGAGAAGGTGCTCCTGGTGCAGGAGCAGAGGTTCCCCTGCAGCCTCTGGTGAAAACCTTTGTGAGGCAGGCTGTCCCCCTGCAGCTCATGGAAGTTAACGGTGGAGCAGATACCACCTGCAGCCTGTGGAGGACACCACACCTGAGGAGGTGGATGTGCCCAAAGGAGGCTGTGGCCCCCATAGAGAGCCTGCACTGCAGCAGGCTCCTGGCAGGACCTGTGGCGAGAGAGGAGCCCACACTGGAGCAGTCTGTTACTGAAGGACTGAACCTGGACGGATTCACACTGGAGAAGTTAATGGAGGACCCCATGCTGGAGCAGGGGAAGAGTGTAAGGAGTCCTCCCCTGCGGAGGAAGGAGCAGCAGAGAAAATGTGTCATGAACTGACTGCAACCCCCATTCCCTGTCCCCCTGTGACACTGGCAGGGAGGAGGTAGAGAAAATCGGGAGCAAAGTTGAGCCCAGGAAAAAGGGAGGGGTGGGGGGAAGGTATATTAAGATTTAGTTTGTATTTCTCATTACCTTACTCTGATAGGATTGGTAATAAATTGAATTAATTTTCCCCAAGCTGAGTCTGTTTTGCCTGCGATGGTAGTTAGTATCTTGACCCACGAGCCTTTTGTTATCCTTTCTCTCCCCCGTCAAGCTGAGGAGGGGAGTGACAGAGAAGCTTTGGTGGGCACCTGACATCCAGACAGGGTCAACCCACCACAGATGAAAAAAATTAGGACAATCAACAAACAGCAGCTGGGAACCAAACAGTGATCTAACTTTTATTTTCAATATGTGCTTGTAAAGCACCACTAAGTTTTAGAGAAAAAAGACAAAATGTGATTCTTAGTGCTTCATACTGTATAAAAGCTAATTGAATTAATTTAGTAAATACCCTATTCACATGCCAGCATGATCACATTCATTGCTCTAAGGTCAGGATTTAAAAATTACAAAAATATATTCTCACCACTTCACAAGAATAAAGGTGAAAAATGCTGCCCTGGATTTTTGGTGGCATTGTCAGTAATCTTGTCCTTATTTTTCACCACAAATGAAAAGCTAAAAAGTAAGTATTTTGCATTCACTTAATGATTCTGTTGTATGTGAAAATTAACAAAATACAATTCATCCTGAATTGTGTTGATTCAGAATCAAGGCAATATACTGTTGTATTGGTTAAGCCAACATATGAAGGGAAAGAATTACAGAAATTTAGCTTCTTCAGATTCTATTAACCATTGGTAGGCAGTAGCTGAGTACAGTGCCTGCGTGACACTATACTAAAGACTGAGGCTGACTATATTTTACACAAGCCAAGAAATGGAAAAAGAGTATTAAAGGGAATCTGGCTACCAAAATGATCCCATCTGGTACCTATGAGGAAGACATAACTCAAAAAAGGGTGTGCTGGAAGAGAAGTCATCTTCAGAAAGAAAAGACTAAGAAAGATTAAGAACACAAAATGGTGGAGAAACAGAAATGGAAATCTAATTCATTAACAGAAGAGCTTCAGTGCTCATGTGTGTCATGATCTGTTGAAGGATATTACTACATTAGAAGGAGGAGGATGTTACAATAGGTTGGACTGAGAGGCCAAGTTCCAAATTCCTGGCTTTCTGGAGCAATGCCAAGAAATTCCATTTTCTAGAACAATTACCAGACTTGTCCTAGAACAGCGAGTTTCTTAGAGGGTCATGCCTGAATGTGTGATCATAATTGGGATTTTGCAAGGATGCATGGGCAGTAATTCCAAAATGAGTAACATTACCAAAGAAATAATAGCAGCTGTTCTTTCTCCTGGAGAGTATCAGGATTAAGAAATGCAACTGGGTTTTGATAATGATGCCGGTTCAGTAGTGAGTCCAATTCATTGGATCAAGGAATGCAACTGGGCTTCAGTAATGTCCTTGCTTCTAATTTCAGACCATAGGATATCTACCAAGATATTTTAATCTTCTCTCATTGCACCACTACTAAAACATTTCTGGCAAAGTCAAGAATTTAATTTAGCTTTCATGACTCTGAGATTAACATGCTTATAATGATCTTATTCTTGTGCTAACAAAAATAGAGTGCCACATGATACTGGCAATAATGAAGGTTATGGTAGAAGACCCTGACATTAATTCACAAAAGGGAAACAAGAGACAATGATGTAAGTACCAGCTTTTCACTTTTGAAACTGCATTCAAACTCCTTCTAAGGTGAAAATGATCTCATACTAATTTCCAACTGTTCTTATCACAAAACCACTACTCAGCTGGCATGATTTCTTGTTGACAAACCCAGCACTGACTAAAAGGGATAGTACAACTAGGACTGAGAAGTGTTGGCAGGATTGAGGGAGCCTGCCTGCAACTGGCTTGAGACAGTGCTTTTCTTCATTTTAATATCACAAAACGTAACGTGATTATCTAACCTAAAGGAAATCCCATATAACTTTGTATTAGCATAACCCAAATGAATAAAACTGAAAACATGCCAATCTACTATTAATAACTGCCAGACTTGGATAATAACCATTGTTAATAGCTTCCCAGATTGTTTTGGGAAGGAGACAGCGTGTCACCAAACTTCTAGGTAAGGCTAGTTTTTAAGCTAAGCTAAATGGGAGGCTGATTCTGTGGAAGCAATACACAATACTGTCATCACAAAAGCTTCATGTTTGGCAGAACAATCATTTTCCCCCTTGATCCTTCATTCTGGGATCTATAAGACCCTGCAATTTTCAGATAGCAATGGCACAAGATCAAGGTTATTACTATTTTTTTAAGATAGCACTTTTTAACAAAAGGAGAGAAGCACAGAAACAGCCAGGCAGCAGTTGCACATGTGGCATTCATGTTTTGTAATAATTTCAGCCTGAATCCTGCCAATATCACTTCATCTCAAGCCACTTGCTGGGACGCTGAGCACATCCATCCTCTCCTGTAGGCTTTATTTCTACTCAACAAAGAGACTATGCTTGGCTCCAGAGACTGTTAGTCTTCAGTACAAAAACAACTCAAAATCTACTATGAATAGTGAATAGGAAAAAAACCCCTTAGCAGTCAGTAGCAAGCACAGCATCATGGAGGGGCTCTCCATTAGTAGGGATCTGCCTTGTAAAAATAATCCTTGGCAGAAACAGGACTTGCAGCACATTTGAGAAAGGCAAATTTCTAGAAAGATTTCATGATTTTCCATAGTTTATTCCAAGAATTTTTTTACTAATCTCCAATCTTTTTTAAGCACTGACCATATTCTCAGGTATCACTTGCATCTTACAGAATTCCATAGGCTGACTACTAGCAGCTTTGGTAGTACAATAGCTACTGTCATTAAACATTTATAAAATGCAAGATATTATTGCTGAATAGAAAATGACACTGCTTCAGATAAAAAGAGCTACTGTTATTCCTAAAAAAAACAGTATATATAAAGAAATACAGATTTGTAAAAATTATTCTACGACCAAATTGCAGTTACTGTGAATAAACGTATGAAAAAAAAATATTTTGGAAGACATCACGAATATACTTTTTACTTTACATTTCACATAGCCCAGAGTTCATGCCTAATAGTGCTGTAACTGGTATTCCTAATACTGTTGCTGGGCTTGCAAGACATTTTGTGACAGGGAAGATGCGGGGTGTCGTGTACCTAGACCATTCAAATAGTCAATCTTAGGCTGAATGTGTGAGATTACCTTTTCTCTGCTGAGGTCGCGTGTAATTTGAGGGTTGTTTTGAAGCAATCCTAAAGACAGCAGTCTGAATTCTTGCTGTACACGGGGACCAGCGTGTGACGCGACACCCCTCTGAACGCTCGCCCAGCGCAGACAAGGGGAGAAGCCTCTGTCGGGGCCCTGAGCACACTGTAAGAGGCCTTCATGGCCCTGAGAAGACTCCCCTGTCGCCTCCGCTCACGTCCTCTGCCCATAAGCTTCGTTTGAACTCAGGCCGTGCCTGAGCCGGCCTGTGGGCCTGCTGACGGCCGGGGCGCCACGCCTGACCCGGCTCACCCTCGCCAGCCCTGAGGCCGACCTGCAGATCAGCTTCCCGGCCCCGCCGCGGGCCTCCCTGGCCGGCACGCCTGTGCCCGGTGAGCTGCGCTCCGTCTGCCCGCCACGCTCCTGCCCTCCTTGCCCCGCTGTGGTGCTGGGGAGCCGGGCCCTGCCCGCCCTCTGAGCGACCCTGCCCGGCTGCCTGCCCCACAGGGAGCAGCAGCCCCTCCATGACGGCCTCTAGTGCGGTGGTACCTTAGATGTGCCTCTGAAGACACAGAAAATGGCCAACAAAG
Source organism: Rhinoptilus africanus (assembly GCA_013400135.1). Lineage (NCBI taxonomy): Eukaryota > Metazoa > Chordata > Aves > Charadriiformes > Glareolidae > Rhinoptilus > Rhinoptilus africanus. Next base: position 98,260 of record VXBO01010217.1, read on the forward strand.
AGGCCCTGGTCTTCAATCAGGGCTCTTAAAAAGTGCAGCTTCAGCAGCGTGGGGATTCTGTGATCTTTAGGAACCACCACATACCACCTGCTCCTCTAGTGAGTGTAATGAGCTGGAGCAGCTGGATGGTCCTCCCGAAACCAAAAACTTAATTTGTCTGAAGCTTTAATATAAGTTCTGAAGAATGATTTCTGTCTCTCCAAAGAGCAGCTTGGAGGAGGAGGCATTGTTCTTAAATTTTAACAGAAGCTTGTTTTCAGTTTAATTACACTTAAACTTCTACTGTATTGCCTGGAAAAGCACCTTAAAAGATGGAGTCACATTGTGGCATGTGGTAGGCTGCAGAACTTACGATGTGTATCATCTTAGGGCCAGGCTATGCTTTTGAGACATTAAAAAAAAAATAAATTCAAGACTTAATGTTGCACCCTTGCCTCTACTCAACATTTTGTAAGTTGAGAGTGGAAACCCGGACTTCCTATGAACTACTGCAGCAACAGGTACCCTCAGCATGGCAGCACTCTCAGTACCAACAGGATGCAAAGGACTAAGATAACTTCCAGCACGGCAGAAATGAAAAAGTTACATGCTTGTTTAAATTTATTCTCAGGGTCACAAACAACATATTGTCAGCACACACTTCATCAATATGCATTTCCTTCTACAGGGGAAATCCTTGCAGGAACATTTTTACAACATGCCTCTTGCTGAAGGATTACTCAGTCAAAAACCTGATTTTACTTTTGTGCTCAGTGATACAATGCAGTATGCTCAGTACAATCATGGACCATTATCTCTTGTTTCTAAGATGCTTTGAACTGCAGATAGAAACTTACAACTCATTACAGCACTTGCTATGTTTTATGTAAAAAAACCAAAACAGTGCTGCCTCTGCTTGAAGGGGGATTTTTCATTTTAGGTTTGTACACTTCTTAAAGCACTCATAAAAGTCAAACCTCTTTTAAAGTAACTTTAGTGACATGGTTGACAGATTATAGTTAAGCTTCTACCAATAAAAGTGTGCATAGTTTATATGCAGATACAATGCACTTCAGTCCCAGTTACATTGCATTTGCCCTGGATTTTAAGTTTCCTCCCATGCCTCTCATTATTCAAGTTATTGAGTAGTTAAAAGTGAACTGTTTTAAAAATAATGGACCATTATAATTCTAGTCCAAGATAAAACTTGTGAAGTGAGCTTATTATAAAACAAGAGGATCTTTAAATGAAGAGGTTAATGAGGAATGTATGTCAAATCCAAAATCACTCAGCCAATAATCCTGTGAAGTACAGTTTGTTTGGGGTATTTATTCTATGGTGTTTAGTCAGTTTCTTTGGTATGCAAAACAGGAAATCAAAATGGCATGTGTACATATAGTACCAGAGTGTAACTCATGAAGATCTGGTTTTCTGCAGCATGTAGGAAGTGAGCTTTCTTCTCTTGCAGGTATAATCCTTAAAAGGCATTCTTACTCCATTTTTGTTAGAAATTAAAATTCTCAGATGAGACTTACACAAAATAAACCCAATACATTAGTCCTCCCTTTAAAATGGCACAAGCCACTGCTGTGGCTTAAGCTGGCACACTGATGCATAAATTATAAGGAATAAGACTTATATATAGCCAATCCTCTCTAAGAACTGAATTTGATTCCTCTGTTCAGAATTTCTGAGTCACTCAAGTAGACATATTTGATAAGAATGTGATCTAATTGTTTTACTGCTAAACCTGAAACAGTTGCTATTAGGAGCAAATTAGCAAGAGACCTTTGGATAATTCTACCACTCAAATCAAAGTCTCAGTCAATTAGCCATCGTAATAAATAACATTTCCCTATAAAAGAGACAGGAAAAAGAGACTAAACAAATATGCAAAAAAATCTGTAAGATGAAAAATTTAACAATTTCCCAAAGGTCAGGAAGGAAGCCAGGATCTAAATTAGACCAAAGGTTTGATTTTTCTACTATTTTGTCTCTATTCAGGTATATTAAACCCAAAATAAAATCATGTTAACATAATGATTTTTTTTTTTATTGTGGTCACAGGCTGTATCTGTGTAAAGCATTCAGTTCAGCTGCATGTGGAGAGCGTCTGGAGGGTAGCTTAGAGTCTGGTTCAGTTTGGTCAGAAGCAATCACCAAGTAACCAGAGGCTTTTGGCTTTTTGTGGCCCGTTAGCTGTCTTGACTATGTCATGGAATGGAGAATGGATGCCCTATACAGGGATGGTTCACTTCTTCATGGCATTAGTGCTTCCCTACACAGACAACGCACATTGCTCTATCGCCTACCTGCATATATAGTTGATCTGTCTGTCCCATGCTTTTATTTTGCCTAACTTGTTCCAGCCATTTACTTCATGTATTTTGCTGTAGGTCTTGAATTCAGCCCAACTGACAGGTTGGTAACGGAGCAAACTGACTATACGTTCCATTGCTCTAGAGCATGCCTGTATTCTAAGAATGACTTTTAGGAGATACGATGCTGTATGTACATTTACTTGTACTGTTTTTGCAGGGAAAGATATGTAGAATGAATAACTTGAAATAACACACCGACCTGTAAAAAAAAAAAAAAAGGAAATTAGAGGTAGGGAAAAATAAATATGCCTTGCAATCATACATCAGTGATGGAGCTGATGGTACAGTATGGTATAGGTTCTTATGATCTGGAATTCAGTCCATAGGACTGCAGAGGAGAAACAACACCTAGCTGAGTGTTCTTTTACTGTGTTGCTGCTGAATGATGTGGTTTATACTTGCATTTTAAAAATCTCCATCTAAAATACTGACTCAGATGACAAAAATTGCCCAGCACAGTGGCTACCTTTTAGCAAAAAAGAACTTTGTAAGTAACAGTAAAGGGGGAAATCATGTCATAAATCACTGCACATACGGTTACTGTCACTGTCAATATATAGGGAATTAACTTACCTGATAACCTAATTCTGCTTCCATTAAAGACAACAGCAAACTCTTAGTGTCTAACATAGAAACAGAACCAAACTCTTAATATGCCGAGGAATTGATAGCACTATGCTCTACAAATTATAATGCTGCACCCTTTTCTTCTTAGCTGATCATAATTCACACTGTGATTAAATAAATTCAAATAAATCCAAATATTTTTAACAAAATAGTCTCTGATTTAGAGTGGTCTTTGCATCCAAATATATAATTGTTTACCCTCATTTATCACACATAAGTGCCCAGTCTTTGGTCATTACAGTTTTTCTACACATGTAGAATGTTATTCATAATGTATGTTTCATTCACACTGCATTATAAACAAAATGTATCAAAATATTTTAAATGAATTTAAAGTTTCAGTTTTATATATCTTTATTACAGCTGGTTTAAATCTATAAAGAGCTACTTATTAAAAAGTCTTGAATAGATTCTATGAAAAGAAGTTAAATTCATGATGTTTAGTATTACACATTATACAGTTTCTTTATTTTTTTGCTCACTTGATCATGCTGTGAAAAATTCATGAATATTTAGCTATTAAATGAAATGCAAAATTTTCATTACCATTTTATTGAAAACTTGACATCTTAAAATACCATACATACCATTAGTATTCTACTGCATTGTCACCTTATTGAAAAATGCTGCTAAAAAACAATACCACCATTCAGAGAAAAAAAAATTGTCCGCCCAAGGCTATTAACTATAGTTCTACACATACATTAGTGACAAATAAGTGAAGCAGCCAATGCTCACAAAAGATGTCACTAAAATGCTAGGAAACAACTGTAACCATAGAAACCATCTCACACTGCAATCTGAACATCTTTTGTCAGCGTTTGACTAGAAATGAGATGCTTAAAATCATTAGGCTATCAAAAAATCTGAAGTCTCTTCATTGAAATTTACATATTTAAATATTTTGAAACCTGCAAAAACTTCAACATGATACTTTCATAAAATATTGTTTCAGCTCCTAGCCCTCAACTATCACTTTAGATATAATAACAAGGATTATACAGACGATTACTCCCTCCCCCAAATTCTCCCCCTCCAGACCCTGTCTTTAGTGTACATACATGAGAAGAAGAATCTGGGCAGTGAAAAAAAAAACACAAACCACCACAAAAAACTGGGGTGAGAAGTGAGGACAATTTACCCAACTCTTCTTAATCCAAAATATTCACAGACATGGCATTCCCTATCTCAGTTTACTGCTTTGGGTTTTTTACAAATAGAACATAAACACCATGCACTCTACTGACAGGGTTAGTGATATTGTACAACCTTCGTGACATTAGGTACAAAATTGTCTATAGACAACAAAATACCCGAGTGAGAAATTTTCTCAACCAACTTTAAAAAGTTTGAGAACTTTTGAAGATTAAGTATCTCTCCATCAGGCTAATGGCTTATTATTAACAGTCCCTAATAAAAATGGCCTATATAACTTCTGGCCTATAGAATAATAGTACAGCCCAGCCTTTCTGTGCAGTGGCTGATCCTGTTCTGTAGGGCTGGAGGAATATGTAGGAAGGCAGCCTTAGTTCTTTTTGCAATAGGACTCTGTGTTACAGTAAATCTCTGTTAGTCTGAAAATCTACTGTAGAAAGGCGATCCAAGGGCATAAATGGTCATTAATTCTTTAATACAACAAATTTAAACGGTACAAAGGACAGCTAATAACAGATGTGCTGTTGTATGCAGGGAAGGCTTGCTGATATTTCATAGAAAAAACATTTCCAATTCTGTATGTGCTCTAATTTACCATTAATGACCTATGGAATTTTGGAGATACAGATCAAAGACATTTTTAATGGCAAAGCCAAGGACTGAAATAACCTGTACAGTTTCCATTATCTTTTTCACAGATCCTGAACTTTCAGGTGCATATGGACAGTACCACCAAGACTCTGTTATGCAATACGCTGCTCAATTTATCTATTTCATTTTTCATGGCTTTAAGCAAAATTCAATGGTCTTCTAGACAACAGATAGCCAAGAATCAAAGGCTGTGAGCTTGTCCTTTAAAGCATTGTTTGCCAATGCCTTGTGAATTTCAAATTCCCCCTCTTCTCACCACCCCCATCCTTTGGTAGTGGAAAAGGTCGGATTTCAGTCGGATTTCGAGGCCATCAATCCGATGCTTTCACACACAGTGATACATTAGAACTGGTAACAATGTTTTTCTTATGATTGGCAAAAAAGCTATTACAATTTGCAATCTTGGAATCTGTTATTTTTATCAGCAAACTAGATTGCAAGTGAAAAAAAGCAAAAGAGGAAGAAATATGTCATACAATTCATTACAAAGTGTTTTTATTATGTGTGTTTTGCCAGTGACCTTCACAGAATTAAACAGAAGAGAACTGATATATTTTAAATACCATCAAACTCATTCTGTAATTAGTAACTGACTGATTTAATATAGACTTCAGGGAGGTTTTGTCTACACAGAGATTGTACTGCAGAAGTTAAAAGAAATCACAGGAACAGAAAATGCAACACTAGAAGACTACAGTTTCTGGAAGGAGTATAATAAACATAAGCACAAAGCTTAAAAAAGTAGTTTTTTTCTTAATTCTTTCTCTGAAAATGAATGGCTCACAATATTTTAAAGATGATGTATCAGTCCTTTTCAAGTAATGGCATGAAATATTGTATGCAAGTACCCAATCATTTTTGTCTAAATTCATGATGAGTTTTAATGTCTGAATCCAGCCTTGTCATACATCATATCCACGTGTACATTTAAGTCGTATGTTAGTACTACTTCGTTGCCTGTAGTTCATTGTCTTCCTATCACACAAATCTGTTGTAAGAGTAATCTCTTACAGAAGGTAGAGATGGGAAAAAAATTATGAAGTAGGATCACAACTTTTCTTATCGTTTCCTGTTCTAGTAGTTTTTCCATATTTGGTATTCTGATGGTGAAATAGCAAGTCTGTCAGTTTCATCAAATTACTTAGAATCATAGAATCATAGAATCATAGAATCATAGAATCATAGGGTTGGAAGGGACCTTAGTAGATCATCTAGTCCAACCCCCCTGCCAGAGCAGGGCCACCTTAGAGCAGGTTACACAGGAACGCGTCCAGGCGGGTTTTGAATGTCTCCAGAGACGGAGACTCCACCACCTCCCTGGGCAGCTTGTTCCAGTGCTCTGCCACCCTCAAGGTAAAGAAGTTCCTCCTCATGTTTAGGTGGAACTTCCTATGCTCAAGTTTGTGCCCGTTACCCCTTGTCCTATCACTGGGCACCACTGAAAAGAGCCTGGCCCCATCCTCCTGACACCCACCCTTCAAGTATTTATAAGTGTTAATTAGGTCCCCCCTCAGACGCCTCTTTTCCAGGCTAAAGAGACCTAATTCCCTTAGTCTATCTTCATAGGAGAGGTGTTCCAGTCCCCTAATCATCTTAGTAGCCCTATGCTGCACCCTCTCCAGCAATTCCTTGTCCCTCTTGAGCTGGGGAGCCCAGAACTGGACACAGTACTCCAGGTGGGGCCTCACCAAGGCAGAGTAGAGGGGGAGGATGACCTCCCTCGACCTGCTGGCCACACTCTTCTTGATGCACCCCAGGATGCCATTGGCCTTCTTGGCCACAAGGGCACATTGCTGGCTCATGGTCATCCTGTTGTCCACCAGGACTCCCAGGTCCCTTTCCTCAGAGCTGCTCTCCAGCAGGTCAGCTCCCAACCTGTACTGGTGCAGGGGGTTATTCCTCCCCAGGTGCAGCACCCTACACTTGCCCTTATTGAATTTCATGAGGTTCCTCTCCGCCCAGCTCTCCAGCCTGTCCAGGTCTCTCTGGATGGCGGCACAGCCTTCCGGGGTGTCAGCCACCCCTCCCAGCTTTGTGTCGTCAGCTTACTTATATAGAATTGCTACTTATATAGAACAGCTACTTATATAGAATTGCTCCTGTGGACGCCTCATGCATTCGTTGAACATGTTTTTCTACTTCATATGTTTTACAGAAATATTATAAAAGTAGTAACCATTTTCCTTATCCTCATTAGTAAGTCTTGCTTTAGTACTATCATATACAAATATGTAGTGCACACTGTAATAAAATATCAGATATTGCTATATAAATAGTTAGATAATATAAATATTATTAACAAAGACATGACATCAAACACAACTTAAGTAATGTTGACAAAAACATGACAACTTCCCACCACCAAAGCCCTTAGCATTACAGGCATACCAAAGTACCCCAAACTGGAAATTAGCTAGTTCTACATCTACATGTAGCTCCTGCTGATGGCAGAATCTACACTAATTCTCCTATATTGAGCTAATTCAACAGTTTTCTCCTCCTGAAAACAGTTGACACAAAATTATGGAAGAGCAGGTCTGTTCCAACAGCAGAAAAGGATCATTCACACACATATGGTCTTCCTTAATGCCATATCTGATGGGTATCCCAGGGAAAAGAAAAACATATTTTAAACCTTCTACGTTCATCAGCACTTTCCTACAGCTAACTGGAAGCTATTTATTGATTATACCAGTTTGTTTTACTAAGCAGCAGAATTTTCAAAACTGAAACCGTGAAATGTGAAATAAATTGAGCTTCTTGCACTTTTGACATACCTTAAATCATACTTTGTCATTTATACTAATATTTTTCATCAAACTGAACTCCACATTCAGTAACTTCACTCAAGAAAGAGATAATAATTGGTTGGTGGTTGGTTTTTTGGCTTTTTTTTTTTTTTTTCATTTCTGGGCATCATCACTCAGGTATTTTTTCCATGACTATTTAGTATAAGGTTGTATATAACCCTCAGTGTCCGGGTGCTCCTTCAATTTCCTTTGCCAACTGCAAAGTGTAACAGTACAGCATCCTCTCACAGTTCTGGAACATTATACATCTTTGGCCTAGTAATGCAGTAACATAAACCTTGGCTGATGTGTTAAGTGCGCTGGTTTTCTATTTGTTTTTGGGTACAGTCTAATAACTTATTTTCTAAGTTATTCAATGATTGGTCTTGACTTGGCTATGTTGGGTGACTACTTTTATCTTTGTTCTTTCTACTGTCAGAAATTAATATCAGCTGAGCAACTTAGTGTAAACCTGAAGCGGCTCCATGAGGATAACTTGGATCTGTCATAAGTACAAAAGTCTAATCCAAAAAAGAATTAAGTAAATTCACAGGCAAATGTCCATAAACAACTACTAATGAAAACAAGCAGGGGTGTACCCTCTACCATCCCCTGAAAAAACTGTGGATGCCGGGGAGCAGGAAGAGGATGGACTGCAGGAAGAGGCCACTTGCTTTCAGTAAATATCAGCTCCTGCTGCTGTTGATGGAGACAGAATACTGCTCCGAATCGACCAACTTTCTTGTCTGATCCCAGAGGGACATGTCTTGGGTGTGTCTTAATGAATTGGAGGCCTCCTGTCTTGGCTTATAAGGCCCAATTCTAAGTCCATTTATTTATTTATTTACTGAAACAGATTGAACATTAGCAAGAATGTCATAGGCTTATTGGATTCAGTTATGCAGTCCTAATGCATTATTTACTTTGTTTCTACTCTTGACTATTCAGTAATCTAAATGATAATTTAGTTCTTTCTGCAAACTGATCAATGGCGTCATCTAGTAGTGGTAAATTCTCTATACCCTTAACTGTCAAATAATATGTGGATTTCTATTCATATAGATATTTCATGTTTCAAAAATCTCCAGCAAAATCTAACAGTAGTTTTTTCAGTAAAATTGCTGTTACTGTACCTAATATTTTAAGATAAAAGAGTATTATTCAGAAGTCAGCTTCTTAAATTTCTTGTTTCTTTTGTAATTTTGATTTGTAAAAAAATGTTTAGATCATAAATATTTGCCATCACAATGCTTTTATGTTTATATTTGCAAGAAAATGATAATTCACATATTTCCATATGAATTATATAATGAAACACTTTACATAAGGATTAATGCCATCTTGAGAGTTAGATTATGTATACAGTAGCATGTCAGATCTTTTGTGTATACTCATAACTGTTTGATGTTTTGGACTTCAAACTTCATATGCTCTTGAATCATTAAACGACAACATTATGATATATCTGACAACTACATCGACTTGAAGCAATGTTTTGCAGCCTTCGTTAGTGAGCATGTCTTCACATTCCCAATCATGAGCCACACTTGTAGATACAGTTGTTAGGAAACCAGAAGAGCACATATACCCCTCATTTTCTGTGATAGGATACTTGTAGGAATGCTTTCTAGTGTATGATAGAGGTTGCTGCCATTTCTCCACATGTCAATCTTTTTAATTGCTGTTACTGTTCCACTCTATTCTACTGCAGTCACACTTCCAAAAAATTTTTTTGCTTGATTAGGATAGAATGTCATTATCCAGACACTAAACATTTCAGACATGTACCGTTATCTTCAAAGTAGAGAGAGAAGACTCTGGGTAAAATCCCCATGCACTCAAGATTATTATAAAAATGCCATATTTGCCTTCAGCAGATTTACATCTGACCATATCGAACAGTGTGTTGCATCTATATTTCTTGTATTCTGCTAACTAGACTCCTGATATTAGGGTAATTAACTGTATTTCCACCTCGTCCTTTGCTGTCGTCTTCATAAATGCAGAAAAAATATTTATGGGATGTGACTATCCAATGTAATGTTTTATCTATAACCAAATCTTAAAAGGATGCAACTGACTAAGATATAAAATGGCCATATAATAATTTATTTGCAACATACATCCATTTGGAATTTCATCATCAGCCTACTTTATTACACAGTATGTTTTGTTCATCAAGTTAATGTCAAAAAAAACCTCATCAACAAACCCAAGGAAAATAAATGGTTTTCTTCCCACCATCAGTAAGCGATGCTCCTTTTTATGCATTGTTACAGCAACTTTGTTACTGCCAAGTCACTCCTGAAGATGTGTAAGGCTCTGATTTTGCATCCATAAATGTGAAATACTACACCTAAATGAAGTATTATCATTAGACACAGTTCAGCATAATGTCTCTGCCAAGACAAAACTGATCTTTAGAAAATGAAAACCAACAGAAGTGAAAGCACATTTTCTCCTTCTCAACTTTAATAACACATGATGAACTAATGAAATTAAAGATATGCATAAGCGTATCATATCATTCACAGAACTAGACATTGTGTAGAAATAACCTATATTACAAGTAAACAAACTCAACACAGTGCATGGAATAACAAAAATTACCATTTTTACCAATCAGTTCTTTTACCAATCAGAAATCGCAGAAAGGGGACTGACTGTAGATATAAACTAGGGAGCTCGGCTACACTGAATATCCAGCTTTCATACCTTCTCACATTTAATATTTTTTATTGTAGACACCCAACTTCCCACAGCTGAGTTAAGCAAACGCCAAAATCATACTCTTACCTTTCATTTACAAAATTGATCTAGTAATTATGGTGATGGAAAATGTAAGATATACAGTTTTTTCAATATGCTGCCATTAGTGCATGGAATTAGAAAAATTCTACCATGGAATTCTACTACCATTCCACTGGAATTCCACTACTAAGTGGAATTTCTAATTCCACTACCATGGAATTAGGAAAAAAAAAAAAAAAAAGAAAGGGCCATGCTTAATGATTTCATGTAGCCAAAGGTATATCCTTACTATCTTAATAGCAGCAATTTCTCATTTGAAGCCCAAAGTGTTTAAAATATCCATTATTTATGTTTTCACAGTCTATCAAATGACTTTACACCCAGCATTTGTATTCCTTGAGTACAAGTACTGGTGCTAATGCTAAACAGGTTAAAATATTTATATAATACTTCATTATTAAAAATCTTTTGTCAAGCCAATTATATCAGCAGAATTGTGATACTCATGCTTGTAAAGAGGCTGGACTTCCACAGTGGATCGCCAGACTGCCTGCCAGGTCACCTGAGTTGCTAACATCAGTAGAATCAAACTAGAGCACGAGAAGATGGCATTCCACAGCTCAGCAATGCAACGTATTCCTTACTTATAGAAAATATTAATCATTTTATTCTTAATGACATAGGATTGCGTTCTGATATTGAAATTACATTCAGTATACCACCGGGCAGGCAAAGATATTTTATAGCATTTATAAATATTAATCTTGGTATTTCAGTCTCAGCTGTTTATTGTCAAGCTCACAATAATGGATTCAAGCTTGACTACAAATATAAGCAAAAATACTGAAAATGTAGGGTATTACCTCAATTTTTCACTGAAACATTTTCACTGAATTTTTTTGATCAGATACAGAGAGATCAAAAGATTCATCTGGAATGAATTTGATTTTGCAGCAGCTGATTACAATCTCTTCCAAACATCATAAAGAGAAACCTGTTCCACATTAGGTATCAATATGCCTTTGCTTCTATAGTAAATGAGGAGCAGCCCTATCTATAATCTCTTACGTAAGCAATGGCTAAATCTATAATAATTAACTAAACCATTCAGGGCTTGAGTTCTGGCACTCTCATGTGATCATCCACATCATTTAGCTGTTCGGCATATTTTTGGCCTGGACCAGCTGGCATTCTCCTTGCCAAAAGCAGGCATGGTGCATGGACTGGGGCAGGCTGGGAGTGTTCTGAGGAGACTTCTTTAGGGGCAGCAGAAGGAATCCACCCTTACTGTGCAGTGGGAGAAGGACTGTGTCACTAGCTCTGTGGGCATTAGCCATGCTTGCATCTTGACACTAAAGATGATGAAGAATCACTACCAGCAGATATAGTCAAACTGAACCACACCGTCAAGAAGAGAGGCATTTCTAACTGAGCCTTTTTACTGTTTCATACAGTTGCCTCACCTAGAACACGGGAAGTAAAGTGCTGCTAGGCTTCTTCCCTTAAACTTGATCTGTGATTTTCCATTACTGAATGCTACACATATACAGATAAGGTAGCAGAATGTAGCAATTTTCTATGCTATTATTTTAGGTGTAAACAGACTGATTACCTCAGAATCCCTTCCCCATCAGTTCTGATTCCCTCAAGGTGCCTAAGAATAGTTTTTCTATTAGGGTATGCCAACCTTTGAGATTTACATCAGTCTTAGGTAAGTGGCAAGTGAAAAGTGACAATCCCAAAACACTGGAGTTAATAGCTTTGTGAAAGTTCTGGAAACGGAGGGAAGGACAGAGGACAGAAAGAAAACAGTACTATTCTCTGAGGCTGTAGTATCTTCTAGATCTATCATTTCCATCATTGCCATTGTCCAAGAATTCTTAGGGGACAAATTCATACTGAAATGACCTTTCTCACTGGCAAGGGTGCTGGTCCTTCATTTTTGCTTCAGCCTTGCAGCCTTAAAGATAGATAAACCAGAGGGGCTTATAAAATAAAGATCAGAATCCTTTAAATTTGAGTCTTTCACCAGCTTTAGTGATTTATGGACTATTGCTTAAACCACTTCATGCACTGATCTACTTCAAAGCTTTTCATTTAGTGCCATAGAGCTGCTTTCTTCTATGAGACCTTCTTTCTTTTTTATTGTATTAAGAATGGTACCATAGGAGGCAGATCTGTGTTGAAATTTTCTCCTAAACAGGGAGAGCTGAAATTAGATTCTCGGTTTCTCATATATTTGGAGAAGCCTTAACCAGGAACCTGCTAGAAAAAATAATGCTCTTTTCTGCTGTCTTTGGTGTGGTGTGCTCTAAGTAGTTAAAAAAGGCCCCACGTCCCAAAACAAAACAAAAAGGCCTGATTGATTAACCGATTTGTGAAGGTTTAGGTGGTACACTGACTGGAGACCTCAAGATTTAAGTGACCTTGTGTATGCTCGGCAGAATTTAAGAAACTTAGATTATTCAAGAAAAATGAAGCAATGAGTAGGGGTTCCGAAGCTTTCAGTGGTGCTTAAATGTTGGACCTGCTGTTTAAATACATTTGGGAAATCTCATCTTAAACGTTTTTAGTATAAGCATAATTCAAAGGACCTCATGACTGGATGCCAGGAAGTTCTCAGAATAGCATTTTTAAAATCCGTAAGGCATAATGACAAACAGAGCACTGCAAATGAAGTTTCAGAATCTTCAAATTGCACCACAAAGTGTTTTTAGAATATGCTTAAATTCATTATTTTGTTATCAGTGCTCTGAATAAGACCCTCCTGCCACTGGTTTAAAAAGCGGTTTCTCAAAGTGAAATCTAATTCCATCATTAGGGGACAAATTGTTCTAAGAAGCCGGATTAGAGCAGCATCAGCACGAATTTCAAAAACTTGCACGGAGCTATAAATATAATGTGCAATATTTTGCAATATCTAATGTGTTTTGGTCTAATGTTGAACATGCTCCATTGTTAAAACCAGCTGTGTTCTTTCACTTTTCATTTCTATAAAGCTATGATAAAGGCTGTCAAAGCAAACCCTGCAGCACCAGCCTTTCTTGATAAAAGTTCTGTGTACACAGTACATAGTAATCTCAAGATGGAACTTTGTTTCAAACCAGAACAAAATCTTCAGCTAATTATAAGTGAACTATATTAAGCACAAAAGGCAATTTCAATTTAAACTGAACAAAGTTGCATTTTACTCTTTCCTTTCAAAATGCGTTTGTCGTGGTTTCTGAAACTAATTGAAAATTCATTTTGCTTAATTTTCTAAGGTTATTTCTTTTATTGCTTTGAAGTAGTCTGTGTAATACTGTAACATCTAAATCCCCCCAAAAAGGAGATTAGTGGGGCTTTTTTTTGGGTGTTAATTTGTATTTAAAGCTTTAGAATAAGAAATGAATCATTCTTTTCATTCCTTACATCACATTAGTGCAGCAATCACTAAACTAACACTCTTATTATGAACACATTCAAAGCACTTGGAGGAAAATTGCCAACAGAAGTACTACATAAAAATAGGTCTGCTGTTTAAACAGAAGAGGATTAAAAATAAAATTGTAGTTTATAGGTGACAGGTTAAAGGAAAAAAAAATTACCCACTTTTATTTGTTTTGACTTTTCTGTATATGATATAAAGAAAACCTGAGGAACATTTTTTTTTCTTTTTTATACTCCTAGCTATTTTTTCATCTATGTTTTATGGAAAAACGGGGAAATTGTCTCTTCTCCTTTTCATGAAAGCTTTATGCCCGATGGATAATTCCCACCTCTCTTTGTAGTTAGTTACAGGATTTTGCTGGATCTAGGCAAAGACATAAAGGTTAAAATGTCCTAGAGGTACTGCCTCCTTGAGAACCTTTGAGTGGCTATTTTTTTGTCTCCAAGAAGCCAACAGTAAAGTTTATGAGCCATAATTCAGTCCAGATTTAGATCTGGTAGGAGTGGTCACGGCAACAAGAAGACAGGTATTAAGGTATGTAACTAAACACATGGGAGGGTTCTCAGCTGACTCGGCACAGCAGCTGGGGTAGGAGCAGAACCCCAGTTGGGAGTCTGGGAACGGAGCAGATGACATGCCAAAAGAGCTAGTTAACTCCTTACGGAAACTGCAGGGCTGGCGTGCGGCTTTCTCCGGGCATGCAGGAGCTCACTTGCCCATCACCCAACATTGCATCACGTGGCACCACCCCAGGATGTGAGCAGAGTTTTCTACTAGTCCCTTGAGGCTAGGACTGTGTTCTATGTATTCCCTGGCTTGTTTATTGTGGGTAGAGCAGCTGCAATCCAACAGCAACCTTTCTGCAGCCCAGGTACTGGCGGCAGTGTTGATGAGCAATTCAAAGTTCCAGGCATTTCCTCTTGCCTTTCAGAACAAAGGAAAATTTGGGAAGAAACAGTTTGAATGCAAGTTAGGAAAGAAGCAAAAAGACTGGAGGAGCAAAAGAAGTTTATTTTAAATGCATCACATCATCATTGCAGTTTCATCTTCCTACTCTGGGGTCTGTAATGCTTCTAAAAAAACAGGCTTACTGTCAGTGGGGACTTGCTGAACAGAATTCAGAGAGGTTGGCAGAAGTGACTCAGAGTCAGCTCAAGGCTTCTCAGCGGTGCTAAATGATTTTAGTTCCCTAAAGCTAAAGATAAAACTACACATCTGAGGCTATGAGAGAGGATGAGAGATAGAGCAGCGATTTATCTTTCTACTATTAAAGGACTAGAAGAGATGTTTGGTTTTGATGATAACTTCAGCTTCAGGGGCTGAGGAACAGCCATAGCCACATTGACAAGGTCAGAATGTGCAGGTAGGAGGCAGAGAGATTAATAGGCTGTTTTGCTACTTTTGCCAAAGCAGCAGAGTCTGAAACCCATTATTTGAGCCAATCTGGTGCTCTAGGCAAATCTTAAATACCTAAACCTGGCTCTGGTTTGGCATCTCCAGTTCATTTTTAAAAGGAAAGGAATCAATTGTATGAGAGAAGAGAGGAAAGGAGTAAGAATCAAGTGGAACCCAGAGCATGTAGGGACCAGCTCCCCCTCAAAAACCGGTTATCAGTCTTCTTTATCAGTTGTGTAGTGCTCATTGGTCTTTATTTAATTCATATGACTTATTTAGTTAGAAAATAAACAAAATGATGTCATCTCTATCAAGGTATATTGAGAGAAAACACTAGGTGAGAGATGCATTTGGAATTTGGACCCAAAATGAAAATTAAACACATGAACCTGTGGTTAACCTTATTACAGTCCACTGTGTGCTTGCTAATAGGTGGCTGTTCGTGTGCCCAGCAGGCACACAAGTACGAAGCTATCAGACAGGACCTTCAATACGTGTTATAAAGCCGTAATTTGTTAGGACCCCTCACACGCTCCCACCCATTCTAGAAGACTAGGACCACAAGAAGGTTCTTGGTGTGTTCAGTGGTTACCAAACCAAGATGCCTAAGTCTTCTCTATTGGTGTGATGGTTAAAAAGAGTCAGCCGAATGTATGCTGATTTGTCATTTTTGTTCCCCCAGTAATTTACTATTTGGTAAATGACACAAGTGGTGTACAGCTGTGGTACATTATTCATTTGATTCGGCCATGTCCAAGATCTTGGATGTGTCTTACAAAGTGTCATGTTTAGTCCTGTTCCTGACAGCTCATTCCCTCAGTTTCAGTGTGTTAAGTTACAGGTTTATGGGTCAATGCTTTTCTGATCAGGTTATCCTTTCCCATTTTCATTTTGATGTTTCAGTGGCATAGCACAATGCTGAAAGAGGTTGAGTCTGGCAAGCTGGGAGTCACAGGTAATTCGTGATTTTGACAGCTACCTGTTCACAGGCAAGCTTGAGACTAGCAAGTACAACACTTTTCAGCTGTATTTCTGGCTATCAAAGGTGCATTAGGAAAAGGAGAGTTTTTCATCTTCTTCCAGAAGGAGGAAAAAATTAAAAGCCTGGTACCCAAGTTTGCATATTTGAAATCAGCGACTAGCTTGGGTGAATTCTGTCTCTGATAGAATAAGATATTATCTAAGAGCCATGACCCTGGGAGCAGAATTGGATAGAAAAATATTAATTGGGTGTTTAAAGGGTATTCTGTAACATTGTACCTGGCAATGGCACCTGCTAGGGCATTTTGTGACACTTATTAGTGACCATTGCTTTTGAAAGATATCTTTACTATGTCAGAATGATGAAGGTGATGAGGTGAGGTGATGAGTCTGAAGAGTAGCTCTCCTTCCTATGTTAATTTAATGGGGTTTTACTTTGGCATTTAGGTTTAAGCAAGCAGAAAAACCAGAAAGTGCTCTCAGATACACCAGAAAGGGCATTTTTAATTTCTATAAGCATTTCCAAGTAGAGCAGTGTGTCCAGGGATGCCCAAGACAATAGCACGTGTGAACATTACTGAGAAGGAAAGTTTACTAAGAACCAGATTCCATTTGCTATGTGAGAACAGTCAAAAAACCTTGTTGATCCTTCAGTCAGCTAGGCTAGAGCTTTTGTTGTTTACTATCTAATCTTACACATTCTTTTCTTGGGTGGCATGACAGCACAGGAGGAACTCTGTGCCACTTACAATATGACAGATTCAGTACATTCTTGCACAGACAGCAAAGACCCAACCTAGGGAGTTAAGAGTTAATGAAGGGGAATCAGCATTTGTACCAAAGACGTTGAAGGTATGGAAGTTTGACCTTTGGGTGTTCCACAAGGTGGTACAGGTTGATCACTCTTAGGGGACAGTATGCCATGTCACACACCTCAGAGGAATGGCTGCTTTCATCTTGCTGAACTCTCTTAAGCTTTGGTTGAGATGAACAGGAATTTAGGACAAGTACCAGGACAATAATGCTAAATTTTTTTGTTGAAATTGTCAAACTGAGTAAGAGAATGTAATAGTAGACTTTTAAGGCCCTTACTATTTAATTCAACTTTGTTAGCATTTATCATAAAAATCTAACAAAGAGTTGAAAGAAAAAAATTTATTTTTGCATTCTTTACATTCTCTGATCCTGAAGGAAGGCATGATACTTCAGTTCTATTGAGAGAATGCTATAGTGTCTTCCTTATTGGGTGCAATATTTTAAACAAAAAGCTGTTATCAAGATTACTACTTACATAGTTTCATGCAGGTATAAGTCCAGTTTGGGTTAGAATTTGCAGCAGCAACTGTTGGTCTTTAAAATACAACTCTGTCACCCCCATGGCCCTACAAGGAATATAATACATAAAAAGAAACAGTAGACTCATATTCATCAACTGAAAAAGCAAGGATGATTTTTTAAAAAAAAAAGTGCATGCTAAACATTTCAGACCTTCTTAATACAAAAAAGTCTTCAGGCCTTAAATTCTTTGCTTTTCACTCTTGGCACATTACTGGCATAATACACTGACAGGAGACATGGCATTTGTATTTTGAAGACACTTTATGGAATTTGCTCTCATTAAAAAGATGGTGAAGGCAGCTAAGATCTACATTTTAAATTTATTTCTGTTGATTTCTTGGAGAATAGGACACCTTAATATGTCTAATGCAAAGTTGGTATGTGTTCCCTCAATGACTGCATGCAACACTTGAGACAGACAAGAATGGTCTTGTGCACCAATCTGGTAACATTTATCTGTACAGTCAGCATATATTTGTTAATTGTCTAATACTTTGTGATTGACTTATTTTATGTCTTTTAAGTAATTTATTTTCTTTGCTTACTTTTAAAAATAGGTTCAACTAAGATGTTCCTGCCTTATTATTTTGAAAGGGAAAACATACAGATAATTTAACAAAATATTATGTAAGATTTATGAAATATGTGGATGTCATTCCTCTTTCCTTAGGTACTGAAAAGAAAGGCTGTCTCCCTGCAACTGTGCAGAAAAGGGCAAACCAAAAAATTGTAATGCCATAGCAGAACCCTAACAGAAATGAGAGAGGAGAGACACAGACACGATACACACGTGGACACACACAGGTAATTACTGTTGTGATGCTCTTAACAGTGAAATTGTTACTGCTACAAATTTATCATTGTTTTAAAGTACACATTAACATCAACAATATTGCTTCTTAATATAGTACTGGTGTATTTTCCAGTCTCCTAAATCAAAAAGAATACTGAATTGCCCCTGGCCATGGATGCTACTGAAAATGAACTGAAAGAGAACATCAGAATGGATGCCCTCCTATGGATGCTGCATTTTTTAAATGTTTGGGGACACAATTGATTACAGGTCAAGACCCATGACTCATTGGTATATGCTTAATTTTAAGCACATGAATAGTTTAACTGATTATAATGAGATGATTCAGATGTTTATTATAAGTGTTTTGCTGGATTGGCCAAATTAATAGATTGAACTATATATATGAAATAAAAGCACCTTTGCAAATTTCCTTTTCTGCTTTGATTAGTTCTGACTTCAGTCTCATAATGTTCCAAAATCAAAATATCACTGTGTTTCTTATGGTTCTTAAGTCTACTGAAAATGGGATATTATATTCCAAGTTCTTTACATGCTTTTTGAAAATTTAAATCTCATCAATATTTTCACATTTTTCTAAGGAACTTCTATCTATGAGCATGAAAATATACTCCTTTCTCCCAGGAAAGAAGCTTCATCTTATCTCTGGAGGCACTAATATTGGTGTGTGATAGATAGACAGATAGATAAATAGAAACCTCTTATATATTCCTTCACTTGAGAGAAAATACACATTTCATTTTCCTCTCCAGCTGTTTCACTTCTGTTCATGTCTTCTTTGGATATATAAGGAAAGTATCATAACTGTAGCTTCCCATTATATGTAATCTAATTTGAGGCTGATGACACATTTTATTAAGACTTCTAAATGATTGCTTAGATCTTAAAAGACATTTATATTTTTATTTAATCTGTGGAAGTCATAAATGTTAATCGTCAATTCATATACCTAATCTTGAGCCTTGCTATGTAAAAACCATCTTCTTTATATAAAGCTCACTTCATCAAATATTCCATTGCATTTTTCCAAATAGTTATAAAAGGGATGGTATGGTAAGCAGTAAAGCCAATAAATATTTTCTAAAATATATTTTAAACACCTGGGTCATTTGTACGACTTTTAAATATAGAAGGTATCACTTTGCTATGGGAGATGTAGCAAGATAAATAACTACTAGTAAAATTATGGTTCATGATTCAGTAAGATGCAGCTTAAAGCTGGAGATGCAATCGTCCATCCAGCTGAGAAAGCTCATGTCAGGAGTCACTTCACGGAACAAATATGCACAGATAAATCTTTGACAAAAGAAGAAGCACGCAAAACCAATCGGGTCTGTGAAGACAAGAGAAGGAAAAAAATCTGCCAGTCATACCAATTTTGGCAATAGATTTCTGCTTTTAACCTTTTACTTTACCCGTTTAGATGGTGATCTACTGGATTTAGAGGTATAGAAAGAACAGCTAGTGCATATATGCATAGAGGCCATACTGTTTCCACAGTGAGTGGAATATATCCTGAACAGATCAGATCTACAGCACACACACAGTAAATTCACCTATGTCTGTGCTGAATTCTTCCCAGGATGCCTCAAACATGCTGTGCGTTTACATAGCAAGTTCACACATGTGTATGCCTCTAAAGCTCCAGATCTTTGACCCACTAATTTTGGAGAACAGACTAATAGTTTGAGCCGCCTGGTACTGCAGCCCTGAGTAGCAACACAGCATTGTCACCCAGTAGTAACCCAGGTATGCCTTCAGTATCTTCTCTGGGGTGCCACTGAATTCCTGCACAGAAGAATGGAGGTTCCTTCTGTTCTTTCTTCACTTCGATCTCTGTCAACTCTAACAGGTGGCACATCAAGAGTCGCACCTTCGGCCTTTGCTGAGTGATGCAGTGACACAATCACAAGCAGTTTCACTGTAACTTGAGGACCTATATGCCTGATGGAGCTCTTCCCAAACATTACGTTCACAACATGGAAACTTAAAGAGAAGTTGTGGGACCATAAAGCAGCAAAACTGAGCATGTAGAAAACAGTGCCTTTTTTCCCCCAGTTTCATCCTAGATCCTTCAGGCAGTTTTCTGTATAGCAGGTGAGGCAGGTGCCCTTTCTCCAAGTGCTCCAAGAGCATGGCACCTTACTATTGAGAAACAGAAAAATTAAGAGGTTTGTACCTCTCAAAAGTTCTAGCTGCTGGAAGAAGAAGACACAAAGGGTTTTCCCGACTCTGATCCTTCTCGTGAGCTGACACTTGCATGGTGTTTAGTCAAGAGAAATATATTAACTTGAGCAACCATAGTGCGTAAGTCACTATACTGCAAGCTGAGTGATAAAATCCACGAAAAGGTAACTAAAACTAATCAGCTGAAGGAATAGAGAAAATATTTAGGTTGATCACAAGAAAAGTTCCCTGACAAAATGACACACTACGCAGTGGAGTAATTTCCCGAGGGAAATGATGGAAATGCCATCAAAAGAGAATTTTTAAACTGAACTTGACAAAAAGAAATGTGCTTCAGGAAAAATCCTCTGTGTATCCTATGCCAAAGAAATGTGCTGAGTACATTTCTATTTCTCTGATTCTGCATCAGTTTATGCTATGTATTAGAAAAACAAATGCTTTAAATATATAAGTTGACTATGCACACCCAAGCAAAATTATTTTCATCATTCTTAGATATCTTCCTAGATGATCCCTGATGGCAAGAAAGAATCAGAGAATGTGTTCAAATTACTGACAAGTATTTTCCAGAGGTTTTATCTTAATGATATAGTTTTAGTATACATACTTGACCCGTAAATTAATCTGGTTTTCTATTCTCTTCCAAATTAGAGTTCATTATTCATGTCTTTCTTGCTTTAACTTACTTTTTCCAAATAGCAAAAAACCCTTAATTTCACGTGCATCATCATTGCATGATTCCAATGCTCTGAAATCTATCACAATGAATAACAATAACTTGGTGTAAAATTTATTTTCTCAGACAATATTCAGGGCCAAATAACTGGTGACCCATCACTACAGAGAGTGAATTTTCTGTGGTTTCAGATTGCATTGAAAGTTCTCACCACAGAAAAGCAGAACCAGAATTATTCTTCAGTGATTGTCTTGCTCCTCTCCTCTCTCTGCTGATTTCCATATATTTTCTAGTTCATTTGTGGTTTAAAAATTATCTGTGCTTGAATGGAAGTAAAGTTTCTCTGTCATTAGATTGTCAAATTATGGGAAGATTTCTGAGACTCTCCTTAAGATTCATAGCTATTCTGTGAATTGGAATCACATTTCAAGAGTTTTGGTGATGAAGGTAATTTGGGTTTTAAGAAAATTCCCATGGTTTCCAAATGGTGGACACTGGAAAAGATTAATATAAACCTAGACTATTTTTTGGGTATGTTATTCATCTCTGTTCAACCAGTTCTGCTGCAGTCTCAACAGAATGTCTGTCACAGAAAAACATCTGTTACAGAACTGTTCATAAAAATTAAAACCTTTTCATTTTGCAATGCATTATTACAGAAGCAAAATGGCAGTTTTTCCATATTTAACAGACACTGTTTTACAAGCACGCTGAATAACAAACAAATCTCCAGAGAGCCAAGTACAAAACTCAGGAACACATTTGAGAGGAGGCTGAGATATGTATTTTTAGAAAATTGCTACGTAGGTAACCAGCTACAATAGTTTTTACAGACATGATGATGCCTGACACTAACGGGCTTTCTTTTGTTAAGCAAAGGAAAGGCTTCTGTGTTCATGTTCCTCTGAGCCTGCTCTGCATTACAGTAGCGTGTGTGTTTTAAGGAGATTTTCTCCGAGGAATTGGCTTACTGTGTTAAGAGAGGAGAGAGGGTGGAAGGAAAATGGAGCAAAATAAAGGCTCTTCCCCACATGAATAATCTGCTTAGTGTGAGGTGGAATTGTGTTTACCTTGTTGGATTTTAAAAGCCTTTTCATTTTACATCTCCTGCTGGGGAGGGTAGGGGGGATAGCAAAGTATGGGCCCCAAATCCAGAGTCATACTTTATGGAAAAAGTATTTAATGAGGCCAAACTAGTTTGGGCTGCTGGTTAAAAATAAAAATGACTTAAATCTGATTTAAGTAAGGCCAGGCTGGATGGGGCTCTAAGCAACCTGATCTAGTGGGAGATGTCCCCATGGCAGGGGGGTTGGAACTAGATGATCTTTAAGGTCCCTTCCAACCCAAACCATTCTGTGATTCTATGATTCTGTGATAGAGTTAGACCTAAACATTGTTTACATAAAGTTAAAGTGATTTATATAAATCACTTATAAAAATAATTATTTATTGATAAAATAGAACAGTAAAAATGTTTCATTTCTAAGGATTATTTTTAGAGATACTATTAAGTAGAGAAAACAGGGGAGGTGACACAGAAAAGGGGTGAGTGACCATCTGTCTGTTAAACCTGGGCTAAATAACCTTTTTGTTTTTTTTCTGTGGTGACACCTAAGATCTCAAGGATAACAAGCACAAACCACCCACTCACACATCTGCTTAAGAAAGAAATTTGGTAGAACGCATGTAAAACCTTTTTGTTTTTAAAGAAAAATATTCCAAATGTCGATTTTTGGTGTTCACAGCATCATTATTTTGGAAGCCAAGGCTACAATTACTTAAACCAGTGAGGACTGTGATTTCCAGCTCCCACTAGATGTCACCACAGGACATCAGTTCAAGCCCGCGCCGCCGCAGGCCCCTGGAATTTTGACAGCTAGAAATGATACCTGTGGGTTTGTGTACAAAACTACTGTAACTGTTTGCACATTAAAAAAAAAAAAAAGTAACAATAAGTTAAACTTAGTGAATAAGGTTCTCAACAAATACAGTGTCAGGCTGCTTTTTGAATAGCAGATGGGAAGAATGTGTGCTACCTCGAAGTAACTTTATCTTTCAGAGAATCAGGCCAAGCACCACAATATTTATTATAGCAAAGCCATCTAGATACCTGTTTATTTAGAGCTAGTAAATTAATACTTTGCAAATACTACACATGACAAAAGTTCACACCTATTGTTATTGAAATATTGGCAGGTGTGTGAGTAACCAGTGGTAGAAGAAATACGGATTTCTTGGGTCTATGAAGCAGTCTTACTTTTTAAGATTAATTTAATCAGGAATTAATAAATGGAGGACTATGAATATTCAAAAGTACTTTATTTTGCATGTGGTATTCAAGCTTCCAAACTGGACATTCAAATGGCATAATTTGTCTCAGTGGTTTGCAAATATGATCAAAATAGTTTTGTATTCCTATGTTGTTCACGAATATATACATTCATTATTTAACGTGCTGTAATGTTCTTTCAGAAGTTATTTAAATAATTATTTTGGTAGCACTCTGCACTTTTACTACAAATACAACAATTATTGAATAGTGTTTCCATAACACCAGTCAAATTTAGAATTTTTCATGTTCACACAGTTCTCTCTCTCGTATTCTTTCACCAAGCTCTGGTGCATTTGTGGAATGTGTGTACGTGCGGGAAAGGGCAGCACAAGGGGTGAACAACCACAATCACTCCACATATGTACAGAAAGGAAGCAAATAGAACACCAATATTGCATGGGATAGAGAGAAAAACTGAAAATTTTTTACCTCTGAACATCTTGGGAACATATAACCCCTACTTACACATTTCTGTGCCCAAAAACACAGCTGGAGTAAAAGTAACCAGTAATTCTATAGGGCATGTGTACCCACTAGGGCAGAGAGGTGTACGTAAAATGTACTAGCAGCATGGCAGCAAACGTATGTATGTGAAGGACAGGTACAGTGGAGTAAGGGAAAGCGCAGGATATTTAGTATTATTGTATGTGTACATGAAAAAGAGTAACTGAGACAACTATATCTTGGAAGAATCATAGAATCATTTAGGTTGGAAAAGACCCTTAAGATCATCAAGTACGACCGTTAACCCAGCATTGCCAGGTCCACCACTAAACCACATCCCTAAGCACCACATCTACACATCTTTTAAATACCTCCAGGGATGGTGACTCAACCACTTCCCTGGGCAGCCTGTTCCAATGCTCGACAACCCTTTTGGTGAAGAAATTTTTCCTAATATCCAATCCAAACCTCCCCTGGTGCAACTTGAGGCCATTTCCTCTTGTCCTGTCGCTTGTTACTTGGGAGAAGAGACCGACCCCCACCTCCCTACAACCTCCTTTCAGGTAGTTGTGGAGAGCGATAAGGTCTCCCCTCAGCCTCCTTTCTCCAGACTAAACAACCCCAGCTCCCTCAGTCGTTCCTCCTAAGACTTGCTCTCCAGACCCCTCACCAGCTTCGTTGCCCTTCTTTGGACCCACTCCAGCACCTCAGTGTCTTTTTTGTAGTGAGGAGCCCAAAACTGAAGGCAGCACTCGAGGTGGGGCCTCACCAGTGCCCAGTACAGGGGGATGATCCCTTCCCTAGTCCGGCTCACCACACTGTTCCTGATCCAGGCCAGGATGCTGTTGGCCTCCTTGCCCCCCTGGGCACACTGCTGGCTCATATTCAGCTGGCTGTCCACCAACACCCCCAGGTCCCTTTCTGCCAGGCAGCTTTCCAGCCACTCCGCCCCGAGCCTGTAGCGCTGCTTGGGGTTGGTGTGACCCAAGTGCAGGACCCGGCACTTGCCCTTGTTGAACCTCATACCATTGGCCTCGGCCAATTGATCCACTCTGTCCAGATCCCTCTGTGGAGCCATCCTACCCTCAAGCAGATCAACATTCCTCCCCAACTTGGTGTCATCTGCAAATTTACCGAGGGTGCAAACCTAACACACTAGTTGAATTTAGTTCTTTTTAAGATGCAGACACACAGACAAACTAGAGTTCATAAGCATGTGAGATGGGTGTATATGTTCAAGAATTAATTCTATAGTATAAAAAAATCATGTTCCTATCAAATGTTTATGCATACATAAAACAGAGAGTGATCTTTGAGGTAATGAAGGCCTCTTACAGAGGGTAAATAATGTAGAAAATTGATAGAAATTAATATTCTTCTGTAGGGAAACCAGACAAAGACTCAAAAAAATTCTCATTCTTCCTGGCACTGTTGTGCTGTGTCAGCCAGTACAAGTCACATACCTCTGTGTACCTCAGCTGTTCATGGCTGAATGCATAGTTTGAGTTCTTTGACTAAAACCAGCATTTAAGATTTAGTACGATGGACAGATTTATGTGTCAGAACTTTATTGAAATTGTAGTAAGTGGGTTTCCTATTGCTATACAAAATGATTTTAAAAATAATATTGATTCCAATTACTATTGTGTCAGTGTGGTCATGTGCTTGGGGTTACATCATAGCAACACAAAGCCTTCAATCAACAGAGTGCAAGTTCTTTAATATAACTTTCTCGAGTTATTTATTTTAATGGAAATGCATAATATTTAATCAAGTTTATCAAGTTGGACTTGATCTGGAGATAAGTAGCAGATATTTGGAGATATGCCATATCATGTGTCATTCACTGGTAATTGCCATTGCTTTGTCTCCTTCCCCATTGTATGACTTTTTACCAGAAATCACTTTAGAGATAATGCCAGCCTAAATAACATTAAAATGTTTGCCTATAAGAATCCAAGATCATGTGCCCATGTGTGTAAATGTAAGCAAAGGCTAATGAAGGAGTGTTAGGGGTGTTGTTAAACAATATTATTTGTCTAATAGTCTACCCATGATAACTGCACATAGCACCCATTACAATTAATAGGAGCTGCACATGCAAGTTGAAGAGAAAAAAAATAACTAGTATTTAAAGCATTTAACTTGGCTTCTTACAGAAATCTTCTAGATAGCAAGAAGAACATATGTATGCACTGTGGGTCTAGCAGATTATGTTATCGGTGGAAAGCGACTAGACTACATTTTAGATTTAAATTAATGTCTAATAACTACCCAAAACTAAAGGAGTTATTTCAGTTGTCTTTACTAAGGTTTTCTAGCAGCTGGGACAGATATCTTGGATGAATGTGGAGTCATGCTAAAGTTAATGTGTTTAAAAAAGTTTGTAAGAGTGAGCCCTAGAGAAGACATGTCCATGTTTCCAGTACCTCTAAAAAGTGCATGCTGTTTACATTTAGCAGCAGCAAAATGCCATGTGAGGAAATGTTTCAGTAGAAGGGGACCTCCCACAATGGGAGCCGTTGTCCATCTAAAGGACTCCAAACAACAATCTGGAAGGCAAGATGACATCATGGGTATACGGACAAGCCAATTAGCTATTTGGCATCCAAGCTTTCACTTTTAACAAGTCTTTAGGCCAAACAGTTGTGAAGGAAACTGAGAAAGTGTGCCTCAGCATAAATCACAGAACAACGCCATTCTGAGTTAGCAGAGAGGTAAAGCAATAGCTGTGAGATGTGAACGACCTGTTTTTATTTATTAAAGAGAATAAGCTCCAGAATTACAATAAATGGCACTGACTCTCAGAGATGAGCTGCTATTGTTCAGATTCCTGCAGCTGTAGTAGCTGGTAGTTTCCAATTAAAATGAAATTATTTATAACCAAAACGTGGGCCAAAGTAAACTGAAATCTCAAAGTTACAAAATAATATGAAAAGAGAGTAGAAGAAATAGAAATACATAAAAAATAATACCAACCATAAAAACTGCATCACTTTATCTCAAAAAACAAGGCAATCCATCTTTCCTGCAAAGAAGGCTGAGTTCCCGTATGGCATTCTCTCTTGGACTAAGTAGTTTCAGGGTAAATATTTCTGCCTCTAAATATTGGCCATACACAGTCAAGGAAGAAAGCATTAGATTGTTAGTGTTCATTCATTATTTTAGCTGTTTCTTAATACCTCAGAATGAAAGGTAGCAGTCAGATGGAGTCATCCTGTAGGCTACATTCAATGAACTGTTCCTCACTTCTGTTAAAGACAGAAAATAAAGACTATGACCACATATGACTAGAGAATACATATGGCAATTTATGTAATTTCTTTTTTTTTTTTTTTTGTTACTAGCATTTACAATTACAAATTTCCAGGTGAATGAAACAGGACATGCTGCAGATGGAAGCAGAGCCTTCTTGAATCTATGGATGTGAAAGGCTGGTAGAATAATGTGGTTGCTTCAGGCAGTGCTGCTGAACAGATCGCTCTCCTCTAACAACATTGCATGATGGAATACTGACATTCCCAGCAAAACCAGAGAAAAATATGAGGTATGAGAACCTGTGGACACTTTGCTTGTTCTCTGGTTTTTGCAGTCACAAGGAGTGGGACTCAATATCCTAGGTTGCTGTGTGTTACTTCATTATAGAAGCAGAAAGCAAAAGTTGGAGTGGATCAGAGGAGTTAGAGTTGAGAGGCCTTGAAATAAAGGACATAGGTAGAGTCTCTCAGGAGGCTTTAGGAAGCTTGAGAGAGAAACTCTACCAAGGGATTGTTTTGCTTATATCCCTAATTATTTCATACTTCCTAACAGCTGAGCATATATACAAGGCTTACATTTTTCATTTTATGTGTCATTTACCTTTAAAATGATGCCTTGCAATATTACAAGAAATAATAGTAAATATAATACCTGATTTCTAACATTGTGTTAGAGAGGCTAGAATTAGAGATATCTCTGGAGTCTGTTGAATTCCACCCAGCTTGACAAGCACAAGTGTTCCCAAGGCTAGGTCCGGTTAAAAACAGTGTGAGTAACGTTCCCTGGGAAACTTGTCCAATATGTAATTACCATAACCGAGAGCTTAAATCAATGAGAAAGTGACTACATTACTATTCTGCATGGGTATGCCAGAATTTTTTTCCTACTTTAGACAGGTTCTAATTAACAATGTTAGAATTTGTAAGTAATACAAATTGCTGTGAGTTAAAATTTTCTTTCTCCCCTCAGATATCAAAACAACCTAATAAAAGGCATACTTACCCCTTCTTAGTAGAAAGGGTGGAGGCATCTTCAAAAACGGACAAAATGGTACAGAGGTCAAGAAAAAAGTGCTTAATCAAACACATGAAAAGCTTCCTGTAGCATTGCACTTGCTCTCTAAAAGATAATCTCTATCAACTACACAATTTAATAATACTTGGCCCCACCTAGAGTACTGAATCCAGTTTTGGGGCCCTTATTACAAAAAAGTCATTCAGGTGCTGGAATGGGTCCAGAGAAGGGCAATGGATCTGGTGAGAGGTCTGGAGAACAAGTCTTAGGAGGAGCATCTGAGGGAGCTGGGATTGTTCAGCCTGGAGAAAAGGAGGCTGAGGGGAGACCTTATCGCTCTCCACATCTACCTGAAAGGAGGTCGTAGAAAGGTGGGGGTTGGTTTCTTCTCCCAAGTAACAAGTGACAGGACAAGAGGAAATGGCCTCAAGTTGCGCCAGGGGAGGTTTGGATTGGATATTAGGAAAAATGTCTTCACCGGAAGGGTTGTCAAGCATTGGAACAGGCTGCCCAGGGAAGTGGTAGAGTCACGATCCCTGGAGGTATTTAAAAAGACAAGTAGACATAGTGCTTAGAGATATGGTTTAGTGGTGGTTTTTGTCAGAGTTAGGTTGATGGTTGGACTAGATGATCTGAAAGGTCCCTTCCAACCTGTGCAATTCTATGATTCTATGATATCAGAGACCTGATATTCTTTGCAGAGAGGAATATATGATGGCTATATGCTCTACTTTTTGCAACGCAGGTACAGCACTTTTGTCAACAAAGCATAACAAGGGAGAAAACATGGGTATTCCACAAGTACTAAGTAGAGAGGAGAAATTCCCAAAAGTAAAAAATATGCTTTGTCAAAGGACATAGGCTGTCCTTTTTATTGTGTGCTGCCTTCTGTCTGCCTGAGAAAAAGAGGGAGGTGGGAGTCTATTAAGTTATTTGAGTTTGAGTCAATAGATCTGAGCAGTTGTGGTTTTGATAAACAAAACCTATATATGCTATATTGATTCAAGCTGTAATATATCATCTGCTCTCCTGGTTTTACTATAGCAAGATGTTATTTACATTGGGGATGTTGTTCTAACAAAAGCCTCCCAGAAGGCAAGTGTAATGTAAACCATAATAAAAAGGAACCAAGCAAAACATTATCAAACTTTCCAGTAAGTAAAAAAAGCATATTTATTTTTCCCGTGATGAAAAAGAATCTCATCTGGTAAGTTGATTGACTCATTTTCTCCATCAGCACTTCTTCCATGGTTTGGCTGATGTATGCAACGTACAAGTTTCAACGGAATCTATATATTAAAGACTCTGTAAGTTTATGCATGACATTATGCCATGTCATATAAAAAAGCTATAATTCTTATTTTCTTTGACAGCAGTATAAACTCAGAATAAGTTTCTTTCATCACTGACAGGGCACTATGTCCATACTACGGTATTATCTACCTTTTATCAAGTATTGGTGACCTGAAGTATGTTATCATCCAGCAGAGATGTGTTTGCTCACAAACAACATGGCAAGATGCTCTAGATTATAATTTAGTATAAGCTACACTTAAGCTAATTTGAAAAAGATATTGTTTTATTGGCTCAATCATGTAACTGTTAAAGTAAGTCTAAATCCAGTTTCTTATAAGTCCTTGGTTAGCACAAGAATGTTTAGAGAAACTTCAGTAAAATGCCAGGAGAAAAATCATGGGAGTGTGTTATCATCCATTTTGCATAGTGATTATTTCCTGTCTAACACCAGTTGTCGTTTGCTGACTTTTAGAGAAATCAGCAAATATCCATGTCAACCATCTGCAGTCAGCAGTTACTGAGTGTCTGTCTTCTGATAATTTTGCTTCCTTGGGAAACCAACATTTATGCTCAAATAATACTCATATAATGCTCAAATAACACAGTCTACACTCTCTGCTGACTGGGTCTGTGTCATTTAAGCGAAAGACATGCAAAATACTGAGCGGTACAAAACATGATATTGGAAAGAAATCTTTAAATACAAAGACATTCATGTTCTGTGTCTTTTATTGTTATAGGCTCTCCCTTGAAAAGTGCACAATACACCAAAGCATGATTTCGTGAACTGTACAGGGTAATGACATGGAATTAGACTTCCAGAAAGGACTAACTAAAGTTGCAGTTAGGATCAGCCTGTGATCAAGAAAGGAATAAAAATGCACCTGTCAAGAGGACCTTTGGTCAGAAGCTGAGTGGGAACTGAGGATGAAATGACAGGAGGCCAGAGGCACAGGTACAAGAGGCTCTCAAACTAGAGCTATTCCAGACCTTGTAAGTCCATGTTGAGCAACTGGAGGGTTTTACTTATATTCCTAATGAATGGTCCGCTACCAGTTAGACTTACAGTCAACTGCAGATAAACTGCTCTTAAATTTAACTGCCAAAGAGATTAAGTGTAATCAGTTTCCCAGTCAGCCTTCTCTGTGTGGCCTATTTATTCCCTACTTGGTCCTACACAAGTTTTCTTGAGGATCCTGAGGTATTTCACATGGACTGTAGCCTTTGCAGGTAACTAAATAGTAGGAGTTTACCAAGATTTTCTCACAATCTATGCAATGCAATCTTTCTACTGACAAGTGGCGGTGGAGGTGGCATGTAAGTGGTGTGGCCTTCAGGTAAATTTTCTATATAAAGCTTAAGCCGAGACATGAGAAATATTGGTTGTAATGTAGGGTAATTCACCTGTAACTTGATTTGACACGGAGCCGGGGGTACCAGGCTCTTCCACCAAAGCAGCGGCAGCTTTGCTTTACAAGTTTCCGTTCCTCCCGAACCTACACCGGCTGCTCAGCCCCCACGGACTGAGGTGAGTGTTTTAAGGCTGCAGAAGGTAGGCTTGCTGCAGGGAGCTGCTAATTCCTGGATTTAGTGTTACCCTCACACGAGATGGGAAGAAGTGGGCCCATTTTACTTGGCAAGGAATGCAGAAAATGGCTCCAAGTCCTGTGGTGTGCCCAGGGATCTCTCCATAGTTGTTAATATATTCCTGAGGAGACGGTAAAGGGGAGCTGGGGAAATTCTTGTATTGCTTCAAAAGCCTCCTTCTGTCCCACCTCAGTTTCAAGCTAGAGTTCATTTGATCACTCCACACTAATTGTACTGCGACAGCCAAGGCAGCAGGAAAGACCCTGCGTGGGCCTGGCTGGGGGGATTTACAGCTCCCTGCAAACCGCGGGCAAACCCGCTTTGGAGTACAGCCAGAAGAACGGCAGATACCCCTGCCCTTCAGTGGCCCTCCAGCAAGGCAGGGAGGGTTGCAGCTGTATAGCAGGATGGGTTTTCTCCAAATTGTTCTTGTGCCCATATTTTGCAGGTATTTGTCTTAGCATTATTTTGGAATGGGATGAGAGCAATAGAATGCTTTAATGAAGTCACTGAGGCAATGACTAATCACTAAAATGTTGTTGTAACTGAAGATGTAGCTAATGCTGAAAAAGGGAAGTTAAAATATGATTTTTTTAAAAATAGTCCACATAAATTTAGGGTTTCTATAATTCATATGCATTTTCATTTAATCCTGTAGTTCTATAGCTTGAATAATCAGGCAGGGAGATTCATTTGGTCAGAAATTAAGGTGTAAATGACTGAAGCTTGCTAACAAATGTTTAAATCTTCATCTTGCTAGGACGACTTCTCAGCAAAATAATATAAGACAGGAGGAGAAGACAAGTGGAGATAATAACATTAATACAGGGAGCTGCTCATCCCTGGATGGATGCCTTAGATGTTAAAGATATGTTTTTCATGATTCCTCTCCTTGAGCAGGATAAAGCACAGTTTGCTTTTATGTGGAAGAGGATCCAGTGTACTTTTAACAAGCTCCTGCAAGAATATAAACATTACTCCACAATGCTTTGGCTAAGGTTTTACCAGAGATTCCTGTTCCACCTGACAGTACAGCATACCAGTATATCAGTGACATCCTGATAGGGGGAAAAAGCCAAGAAAGTGTAAAAGACACAATGGAAAACAGGGAACACTAACTGAATTAGAATTGGAAATTCCAGACTCAAAATGTCAGGGACCGGTGTATGAGATTAAATTCCTGGGAGTCGGTGGATTAAAGGAGCTGCCTCTCTTCCTCAGGACACCCTAGAAAAAATAGTACAGGGACAAAGTCCATCTAATGTAAAGGAGTTACAGCAAGTTTTAGGAGCTTTAGGTTATTGGTGCAAACAGATTCCTGGGGTTTTTTTTGCTCGTCCCCTATACAATTTGCTCAAAAAAGGAAAATCCTGGGAGTGGACTGAACAGCATACAAGTGCACTAGAATTGTTGATAAAGGAACTAAGGCTATTCCAACAGCTTGGTCCTGTACACCTGACTGACCCTATCCACATAGAACGGGAATTTAGCGAGCATGGTTCTCATTGCAACCTATAGCAAAAGGGGACAGAAGGGCCAGAGACACTGCTGGAATTTCGTTCCCACTCTTTCAGCGATACCGAAATGAGATATTCAGGTTTACTGTCCCTACTGAGAGTGGTGCAACAGGCAGAACGAATGAGGAGAGAATAGAACACGATCATTCGGGGATCCAGCCCAGCCGTTCTCCACTGCTCCTGGTGCCTTGGACACACAACCCAGCCCTTCTCGCCTCCTCCCAGCACTTCGGTCCCAGTCTTGGTGCTGCCATCTCAGCAGCAACATGAAGCCTTAGAGGAAGAGGACACTTGTCCTGCCGGAGGTACAGTCCCACTCCATGGAGGTGGGCATCCCGCCATTGCCTCGGTGGGCTGGAGCAGGCACTGCAGGGATGGGGTGGGGAGCTCTGGGGACTCAAGTTGCCAGGAGCTTGGCTCACCCTCTCCACCCACACCTGCAAGGCCATGGTCTGGGAGAAGCCCTTCTGGGCTGCTCATTCCCTGCTGAAATTGGGCATCCTTGCGTGGGGGGACACGGCCCTCTGGGAGCCCAAGGCACCCCGGGCTCATGCCGGAGGGATGCTTGCCAGGAGCAGCTGGGTCCTGCCCAGAGCCTGAGCTGGTGCCTTCTCTGCCCTTTTCCAGGCTGGCGCCATGGGAGCTCAGCCCTGCCCATGGAGCAGCACAAGCCGAAAGGCCGCCTGCACAGAGTAAGGAGCTTCTAATTGCCAAGGCATGTGTGGGGCCAGGGTCTCCCTGGGGCTCCGTGGGGCAGGGAGCAGGGCCACTCACCCCTGCCGTCTCTGCTCCAGCAGAACCACAGCACCTTGCTGCTCCCCACGCTGCACACGGAGTGCAGGATCCTCCAGCTGCAGGCGCTGGCCCGTCAGTGCTAGTGGGTGCTGGTGGTGAAGGAGCCGTCCAGCCTCTAGCCAGCTCCTGCTGGGGACATGCCAGGGGCCCCATCACCCCACGGCTCTCCCCAGGTGGCGAGAGAAGACAGGGGTGCCGAGCCCGTCTGTTTGCTTGGCTGGACAGAGCAGGACCAATGCACTTTTCTTCTTGCCTTTCAGTTTAGGATATGCCACCTTGCGCTGGAGGCTACAGAGGCAGCTGCCAGCAGCACACATGTGGGGTGGACATGAGACGGAGCTGGAGATGGAGGTGGACTGGGAGGTGGAGGTGGAAATGGGGACGGACTCAGCAGCAGGACAGGCACATGCTCCCCATCCACTGCCCACAGTGAGGGTGGGTCTCCTGCTGCCAGGCTGGGGCTGGGACTTGAGCTGGGGTGGGTGGTCCCTGCTGCAGGGATATGGCACCTGGTCCCCCAGCCTGGCAGCACAGCCACCACCACCGCAGTGCCCTGAGCTCCTGTCTGCTTTGGGAAGGGAGCGATTTCTTAGGGCCAGGCAACCCAAGTCTAACCTGAAGCCAGCTGTGGCTTAGCACTGGCAGCAGAGTCCCGCTCTCCCCAGTGTGTCCCAGGGCTGTGTCAAATCTAATGCCCATCGGGTTGAACCCCAGCCCAAAGCAGCTGCTGCCGCTGAGCCGGCTTGGGAACCCCCAGCTCTGCTCCATGAGCACTGCTTGTTAGCCAAATGGCCATGCCGCTTGCTTTTCTTTCAGGGACAACAGAGATTTGGAGAATGGCAGAGCTGGAGGGGAACTTCCAAAAGGAAGATTTGTAGTTCGTTCTACTGAGTCATTTAAAATTATCATTTAATTTATCTCTGTAAATAAAGAGATTCATCTATGTTTTTCAAACCCAGGCTCTCTGTCTTAGCATTGCATTTCTTTGGGCACATGTGGCATTTCAGGGATGTGGTTTCCATTTGCTCTGGTTTCCTGGTGCTGGAGGCGGCTGGGGGTGCTGGCATGGCCACCTCGGGGGCAGGGGTATCTGTGCACAGAGGGGATCCCACTTATGGAGGTGACGGCACTGGGCACCAGCGGGGTTCATGGGCTGATGGAGAGCAGTGAACAGCAAAGCTGTCACCAGCAGAGTGAGCTCTGAGGTGACTGACCCTTGCTGTGATGGCATCAAAGCAGCCAGGAAACCTTCTGCTTCCCTTTTATCTGGAGGAAAGGAAAAGGGACTCATGGGGCGCTAGCCAGGATCAGGCCACAGAGATGGAAAATGCAAAATCTTTTGAGGCAGGTGCCCCCCGGCCCCAGCCTGTCCCTGCCCTCTGCCCTGGGACGGGGGTGCTGGGTGCCGTGACTGCCCCTGCCTCGGCTCCCTGCCTGGCAGAGCGGCACTTTCAAGCTCTCTGCAAACGCAGGCAGGGCTGGGCATGGGTGAGGGGCAGCATGAGGTTCATGTGTGTCCTGCCTGGAAGCGGTAGCTCGCTGTGCCTGGGTAGTAATGGCACTGTGGTGGCCCAGGGGTGCCCAGGATACCCCAGGAGAGAAATGCACTCCGTCCACAAAAATCTGGGTGCTCATGCTGGCCCCCTCGGCTGGCAGGGCACCTGGTTGGGCTGCTGGCATCGTGCACGGCTGGCGCCAACATTTACCAAGGCTTCTTGGATTGTGTCCTCAAGCTGGAGCAAAGCGTACGAGGAGGCAGATGGCATCGAGCTGCAGGGGTTGCAGCCAGTCTGTGGGTGAGTATAGCCCCCATCAGGACCCCCTGCTTGTCCCACCCTGTGGGGCCAGTCCCCAGGAGAGGGTCTATTAGGTTCACTAGGTACTTTCAGCATCCGAGTCTATTATTTTTTTGACTGTACCAAAACTCTCTCAGCACATGACAGACAAGAAGATCATAGAAAAGGGACATTTCCTACTGAATGCAAAAGACTTTCCCATTGTCATTTTTCACCTGCAACAGTGCTTGACAAGTGTAACAAGAGAACAGACCCAGATAGGGAAGTAAATCAAAACATTTGATATGATATTTCAGAAATAATTGTAAAGTGTATATTATGACAGGACCCGGAGTTTTATTTGTAAAATGGTACACCTTTCTGACCTAGTTACACTGCCAAATTCTTTTAATTCTCCCATCCACTTTTCAAAGGGAAATGCTTTAGGTGGAGGAAATTGCACCTGGAAAAATGAAGATCCTTCCTGTTCCTGGGTGTTTGTGCAAAATCATATGAGAAAACCACCTGTGAGGGAAAGCTTCTAAGCAGCGCTGATGCATAACCATCAGCGAGCAGAGAAAAAGTAATTCCACAGGTTGTCCACATGCTGTCATGTCTTGCTGTGTCTTGTCTGACAATCCACTAAGTTCATGTTATTTATGATATCCTGTGTTCTTATGTATAATAATGGTCTTGAAAACACAACATATGAGAAGAGAAGAATATTTTAGTGGGAAGGGACCTACGATGATCCAACTGCAACGTGACATAACCTTGACGATTTAGATAATTGTGTGAATCATATCAAATGAGTTGTGAGTTTATTGAACTATTTGCATATGAAAAGCACGCTAGTAACATCAAAAAACCTACAATAATATGACATTCACATCAGATTACTCTTT
The DNA here is from genome assembly GCA_013400135.1 of Rhinoptilus africanus. NCBI lineage: Eukaryota > Metazoa > Chordata > Aves > Charadriiformes > Glareolidae > Rhinoptilus > Rhinoptilus africanus. Next base: position 134,337 of record VXBO01010217.1, read on the forward strand.
GTGGTACCTTAATTTGCATAGCAGAAAGGTGAGTAACATGCTTATATAGAATTTTCCCATGTCACTCCAAACAGTAATGCATCATTATCACCCTGGTGCAAAGAAGACTTAATGCTGCATCTACCTTACCTTTCCAGCACATCAGATGAACAATGTATTTCATTACAGATTTACGTCTATGCTACCCTAGTGATTTCAAGTGTGAGTGTGACCAGGAAAAAACGTAATCTACAGCAACAACATGCTACAGCCTTAATTAGAGCTACATCTGACTTTTTAATACTACAGTTGCAAAATCCTACAGAAGAAAAAGGATCATTATAGGTGGGTTTGGTGTCCTGACAATTAACTCTTGCTGCTTCTCCTATTTGTCACATTTGGGACTTCTTTCTGCTCTCAGGAAATAAGAATTTTTACCACATTTCATGCTTGCAGTCCCTGATGGAATTGTTACCCATAAATTTGCACAGCATACACAAAATATTGTGCCATCAGCATTTTATATGACACGCATGAGAAGAGTATAACACAACAGTGGAGAAGAACTGTTGTTTATAGATCAGCGAGGCAGATAATAAAATACTAATTTCCCTAAAATTTGAAACACAGTATTGCTGATCTGGCATACTGAATTAGTGTATTATTACATAAATAACAATTAATGCAATCAAGGGAAGAGCAAAGTCTGAACAATGACACTTTTTCCATCGTTACCAGATTAGCAGCAGGGATTTTTCTCTCGTGTAAATAGAATTAAAAAAAGACAGAAATCAGATCAGGCAGTACCTGTGCATATGTGCAAGCAACATAAAGGACAACACAAATCATGCCCTGAAACTGAAGGCCGAAGTCACCTAATATATTACTTGTTCTTTTTTTCTTTCTTTGTCAAGGGCTTCTCCAAATAGCTATACAAACCAAAATTCCTACACTTTCACACAGCTGACTACACATTTTTCCCGTCTACTGCAGAAGTGGAAGTATTTTCCCTTCCATTACTTCATAAACAATACTCCAAGCTAAATTAATTAGTACCAATACTCATATGACACATATTTCTACTGTACCTAACTAAAATACTCATTCTAAACCTGAAGTTGTTCTTTCCTGATACTTCATACATAGTCTTACTGACACAGAAATGGTGATAAGTTTTTTCAATCATTTCTGCAATAAGGTGACTAGTTTTTAAATAGAACGGCAAACACTGCACCCAGGAGGCACATCCAGGGCGTAAGACTACATAATAAGACCCATGGTCCAAGCTGGATCCTGTGACAGACCTGCCCATCCTTTTGACAAGTCATGAGACTGAACAGAGGAACCGTCTTCTCAGCCAGGATCCATCTTCCCTGCTGAGGCCTTGAAATTAAGTCAAGGGCAACGCTAATCCTGAGGAAAAGTGGCAAGGACACACAGATGTAAATTTTTGCAGAGGTAACACATCCCTTTTAAAATCTGGATTAAAAGAAATCGATCTTGCTTGTCTGTCCTTTGCACTCCATTTCGCACAAATTTCTATATATTTTTGATGGATACTTAAAGAGTTGCTTGTGCTTTGTGCTTAGGTCTTAGAGTTGCGAGCGTTAGCAATGTTGCTAATGTTGTTGCTAAGTTATTTGGCTCCTACCACTTAGGTGTTGGTGCATTTAAATGTTTTTGCTCCTGTACAGCTTGCAAACATTTTGAGGAAAGCAATCCTGATGAGAGAAGCTATGCACTAGTAAATGTCAAGTATTTATAAAAAACAGCTCAATATCTTTGCTCTCTGACTTTAATTATGTTTTGGAATTAGATGCTGCTTTATAAGCACTCTGAAAAAAGCAGAATATGCCAGTCTCAGTATCCGTCAGAATGCTACTATTCCCACTTATAGTGGCAGAATCCATTATCCTTTGGGCTGTGTATTTTAAAGTACCTCTGGTTTTTGTTCATTATGCTGTTCAAAGAGGTCTACGGTCTTCCTGGTTTAACATTAAAGGTATCTCTTAGTCTCTTATTTGATTGCTGTCACTTTGATAAACACTTTTTTAGGATCTCATTTGAAGTCTAGTTAGCAAGGACAGTTGTCAGTTCCACGTGGACAACTGACTATTGGTCAACAGCTTCAGTATTGTGATGTTCAATTGTGAGCACATAAATCAATTATGCATCAGGAAACACATTTTTAAAAAAGCCTTGAAAATCTGCAGTCCACCCTGTCTTGCTACTTTTTGCAGGTCACAGAGTTTGAGAAAATCTACATTTCATCTTCAGTTTTAGTCAGTCACACCAAACAGGTCTGACACAGACAGGCAGTGTTTTGATGAGGAGGGTAGTCCCGATTTATATAATTCCTTATCCCATTAGTTATTTCTTTTAAAGTACAAATATCCTACCAAGGTGAAAAACTAATTATTCCTATCTAGACTATTCAGTCCTGACAGGAGTAAAATATCTCATCAGGACTAAAAATGTCAATAATGAATTTGCCGCTTCTATAAAATCTCTGTTGCAGCAGCTGCCAAAGTATGGTACATAACACACAAGCTATTTTTTGCAATACAGGAGTAAGAGCTGCTCATGATGGTGGCTATTGCACGCACAAAAAAAGTTATAAAGCTCTACTCTAAAGTCTGTCCTTAATATTAAGGACATATTTATAGATGTAGAGTGAATTGCAGAAATTATTTGTTTATTGCAAAATGTTTAGAAATATCACAGGCTTCTTTTCATAAATTTATTTGAAAATAATTTATACCAAGTGGAGTCTTAATTTAGTAATCTGAAAGATTCGTTACTACATAACTAGAAAAGGTTGTACTTTAAATATAACAAGACCGTTTACTTATGTATCTAAAATGCCATATTAGTAGTAAATCATGCTGGAATAGGTCCAGAGAAGGGCAACAAAACTGGTGAGGGATCTGGAGAACAAGTCTTACGAGGAGCATCTGAGGGAGCTGGGGTTGTTCAGCCTGGAGAACGGGAGGCTGAGGGGAGGCCTTATCGCTCTCTACAGCTACCTGAAAGGAGGCTGTAGGCACGTGGGGGTCGGTCTCTTCTTCCAAGTAACAGGACAAGAGGAAATGGCCTCAAGTTGTGCCAGGGGAGGTTTGGATTGGATATTAGGAAAAATTTCTTCACTGAAAGGGTTATCAAGCATTGGCACAGGCTGCCCAGGGAAGTGGTAGAGTCACCATCCCTGGAGGTATTTAAAAGATGGGTAGACGTAGTGCTTCAAGATATGGTTTAGTGGTGTTTTTTGTCAGAGCTAGGTTGATGGTTGGACTAGATGATCTGAAAGGTCCCTTCCAACCTGCGCAATTCTATGATTCTATGATTCTAAACTATCTAGTAATCTAGTATACTTCAGTGATTTCTTTACAAATTTAGTAAATGTAAAGGAAGTTTTCAAAAATTTTCCTAAGGAGGTTTCACAGAAGACCATCTTAATGAAAAGATTTTCTTTCTCGTCCTTGAGTCTTGGGGAAGTCGTGGAAGCAGCTCTGTACTGTAGCTGCTAGAACTAAAAGAGAGCATGTCACTGAATGACATGCTGAAGGATACACATAGGCAGGCAAAAATAATGGACTAAATTTTTTCTAGAACACTCATAACATTTCACATTAGATAACTTCAGAAAACTTACAAATAGTTCGTGTTAGCCCCATACCCTTAACGTTCCTGAAGAAATGACAAGTCTCTGCAAAATGACAAGTGGATTCAAAGATACTAGTAGTATTCCATGCCTGAAATGTGTTAGAGGAAAAGAGATCACATAAATTTGATCTAAATGACTAAGTTTAGCGCCTGCATGAGCAAATCAGATGACAAGGTAATGTCATTTCCTTAAAAAAAGTCATTGTGTTGACATGTTTAATTCAACCTACAGTAATCTGATCAGCCTTCAGAGTGTAGAAAACCTGAAGCTGACTTGGCTTCATCTGTTTTGGCACTTAAAATGTGTATTAATTAATGACGTGAACTTTGAACATATAAGGCAGTTTTCATCATACACTAACAAGCAGTCTCATAGTGTCATTTCAACGCTAGATCCATGTTCTACTTCCACAACCTTACCAAGCATTTTGAAATGACAGCCTAGGATCCTAATTCTTCTCCAACTGAACTTTTTTCTCCCACTGGGACCTGTAATGAAAACAAGAACGAATAATTAGCAGGTTTTGTCACTTGACAAATTCTTAGAGCTTATAATTGTAGAGGATTCCAGCAGTAGTGTAAACCCATTCAGTTTCAGAAGCAATATCATTTGTAGGAACTAAGAAGTCACACAAATGCATTGTCTCAAAGTCCTCATGTACTAAGTTTATAATGGACTTACGTTGTGGTTCACATTTTTTTCCCATTTACACATTGCATTGTAACTGCAAAGCTCCTGCTTGTCCTTTAACTCTGCACAGAAACACAACTGTGAGGATGTAACTGCTTTCTCTCAGGGTTCTTATTGCTGTGGCATATTGATGTGCTTAGATGATTGCATCCATGTCGACAGGCTATCCTGCCTTTCATAATTTCACAGTTGTGTAAGCAGCCACATGAAAAGCTTTCTGAGTGTGCATCTTCAGGGCTGAAAATGTAAAAATATTCCTTTTTTTTTTTTTCACAGAAAAGCAAAGGTTTTTCTCAAGTGACCAACAGAGAATTCAGAATGGTACGGGAAAGGAAGGTCTGTTGAACCAAGCTTTGTCCAGGTTATGTTCAAGAAATCTTCTTACAGTGTTTAATCTTCTGACAGCTGTGCTCCATAGAACTGCCAGTCACTGTGTTGACAGTTGTACCGTGAGGTTTTGGTAACAGATTTGTAACTCAGACTATTTTTAAAAAATACATTGGAATAGCCATCTCCTTTAAAGCCATTTAAGCCAAATGCAAAATTAATTCCTCTGACATCACTTTCCTGTGTTTGAAAAACATCAGTGTATATGGTTACAGTCTCCCTGAACGCTGTTGCGTGGACAGTCACCAAGTCGCTGAGCCAGTCTGTGGATCCCTTGTGCCTGTAAGATTAGTGAGCCTCAGCAGCACTCAAGACACTGAATTTGTGTGTGTCCTCTCCAGTACTGCCACAGCTACAAAACCAAGACTGGTGCAGGAAACAGCGTAAACCCCAAGGCTGTCTAGGAGCTTATATGTGCTCCCTCACAGAATCTCTACGTTGCAGAACTCTAGGTTTTATGATTGGTGAAGTAGTTAGCATCATGCAGGTAACAAACGAGTAATATAAAGCTTTAGAAAGACAAAAAATCTTATTTTTCTTTTCAGCCCTTTTGCAAGTAAAGAGTAGACTTCAGGCCTACTGGACCAGGTCACCTATGCCACAGAGATTATAGAACTGTTCTTTCTTTTACACATCCTGTTCTTTCCAGTTCAATTTTTCATTTGTCAGTAAATACTTTCCTTTAAAGTTTTTTTCTCTGATACTGTATATTAATAAGACCTTGCCTCATGCTTTCTAATAGTAGTAGGGCAATACTATTGGTTTATATATAGTTCCTAGTGCCTATTCTGTGCAGGGATGGGAACCCAACAGATCCATCCTCTCACCTTAACAACAAGAAGGATAATCCAAGGACACAATGAAATATACTTAAAGATATACTCATTCAGATGCTTTTTTAAAAGAAAATGGAAGTCAATTTCCAAACTAAACCTAAGGTTCACTGGCTAAAAAGAATACGCACAAATTAATCACAGTTTAGCAAACCAAACCAATGATTCTTTGACTTACAGCTGCCTTAAAATCTCATTTAAGGAATAGTGGCATTATATTATTTCCTGGAGTTACATAACTGAATGAGCTTAACTTGTATACATAATTTTTAGAGCCGATTGGGCAATCACTGATTTTTGGAGAAAAGCTGAAAGCAAAAAGGATTTAATTTCTAAGTTGCTTTTAGGTGTTTGTACTCTCTTCTAAGACATTCCATACTCTGAAATGAAGCCACGTCTACCTCAGTGGATCCAACTCAGATTCATCTGGTTGATCTATATCATAAAGAAAAATGAAGGCATAAGACAATATATTGGAGCTTTTACTGAATATGAAAGAAGCACACAGAATCAACATAAAATTTTTCCACATTTCCAAAATTTTGGGTATCAGGCATTTTCATTAAAAATCTTGTGAAATAAGTACTTTCCAGGTGTAAAATGTCATTTAGGTCAAACTGTGTTTTTTCTAAAAGTTTGTGAGGAAGAGTTTCAACCAAACATTTCTGGCAACTTTAGTAATTAGCCCCTTCATTCTGCTTTTTGATCATTAAGTTACAGAAAACACCTTGCTGTGTAGTTGTTATATTTTTATGTCAGTGGCATTTGTAAAGTAAGCTGACTGACTGTATTGTATTTATGTTATCTTTTAAAACTGACTCAAACCCTTATTGAAGAGAATTAAAACCTTTCAGAAATTCCAAGACTTAAAAAGCAGGGTGTGGTCTGTATTCCCTTGACCTGAGCCACATTAGTGTCATTGATTATTTTACTGAAGAAAAGGAACTAGAAAGATCAAACAGGACACTCCATTAAATAAAAATAAAAACAATACACACACCCCTGAACTCCAACATCCATTGTTCTGATTTTTTATTTGCTCCTTACACAAAGGACTTAGTTTAGAAAAAAATCAGTTCTTTATTTTCAAATACTAAAAAGTTTCTTAAGTTCTACTTTCTGTTCTGTTTTTCAGATTATAGTAGGATAAAAACCAAGGTTGCACCAGAACAATTTTTTTTCCAGCCAAGGTATAACCACCCCTTTTAAGAACTGACTGAAGTATTTCCATCTGCATTGAGTGCTGCACCTGAAGCCTGTGTTGGAGGTTTTATCCTGCCAACATTTATATGCTGATTACTCCTATAAAACTTGAGAGTAATTTCCCCAGCAGCACCTGGAATAATTGCAGAGTGACTGGCAAATGAGTCATGAAGGTACTGTTAAGTGTGCCAGTCACTCTGCAGCTAATAATTCTCCAGAATCGACATGAAACGTCAGTGTATGACCTTTTACTTTACTGCAGCCCTGGTTCTGTATCCCTCCTCCCTTCATTTGTTTGTTGCCGCATGTAACAATGACAACAAAAGGCAGGACCAGCCACACTGGACTCTTTTCTATTGAAATGAACTATGTTCATTAAACTGAAGAATGAGTGTAAAGGCTGCTAAATCCAAAGGGCCTTTTATCACCATAGATGACTACTCATTGGCTATAGATATCCTTTACATTGACATGCACCGGTTTTGCTTTAGTTTTTCTGTGGAACAGCAGTTAGATAAAAGTGTAACGCACATTTAAAAAACAGGTCAAATCTCCTCATTGTATAAAACGTGGATGCTAAGTTCTCAAAGAAAAACATTTACATAATACATTCACCACAGTTGCTTTTCTGATTAACTTTTTAAAAAATATGTCAATGTGAGTATTACATTGCACCTGGCTTTTTTTCATCTGAGAAGGAAAAAATATTTCAAAGGTATCTTTCATCCCTTCATGTCAACAATGCTCTCTTAAAAGAAAAATCAGGCTACTTACTCCGCTTAAGATGACAGCACTTCTCAATAGTTTACTTTTGTATTGGGTTTGTGTGGCAATGTTTTGGTAGCAGGGGGGCTACGGGGTTGGTTTCTGTGAGAAGCTGCTAGAAGCTTCCCCATGTCCGATAGAGCCAATGCCAGCCAGCTCCAAGACAGACCCCCTGATGGCCACAGCCGAGGCCATCATCAACGGTGGTAGCAACTCTGTGATAACATATTTAGGAAGGAAAAAAAATGCACAGCAGCAACTACAGGTGGAGAGAGGAGTGAGAGAAACAACTCTGCAGACAACAAGGTCAGGGAAGAAGGAGGGGAGGAGGTGTTGGAGGCACCAGAGCACAGAATCCCCTGCAGCCCGTGGTGAAGGTGATGGTGAGGCAAGCTGTCGCCCTGCAGCTCATGGAGGTTAACAGTGGAGCAGATATCAACCTGTAGCCCATGGAGCAGATATCCACCTGCAGCGCCTGCAGCTCCACACCAGAGCGCCGGGATGCCTGAAGGAATCTGTGACCCCACAGAGAGCCTGCGCTGGAGCAGGCTCCTGGCAGGACTTGTGACCCCATGGACAGAGGAGCCCACACTGGAGCAGGTTTGCTGTCAGGACCTGTGACCCCATGGGGGACCCACACTGGAGCAGTCTGTTCCTGAAGGACTGCACGCTGTGGAAGGACTCACATTGGAAAGTTCACTGAGGGCTGTCTTTTGTGGGAGGGAGCCCATGTTGGAGTGAGGGAAGACTGGGAGGAGTCTTTCCCCTGAGGAGGAAGAAGCAGCAGAGAAAACGTGTCATGAACTGACTGCAACCCCCATTCCCTGTCCCCCTGTGACACTGGCAGGGAGGAGGAGGTGAGAATTTGGGATTGACGTTGAGTGCAGGAAGAAGTGAGGAGTGGAGGGAAGGTATATTAAAATTTAATTTTTATTTCTCATTGCCCTACTCTGATTGGATTGGTAATAAATTAAGAGTAATTTTCCCCAAGTTGAGTCTGTTTGGCTTGTGACAGTAACTGGTGAGCGATCTCTCCCTATCCTTATCACAGTCCATGATCCTTTTGTTATATTTTCTCCCCCCTGTCCAGCTGAGGAGGCGGACTGATAGAGCAGCTTTGGTGTGCACCTGGTGTCCAGCCAGGGTCAACCCACCACTTAGGGGCAATAATGTCTAACAAGCCCGGGACAGTCACCTGATATGAAGAAGTCCTAATCAGAGCTGTTTCGGAATATTTTGGCAATGCTTATCATCAGAAACTGGTGTTCCACTGAAAACAAAGTTTTAAATTTAAAAATATAATCTTCAATATAAAGTAAATGATTTCATAAATACATAATTTCTTCATGAGAGTTAAGTATGAGGTTTTCCATAGGGGCTCCCATATCCTTTAGGTGCCCTAAATCCTGGGCTTCTGTTTCCTTTGCATTACACCTCTCCCTCTCACATTACATTTTCCCTGCTATTTCTGGAAGGGTTTGCTTTCATTCTAATGCAGGATGAATAGTTTTACAAGCCTCAAAAGTATCTGAAAGATGAAAGTTTGATTTTTTGACAGGTCCTGATTTAAAATAGTATTACAGAAATTGCCAAGAAAATAATGTGGACAATCATTTATGATCGCTACAGAAAGAAATGATGGCAACTGTTGATACTCCGTCTGTAAATCTTGCTCTATTTTAATGGGAATAGGAGCAGAGGGTTTGGGAATTAGGGTAATATAACCAATGCTAGACCTAGGATATACTTGAATGCTACCCAAGAGAATGGTTTCCTCCTATTATCTATTTGTAATGGGAGTCTGTGGCTTCAGAATATGTATAGCACATAATTCTATTGCAAGTGGAGGATAATCATATTAGGATTATGTAGAGTGTTGGGGTTTTCACTCTGTTAATCCTCAGTTAAAATGATGCCTAAGAGTAGAGCAGTTACGACAACCGTAATTAAATCATCTTCCTTTGGTTTACTTGGCTGAAAACTGCCAAAATGTAAAGAGGAGAATAAATATTCTAACAAACTGGGAATGCTGGAAGCCTCAGCAGTCTGAGTATTTCCTTTACTATATTTCAGAATACTTTCTTCCCCCTTCCTTTTCCAAATGGACCACTTCCTGATGCTCTTCTGTTTCCTCTTCACTCACCATAAGGTCCTTCGGAAGAATCCTGTCTCTTGCTCCACCTGAAGTGTTCCTGATGCCCAACATCCCCTACTGAGAAGCAGCCGCAGGAGGAGAGCAGCCAACTGTCCAGGTAAGGAAAGGCATCACTGATCATGCGCTCTAAAGGCACCTCGGGGAAGCACACCACAATCATGGAGCTGGTTTTGAAAGACGTAACTGTAATTATCCAGTTACTCGTAGTAGTCTCTGCTTTATTGTGTTAATGCTCCTAGCTGCCTAAGCCTTGGCCCAGCAGAAATAAGCCCAGAACTAAGAACCAAGAGATATTTGTGTGTGCCAACTGCATTGAATTAATGGTGCTTCTATTGTTCGAAGTTGTATAGAGCAATTCTTGCATAAAGGACAGACACAACTTCATATGTTCTACTGTCACGTATTTAAATCATCAAGTTTATAAAGTTCATGAAATATGCTGTAGTTTAGGAATTACTTCTCTATTGCATGCCTTTTCAACTTTCTGAGAGACAAGCCATATCTTTAGGACCACGTTTATCTCCTCTTTGAATGCTTTCTTTCTCAGCAACATCAGAAAGTGCCCCATGTGAAAAATAGTTCTCATCATGTATTGTGGCAAAACTCTCCTGAACCAGACAGGCAGCAAAAAGAAGCTTGAACTTCACTGATAAAAAATGGGGAGAGCAAATTGGTGGCCTTTTGACCAGCAAAAGCAGTCTCAGTATAAATTCTACATCAAGGAACTTCAGAATTTTTTAGCTGTGAGCAAGTTGGAAAACAGAGGAAGATGTCCTCAAACCAACAGGGGACCAGTGTCTACAGCTTAGTATATGTGTGAGACTGGGGGTAAGAAAAGGGAAGCTCATAGCCCCTACCTGTCCCTCTGAGTCTAAAGTACACTTCCTTGTCCGAAAACTCCTCTGCAGGGTATTTGGATGGAATATAGAGGCTGTATTTGGCACACAGTTTATTGCTTTAAAAATCTTGCTGTAGAAGGTGCCAGTGGGAATAAAGCACTAAGTTCATATTTCCTCTTTTACTAATACACTGTATGTACTACTAACAGCTCTTATATGACTAATTTATCACACTGCCTACAAATGCTACCAGAGCTTCCCCTTCATAATTAAATGTTCAAACCTAGTTCCTATCTAAAGTTTACTATTAGAAGAGCCAAGGATAAATAGAAAGGTGTGCATTTTCTTTCTTAGTTCATTAAGTACAATATTTCTGTATTCATGTAGTTGCCTGGTTTAAGAGGTTGTCATAAATAGGCTGAAGATACTTATGGCAGCCACTCATTCATAGAAGTTTTAGAAGCTCTTCCATCTTCCAAGAACAATCTCCCAATTAACTGCTTCAACATGAAATTGTGAAATTCCTAACATGATAATACCAAGAAGCACAACATTTGGTGAAGCTATGTTGATATGAACAGAGCTGGTAGCAGTAACACAACAATAATTGCTGGCTCATTTACGGGCCATTTAGCTCGTGCAGTGAACCAGATGAGAACAGCTAATGAGCACAGCTTCTTACTGTAATTAGTAGAACAGTAGTGGCTCACAGAAGACTTACAGTTTGCAAAAGTCAGTGTATTTACTGAAAAGCTTGTGTTCTCTGTGAAGTTGTGCCCATATGATGACCTGAGGATACCATACTTTACTTTCTAATAAACCTTAAGACTGATTTATAATAATCTCAGAATTCATGTAAATCTAACAGAAATACAACACCAAAGATTTGTGTGTGCTGTCTCAGCCTGTATCCTAGACTACCAGGACCTATTTTGCCAGTTGACATGTTTTCTTTCATTTCTGTTGTTGCAGAAAAAAAATATTAAAAACCAAATGGTTTAATTCTTGCCCTACTAGCAGAATAAAGACCATTTTTTGTTGTGGTAAATCACAGAAATATGTGCCCTGCACAGCAAAAATTCAAACTGTGGTATGGGCTAAAGAAAGGACAGAAAAATAGGGAAGTAAAATGTTTGCAAACAAACACTTGATCAAAATTTACGTCAGTGCAATACCGATATTTATAGACCCCCGAGTGAACAAATTGATATCTTGAAGAGAGGTTTAATTCTCTTCCTTTCCTCAGCTATACTTCTGTATGGACTGCTTATAGCCAAGAATCCAAATAGAAATGTCACACAACTATAGCAAAATGATATTTCCTAAATCTATGCAGGAATATTAAATGTTCTCATGAAATACCGAGCTCAGTGTTGCAGATTCACAGCATTTAACCAGAACTAAGACTGATCTAAATTTTGTAGAATTTTATCTCCATGATTATTTTTATCACTGCGAGTAATACTGTTGTTCTTGAAGCATAATAACTGAAACTGTAAAACTACTGAGGCCTAGCGGAACCATAGCAGTGGCTTTTCTTTAGCTTACCTCTGTACACTTGAAATCATACCTCTAAAAGAAAACAAAAAATCACACAGGTGGGAAATAACAGTAAATTATGATGGTAAAAATAGTGTGTAATTTAAAAAATACATTAATAAACTTTTTCGTTAGAGAAGAACATGGCATCTGAGTAAAATACTTCCTCTTCAAAACACGATCAAGGCAATGAAGTTATTAATCAAATTCAATTCAAATTTACTGGTCAAGTTCAGAGGAAACAGAAGTGACATGGCACTTAAATTTGAAACACAAGCAAAAGAACTTTCTAAGCATTTAATTTTCAGAGTGTAATAAATACTACGTGACAGTTCTATTTTTCTGATGGTAGTTTGTCATTTATTTAACCATCCAAGAATTAGATCTCTTACATAACACACAGAAAACCTCAGGTCCTTCATGAGGGTTTCCTAGTCTTCATCGATACGTTCTGCCCACTATATTGTACTGTGAGGACACGGACACCTCATTTGCTCATGCTGACCTACTTGCTCTGTCTTGCAGGTACTACTTAATTATTTAATGGTTAGAGAAAGAGAATTCAAATGAAGACATTTGACATACCAGGAATGTACTGCGTTCTCTGCCTTATTCAATTGTACTCAAAGCTCAACAGAAATTTAAGCGATGAAAAGATCATTCAGCCCGTAAGAGACACTGTAGTACCTCCTAATTAAAATCTAGCTACTTACAGTACTGTTCTAGTAAGTCAGGAAAATGGGTTTGAACACCTTTATGAGGGGAGAGCAGAATATACTTCTTCCAGATTTCTGCTTGAATGGAGGAGGTTCAACAAGATGATCTCCAGATGTCCCTTCCAACCTCAACCATTCTGTGATTCTCAGGTTATATATGGGTTTTTTTGAATTGTGTTGCAACCGAAGAACAAGTATTTATTTATAAAGCTCTGACACATAATGTTTTATTTGTCAACTTGCTGGGTGGATGATTAAAAGACAATTAGCTATATAAGACAATGCAAAAAATTGACTAAGCAAAGTTAAGTGGTGTAAAATCATGAACAGTAAAAGAAATTCAAGATATTCTGGTCTGGTTCTTTACACTTCCTACCCACACTTTCTCACTGCTTCTTTTGCATTTTCATTGTATTGCATGCTGGAGTGGAATTCTGAAACATGACAAAATGTCATTAAAAAGTTTCAGCGTCAACTCTTCTGCAAAATGGTAAGTAGGAAGTAATGATATCCACAAGGTTCACTTAGAGTAGGGAGGCGTCATCAGTGCCCAAGTATGCTATTACAAATCTGCTCCAAATTATAGCACTTGCCCATTTCTACTTGGAAAGAGTTTTCAGAAAATTTAGCAACTATTTCACGCAGAGAAGTTGAATACTTTGGCTACTGAATCAGCTATCCATAGGATCACAGAGACTCTTCTTGCTTTTCAATATTTCTTGTGCACTGGTTTAATCTTCTTGCCTATAGCCCCTCATCACTGTGATTTCTTTTTCATTTTTGTGTCTTTTAAAATGAGGAACAGCACATTGGTCTTTCTCGGCACAATTATTTCCCATTCATATATGGAAACTTGGGTCCCTTCGTGACTGTTTGTATAATGAAAAAGGCTGTAACAGTCAAAACTCAGAAATCTCCCTTTTAGCTGCTAGAAACAACCATCTCAGTCCCAAACCTGGCTGAAAAGTTTTGTCTACTGAGCTAGACTAGTCTCTCCCGTCTCACCTAGTGTACCCAGGTGCATTGATTATGTGCTTAAAGGTAAACAAGGGAGAACAGTAATTTTGTGTGAAAGCTGCACAAAGGCAGCTTCCTGTTTACCAGCAAAACCCCTAGATCTTTGCTGGGTTTGTTTTGTCAATTTTTCTTTTCCTGTCATGCCTTTAAATTTATCTTCAGGAGTGTCGTGAAACTGTCCATTTAGAAAGTGAATACAAAGTTGTCCTTGTACAGACAGACTTTAAGAACTTTTCTCTGATGAATTTCTATGACTGAGATTTTTCACAGATTTAGCCACGAGCTGGATTGGAGCATATTTATACATGGATGGTGAAAGTCACGTGTCTTTTACCACAGTGACTGTCACCACAAAACTACAAGTACATATTACAAAACTGCGAGGAGGTCTTTTAGTTGATGCTGTGATGTTTAAAAGATGAACAAAAACGTCTTCCGTAAATGTTGTTTTTTCAAATCTTACCCAGGGTCCCTGTCTGGCAAAATTAGAAAAAAACCTGAAATGTGGCATTTCATTGGAAAGATAAACATTATCACCTGTATATCCTGTACTACTATTGTATGCTCATTATTTTCAAATATAAAATTACTAAAAAGAAAAGTCTTTTAGTTGATGCTGATAAACTATGCCTTGAATTACTACAAATCCAAACTATGTAATAGTAGATGAACCTTCAAACTTAGTCCTACTCAGAGAAGAATCTAAATTCCATTGTATAATATCACATTTAAGGAATATGTATTATATTTTATTAAGTTAGTCCAAACCTACAGGAGTAGAATGACTTCAAAACAAAGTGTGATCCATTACAGATGAAGTGTGTCTCCCTGGAACTTCCAATTTTAAAAACATAAAGATAAGTTTTTTCTTTATGTGTTGCTCTCTGTTTTGCAGGGTTCTTTGCTCCACTTACAATGTCACAGACATCTCTGCAACCTCTCTGCTATCGCTAAGTTCGCACTTCTGTAAATGATAAACCACACCACAGCGACAAACTGCCTAATGTTCAGGAAATCCCCTAAGCTGAAAGGATTTCCAGCCTGGGACAGTATAAGCAGGGAATTATGACTATATGCTCTTGCCCTGTTATTTTTCCCTAGACATCCATTTGTAGCCAGACCTTTTTTTCCCCTTCAGTTCAGCGAGCCTCTACCAGCACAGGACAGCTGACCCTGGCTCTGAGGACTCCTACCCTGCTCCTGGAGGAGCAGCCCACCAGTTCGGTCTTTTTCTAATGGTTGATATTGATTGGTCACAGCTTTTGGAAAGTGACTGAGATCTCTCCTCAGCCTGGCTGGGGCTCAGCAGCCGGCTGGCTCTGTCGGAAATCCCAGTTGCCATGCAGATCCAGGCAGAAGCAGGAAAACCGAACTTTGATCTCAATCCATATGACCAGATTTTCTATATTGTTTTGAACTGTGACAATTAGTTCTGTGCATAGAATACAGCATTTTTAATAAATTAATTTACCTTTTGTCTCAAAAAATGTATGGGGCACAAAAAATTATCACCTAATACACCTGAATGTATATCTCAAATTGGAGGGAGTAGAAGGAAATCTGATTAGTAAGAAGATCCACATTTCACATAGAGTTTTCATTCATAATTGGAGGTCATTTTTAAAGGTATACTTTAGAATATTAAAGAGTAACAGTTTTTCAAATGATGTAGGATTGTTTTCCAATTCACCACTGAAATCTAAGTATACTATAAAAACATTTAACTTACTGTCATAAAAATACCAGCCGATTTTGATACATCTTCAAAGTGTGAATTCTTTCTGAAGAGTTAAGTGATATGTGAAATATCTTTGATATTATCAAACCATTATATATAATAAAATGTAAGGCTATTATTGAGTGTAATACTGTCTCTGTTTAACCACATAGATGAGATCACTAGCATGTCTGTGCTAAAGTAAATTAAAGTAAATTATAAATAAAAAATGTATGCAATCTATAGTTGGAGTTGTACAATGAGAATTTAATTTACATTGAACATGAAATTTTAAAGAATTAAACATTTAAAACTTTGATATAGTTGCTGAATGTTAAATGAAAACCAAATGAATGTAACACTTTTGCATGTTTGCAACACTATGTCTTTTCTTTAAATTACAAATTCTTTATAAAGAAATTTCTGCAGGGAAAAAACAGGAACTCAGAGGCAAGAAAATATTTTCTTCAGACTTTGGAGCCTGAGCACAATTTGAAAATGATAGGAATTGCATTTTTCAGATGTTGTTTAAGCAAGTATTGTTAGTGCTGGCACAGGACAATTAAAAAGATGCTATATACAGACGTATTACTGCCCACTCTTCATAATCAGACATTATTCTTCTAATAAAAGTAGGCAAGAAGAGTCTCTGCTTTTAAAAAAAATGTACTTTTTGAGAGGGAGGAGGGTTGCTCACACATGAGTTCCCCTAAACTCCTTAGTCTTTCTATCACATATCAGTGAAAGCATATCTCGGAGTCAAGTATGCATACCTGCTTCTACAGACTTAATCTATGTGACCCATTTTTTTGAAAGAAAAGAAAAGTTGTAGGATTCAAAGTCAAGTATAACTTTAAAGAACATAATACAAGCTAAGAGACAGCATGGTGTGCTACTCGTGAAGGACCATAGTTCTCTAGTGATAAGATTGCAAATCAGATGCATCTGCTACCAGACAGTGCTCTGGTTTCTGCTATGCTATATATTTAGTATATATTATAATGTTTATAATACATTATATTGCAAAAGATAATTTTTATAACCTTAGAATAAAGGTTAAATATATTATATGAACATTGAAAATGTCACGTCTGCGAAACAATCATAATCAAGGAAGCTTCTACTATCAATGGTATGTCCTTTTTGAACTTTCTTGGTTCACTATTTTATCATTTAGACAATACTGCTGTTAAGATCTTGCGTTTGTATCCTTTTCAGAAGAGAAATATAGGGATGAACGAGTTAGGGCTTAAAAAAGAAATCTGTTTTCTAAGGTGTGTCAAAAGCTGCACTTGTTCAGATGGAGGTATTTTCCTCCAGGGATGTGCTTGCCAACACCTGGATTTCAAGTCTAAATAGAGATATCCATATCCTAAAATGTGTGGCTTTGGTATTTCTTACTTGGGTTGGAAACAAAAGCTAAGAAAGAAGCTGGCATAAATTTAGGCAGCAGCTTTCATGCCTGGAGTTGCAGAATAATGTGCATAATGATTTCACAAAGTGTTGCACAGTATGTGTCTTGGAGTGTACCTGAGTACGTTCCACTTAAAGTCACATATGCACAACACCACAAACAATGAATAATGAGATGCTGAAACTGAACTGTCACTGAGGTAGCAATTCTGCGTGTCTCATTTTTGCTTCAGTGACTCTTTCCTTTTAGCCTGAGACACAAACAGAACAAACAATTAGTGTGTAATTGATGATCTGTGCCTTCAAAGCTTGTGGTGACCATGGTCATGTTTTATAAGTCTAATAATGCAAACACCTCTTCCTTGGGATTAGCATGTTGCCTGTTGTTCACTGAAAGTGCTTGGGAGGTAAGCCTATGTCAGACAAAAGATGTTTATCTGCCTTTTTTGGTCAGTGAATCTGTAATAAACTGATATTCTGTCCCTTGGCCCTTTTAGATTCCAACTACTTGTTGCTAGAATAGGTGAAATGATTACATATGTAACCCACTTTCTAGAACCTAAACTTGCTTTCTGATGAGGCTGAGCTGTAGTTGATTGTGGTATGTAAAATAATGACACAGGTATTAAAAAACTCGCAAATTTTAGATATCTGGTTTTGTTTTCCTTGAGTTACTCAAACATTTATGTTTCTTAAGTCAGATTCTATCCACACTAGTCTGGTAAACTTTTATTTACCATAGAAAAGGGCCTAGCTTTTTAAAAAGCCAGCAAAAATCAAAGATCTATTGTCTTAGGATGCAGCTTTCATCGCTAAGTTGGAGGGTAGGATAAAATGAAATTACATCATATGAAGGAAGAATAATTAAACTGATAAACAGCATGCCATTTTAAAAGCTTTGCAAGAGGGTATCTTTCATAGTATATTAAATTCCTTGATTTATAGATTATGGTAAGGTAGGAAATAGTCTGGAAAAAGTTTTCTGATGATCTGAAACCATTCTAAAATTAAACAAAAATGTAGCAGATTGCATGCAGAGTACTATTCACCAGTGATTTCAAACCTCTCTAGCACATATGCCCTTGCTTGCCAATACTTCCTATATTTGCTTTTATATTTTAGCTAAAAGGTAAAATAAATCTTAAGTATAGTCTACAATGACAAATAAGAAAATGAGGCTGCGCTTATAATCTTCTTGTCTTGGAATGTATAAAATAAAATATTGGTGATATTCACATGACTCTGTTTCACATGGATCAATTTTGACTTTTCGTGTATGATTAACCTAAACCAAAAAAACCCAAGAAAAAAAATCTGCCCTTTCTGCAATAATAGGGGAATCTTCCCAGTGAACCCAAGTAAATGCTTAAAGAATCCTTCATTTATTTGCAGGTACTTAATTTTTCATACTTCTGTAGGTTAAGAAACATAGCAGGAAGGCTGAGATTCTGTAGTATCCCATTTTAAATTCTGCAAGATTTCATTCTGATAGAAAGTGTCACAGCTTTAAAATATCCTATGTGAATAGTGCTAACACAGGCCATTCAGGTACTTCAAGGCCAGGCTTGATGAGGCTCTGAGCAACCTGATCTAGTTGAAGATGTCCCTGCTGACTGCAGGGGGGTTGGACTAGATGATCTTTAAAGGTCCCTTCCAACCCAACACATTCTATGACTCTATGATTTAGAGGTCTCAGCATTTGTGACAAAACACAACACACAATGTCAACAAAGCACTCTGCAGCTACTGGACAGCAAACACTGAGTAAAGTTATCCACTGCAGGCACAATGACTTCAGATCTCTGACTTCTGGATTGTGAGGGATCCTTCCCGGAGTTTTATTTTCTTCCCTTTGTCTTCTACAGTTGAGAACTTCATCATCCTTTATCTACATGCACACCATAAATTCCAGTTCTTACCACATTTGGTGTCATTTAAAAGATTGTTCTAAAGGCATGTCCCTATGCATTCAGAGAAGCTAAAAGCGTCTCCTAAAAATCATCCGATTACTGATCCATGAAACGACAGGTAAAATGAGATTTATAGCCACATAAAGCCAGCTCTGCCAAGAAATCCACCCACACAAATGCAGATGTGTCATCAGTGGCAAACACGGCATGAAAAAATAATTGTTTAGTGTTACATATACCACGGTTATTCTGGTCTTTCTAGTGATAGGTAAAATCTTACGCATATCATCTTAAAATAAAGAGAGAAGTTGATGTCAAGCTTAGGAAACAGAAAATTAAATATCTGTCCATAAGACTAAGTCTGAACTTACCTTTCAAATGTTTTTTTTTCCTAGCATTTTTCTTTTTTTGACCATTTATACATGAAACAAGAACATTATACAGCAAAAGATTTTCGCTGCAATGTCTGTCATGATACTCAAGCTTTTCCTGAGTGCTTACAGTTGCTCCAGAACTCAGTTAAGCACTTGAACTTTTATTCTTCTTATTCTTTTCAATGCTGTTTCTTTGCAGCGAATTAATCTATTACCAACTTTGCAACACTTTGTGTCTTCTTTTGGTTTTGTCACATAACTAAATATCTTCCTACATAAATTGATGCAGAAAAATTCCCGTTGCTCAGTTTACACAGAAAAGCAGATTATTTATGCTCTGACGCATTTCCATTTCAACCCCCACTGCTCTCATTTTTTATCTGCTTTACAGCCCTTCTAAAAAGAAGTCTTTGTGACTCAGAACTGTAAATTAAGTTTAAATAGATTGAATCCAGCCAGAAAATCTCTAAAGATGTTTAGCTATAGATGGTCAGTCAAATAAACAATTCTCGTACTCATACTCTGAAAACACAAAGATGAGTAATATTTGATCTATTAAAGATTCAAGAAAGTCTGCACAGGATTCAAATGCAAATACGGGCATATTACTGCACACAACTATGCATGATCATGCTGGGTTCATATCGGCTGTGATATGGACGACAGTTGGTAAAACAATAGCTTAACAAATGTGTCAGCTTAATGCAATGGTCCGAGGTCCTATTGTTATCCATGACTCATCACAGTAGCAAATATGAAACACCTCTTCTGTGCAGCTTCAGAGAATTCACAGCAGTTATTCCTAACAGCATATAGTCATTGTCAAGCTTGCAATGTGTTTAGTTCGGTCGCAAAGTTTTTGTTTTGACGGATGCACTTTGGTCTCATAATTTTGAAATCCTAGCTCAAATTTTCTGATGTTCCAACTATTCTTCCCATTGTGTGAGCCTTGCAGAGGAGAAAAAGTTCATGATACAAAAGGAAAATGAACGGATGTCAAGATGTGACATTTTGAATGCAAAGAACTTTATTAAGCACAAAAGTTTGCACAAAAACTTCCTAATGCTATTTCAAGGCCAAAATGAGATTCATACTTTTCCATTGACAAACTGGAAGTATCCTTGAAACCCATCAAAGCTAAAGCCTCTTACAGTGATTGAATTTGAACCTACTCTATTAACCTTTGACAGGAGCGAATATTCAATTGAATAGAAGCAGTTTTATTGTGCTTGGTGCATGGTTACAGATGAGTACTCAAAAAAAAAAAAAAATTCCCACCAGCAAACTCTAACTGCAGCATAATAACTTTTTGCTACAAAAATTCTAATGTCGTAAGGTTTTCTCATTTTTCTTAAAATCAAGAATACAATGTACCAGAATTACGTTTTTTTACTGCATTGTGGAGAGTTTTGTTTACAAAATCTTTTAGATAAAGCAAGCGCAAAGTAAAAACCTGTAGAGGTTAGTTTGCAGAGTGAACATGATTTACTAGACCTTGAGTCGTCTTATTCATAGACACGTCGGATACTTTAAACATAAACCAGAACATGCAAATTAGGTAGCAAGACTTTGTACCATTCTGTACCCTTTTTCTGAAAATCTACTGTAATTACTCTTCTGTAACGCGTATAAAATACAAAAAGACAACATAACAGGCAGGTGTTGAGTTGTCATATGTTTTGCTTAAAGGCCAAAAGTTACAAAGGCCTATTTTACTGCTTCCTTGCATGCCTTTAAATGACTTCCTGGGCCAGCACCCCCTATTTAGTGTTCCCATCCAGGTCAAGCTAAGCAACTGGGAAGATGAATGGCTTGAGAGCAGCCCTGCTGAGAAGAACTTGGGGGTACTGGTGGAGGAAAACCTGGACATGAGCCAGCAATGTGCACTTGCAGACCAGAAAGCCAACCATATCCTGGGCTGCATCAAAAGAAACGTGGCCAGCAGGTCAAGGGACGTGATTTTGCCCATCTACTCTGCGCTGGTGAGAGCCCACCTGGAGTACTGCATCCAGCTCTGGAACCCTCAGCACAGGAAAGACACAGACCTGTTGGAGCAGGTCCAGAGAGAGCCAAAAAACAAAAAATGATCAGAGGGCTTCACAGGAGCACCACTCCTGTGAAGACGGGCTGAGAGCGTTGGGGTTGTTCAGCCTGGAGAACAGAAGGTTCCGGAGAGATCTTATTGTGGCCTTTCAGCTATTAAAGAGGGCTTTTAATTACTGGGACAAACTTTTTAGCGGGGCCTGTTGCAACAGGACAAGGGGTAATGGTGTTAAATTAAAAGAGGGAAGATTATGCTAGATATAAGGAAGATTTTTTTTACAATGAGGGTGGTAAAACACCGGTTGCCTAGAGAGGTGGTAGGCGTCCCATCCCTGGAAACATTGAAGATGAAGTTGGACACGGCTCTGAGCAATGCGACACAGTTGAAGAAGTGCCTGCTCATTGCAAGGGGGGTTGGACGAGAAGAGCTTTAGAGTACCTCCCATTCCATGAGTCTATGATCTTATGATCTGTTCAGGGGAGTGGAATTCCAAGATGTGGCAAGTCTGTCCAGATGTGCAGGATAAAAACATTTCATAAATACATCTGCTGCATGTTTCAGCATAGAAGCAACTAATACTATTAGTATCTAAGTAACCATTAACAGAGTTCACAGAAAACCACGTTAATTTGTATGGGGAAATGTAAGACTTCTTGCAGTGCTGTTGTTTCAGATAGACTAGGACAAGAATGATAAACTACTTCTAAGCGGATAGTCAAGTTTCGGATCAGCTGAGGATGAATTCAGGTTTGCTCTCAATTCTTAGTGAAATGCTTTCCGATATCAGTGACAAGACTAGAGATTAAAGGAAGATACCGAACTTTGAGTTTTTGTTCTTACCTTCATTCAATGCCTTTATGTCACATGCAAGAATCCTGTGAGAAAAGGGTTCCTTTTAAGAGTTACAGTTTTTTTCTCTATTTTTTTCTTTTCTTGCTATTATCTTTTCTCTATCCTTTCATGTTTGTTTCTGTCCTAATTCAGTCCTTCCCTCTATATTTTATTCAACGAAAATGTCTTAATATGTCTCAACAGTTTTACCTCCTTTCCTTCTGAGGTAGGTAGACTAAAATAATCCCTCCTAAGACAGTGAATATGGTTGTTAACAGAACATCATCAGGCTTTAGAGCTAAATATCACAATGAGATTAATGACAGATGGGAAATGATCATACATTGCCGTCATGATTTCAGCCTGGCTGCAAATACAGTTTGCATTACGTTATGTTTTGTTTTGAAAGAACAACAGCTTGGGTTTCTTTTCAAGGTTAAGGTTAAAACCTACGAAATCTGAATATACCATTGCATCAATATTGAAGCAAAGCAAAGATGCACATTTCTTCTGTAGGAAGGGTTTCCAGTTTTTCTCAGCTGAACCTTAAGCCAGAAACATAGGGTGTGTTGTTTTTTGGGTTGTTGGTTTGGGTTTTTTTCCCCCGCAGTCAGTAATCGTCTAAAATCCTTTGTTTACCACATTCATGTCAGACACATAACACTCCTGTTTTTCCAAAACACTGGCATTTTCCATCAGAGGCAGGCTTGCGCTCCATTAAGATGCTTAATCTGGAACTTCTAGGGAGAGAGGTCAGGCACGAGCCTAGCTGCCTGACAGGAGGAAGGCAGGTCCTCGGGGGTGGCATTGGTGCTGTTTTACTCAAAGCCGTCCATATGGCTTGGCCTGCTGTGCTCTCCACAACTTGCCTCCAGAAAGCTTTCATACCATGTGTAGACACATAATTGCGCCGCCCTCCAGGCCACCTTCACAGAGGTAACTTCTTTTTTCTGCACCCCCTAAAGATGTCTCTCTACATCTGTCTACATCCTCGTCCTTCCTAGCCTGGGTGAGAAAGATTTCTCTTGCTCTTCCCTTTTCCTGACATCGAGTCTTACACTGGGCAGCCTACTAATGAAAAATTCTGCATTTTACTACTAAAGTTAGCCCTAAAACGGTCAGAGCTCAAGTCTTTCCACTATCAGTAAGTGGAGTTAAAAGAAGTACACCAATCCTTCGTAGTGTTTGGTGACACATGATATGCCTGTTAACACAGGATGTACTGCACTGCCGTTCAGAAAGCAACGTGTGGGACTTGCAACAGATGCCACATACCCAACCCTCAGTAAACCTCACAAATGTCTGCTGAGGCCAAGATGGATCCATTCCTTTGCAGCCTTTGAGAAGAATTACTAAAGAGGTCCAAGATGACAAAGCAGCTACTGGCAAGTGTGCATGGACTTAAGTTAGAAGGCAGAGCCTTGAGATCAGCGCTCATTTTTCTGCAGAGTTCTGCTGGACTGCAGGAAAAGAGAATTCAGGTGAGTATTGATGACATGAAGAAGGAAAGAAAAGGCCAATCTGTCTCCTTCAGTAAACTCCTAAAAGTTTTTCCTTCCTGGGGCTCCTGGAGTTTTATTCTTATAACACTATAAAGGGAATGGGCATATGGGTTTAATACTCCTAGAAAGATCATAGGATCTGTCCAAAGTCATCAGAAGAGCATGTCTTACATTCTTAGTGCATGTTGTGGGGTTAAGAAACCAGCATACCCTATCCTTTATGGCTACAGAGATCACATGGATTTTCCCCTCAAGAGGAATATTTAGTTCATCCCGGAATGGAGCTTGCATGCACATTAACATCTATGCAGCATGAACAATAGTGGATTAGGACCCTGGCATTAAACAGGGAGTGGGCCAATGTGACAGTATAAACATATCTTTTGAGCCTGCAACGTTCAGTAACATTCCACAATTCTTCTCTTCCATCTTGTCCAAATGAGCTTCTCTTGGCTTTAAGCCATTTCTCCATGATAATGTCAATGGCTTTAGCAATGCTAAACAGGCTGTGCCTGTTATCTTCACATCTTTTTTTTTTCCAGTTTTTCATTGTTACAGCTGCTCAGCCAAACCGTCAACAATTTACTTCCTACAAGCTAAATTGAGCCAATAACATTGTAATCCAGTATAAATAGAGAAGCAATTGATTCCAATTAGGCAAAAGTTTCAGTGTTTCCAGGCTTGCAGCCAGTTTGTGGTTTATGAAATTTAACCAAGTAACAGCTTAATCAGTTTGCCACTAAAAAACAAATTCTAGCCAACAATATCCTGATGATAAGGGAGGAGCAGGAGGAATGGATAAGAAGGTCTTAGTGACGGTTTTTTACAGCAGCAATACCCGCCATTGACAGTTAGGAATCACAAAAATAAGAACTCTGCCATTCTCTAGGTGAACAGAGAGTTGCATAACGTCAACCAGCAGGCACAAAAAGTCACAAAGAGGTCTGCCTTGCTGTTGATACAGCTACCTCAACAGGGAAAAGAAAGCAGCAAGGCAGACAATGCTCATAAAAGTACCCTGCTCTGGCAGGGGGGTTGGACTAGATGATCTCCAGAGGTCCCTTCCAACCCTATGATTCTATGATTCTGTGATTCTGTAAGTATGCTCTAAGGCTTAATGTTAATGAAGTTAGGAAAACTGAATGACTCCTGATGATTTTCTTGAAGAGCCATACTGTATACTAAAATGTTTGCACTACTACAGAATAGCAACAAGCTTTCCCGATTACAATATGGGCAATGCTGTTGGCATAATGGCTGGATACCAATTAGAAAGTATGGGGATTATACTCACAGAAACTTAATCATGAAAACTTTGCTAATAGTGAAAAATCCAAACGAAAGTGCTCTTCCTTCATAGCTATTTTCCCACATAATAGTCTGGAAGCTTATAAAAATATTTACAGGATAGGCTGTGTGAAGCTTAAAAGGGTTGCTCTAATAGGCAATACATTATAAAGAATTTGAAAGTTGTTTAGTCCATTCAACCTCAACCCATCTTTTTTGTTGTTGTTGTTGTTGTGCTTTGTGTTGTCCAGTGCTTAATATTCCTCTCTTCCTGGTCCTGTTAATCTGAGAAAGACACACAAATGTTGGATCCAAAGTGGAACTTGACTGTTCAGGATATTTGTAAAATGCAAACAGAAAAGGGAACCCTCAAGCTCAAAGACAAGATTTGTGAGGGCGATGAGGTGGCCCTGCGTTGTTCAGTGTGTGGTTAGGACTCCCATTTAGCAGACAGAAGACCTGTCAGGTCAGCCTTGCATCTAAGTGGCCCGCTCTCATTTCTGTTATTCCGTGCGCATAGAGAACATGCACAGAGATTATAAGGCATTCTGAGTCAAACTTGCATTGTGAATCAACAGTTTTGTAATTGTTGAACCAAGAAGAGAAACTAAGAAGGTTAAGTCTATTACCTAGTGATGAGAAGAGTTCACAGTGCCATGGAAAGTCAGGTGTGAGCATATATCCATATTACATCAAAAAAGAGAAAAAGAGAATTACTGAGAGCGCTATATCTAAAAGTATCCAGGAGCCTCACAATTGTTCCATGTTCCAGAGACCTGTATTCAAATTATTCATCCAGAGCGGGCAGAATGAAGATTTAAAAATAAGTTGCCTACCCCTGAATGCATCATTGGTAATAATATAACATTGCAGTTCATCTTTCCTCATTTAAAAAAGGATTGATCAAATCTAAGTACCTCACGGCAGACCAGAATTCATATAGAGATAAGTATCTAGATCAGTGTAGCTCATAGTGTCCCAAAGTAGCCAAGATAAAGCCCCAGTTGGCTTGCTGGCTCTTAGGAATCTTATTCAAGTACGCGTTGGTTTCTTGTATGCTGAACCCGATCGAGAGCTAAAGGTTACAATTGCCTATGTCTGTTGTTCACCAGTGCAACTGGAGTCTCATTTTCACAGCCTACATCTTCAAAAAAAGTTCTAGGGGGTTCTGAAGGTCTTGGGCACTGGTGAAAATTATGATTAAACTCAGCAGGAGAAATGAGAATAAGTAAAGGTGATGTAATGCCAAAGACAGGAGAGATTAAAAAGTAGCAAGAAAACTATTTCTGTCTACAAAATGGAATCAATAGCAGCCTCAGGCAGAATTTATAATACAGGTTGGTGCACATTTGTAGTAAAGGGCATATCTGAAACATATAATTAAGCATAAATTCATTCATTCATGTAACTCATAAAACTGTTTACAAATTTATCAAACAGTTTAGCTAAAATCAAAATTTCACCTTAGATTCAGAAGACTGGTGAAAAGTGATGATACATTTCAAACAAAGGGACAAATTTCCTTTGACCAAAGAATTCACGTTCATCTTGGGGTCCTGGAGGTAAGAATGACACCATTATCACTCTCCCCTCAATATCAATCTCTTTAGGGGTGGGTGGACCAGGCTGAAAAGCACCACCACACTTGAGTAAGAGGACCGCGTGTTTTGACAGAATTAGCATGATTGGCAACTCCTACATTCAGTGGCCAAGTTAACTCTGAAGGGAGGACAAACCTCACTTACGACTCTTAAAAAGCACAGAACATAAACTCAGTTCCTTGTTTAATAAGCCTACAATGAGAAATAGAAAGGGGAAACAACACAGTTTTTAAGTTTAATTCTTCCTTTGTTATTAGGACACAAAGCTGTTGGTGTACATTACAACAGCTTAGCAGCACCCCCGATTTGCTCTCAGCTGGTCTTGCTCCAGGAAACCCTTTGACATCAAGAAATAACAGTAAGATCGGTTTCAGTCATTCTGCCATGACATTTACTTCCTTTTTGTTTAGTACATGGTGAAATGCATTGTGGAGAATTCATGAGTTCTCTCCAATATGTTCTTGTTTGACCTATACTGCAGTCTCATTATATTGAAGTAGTAATAGAAGGTTATCGGGCAACAGAGACTCAGACTTCTTTTATATAATTTTTTTCTACCTAAATGTACAGATTCAATGGGAAAAGATAAGGAAGAAAAAAGACTAAACTTATAGGCAATGCTGGTATGAATTATTATTGTTTCCATCCCATTCAGAGCCCCTGTTGAGAAAGGTGCTGTAAAATTGCCACATTCAGTGAGAAGCTGTATAGAAGTCTCTTTGTCAACTACTGCAATGAAATATCTTATTTAACTAACTCAAATGCTGTGCTTGAGGTACGGCTTGATTAATTAAGGGCTTTCTGATTCTTCCATAAAAGACGCTATCAAAGTAAAACGGTACCAGAAGAAAGCCTATATCTGTACTTTAATTTAAAGTTTGTGTCTGTGTAATGGCTTCAACTGTGCATCAGCAATTTTGTAAATGCATTTTGAGTAAACGTTATAAAACCTAAAAAGAGCAGCTGTTAAATCTCTTGACAACATCTGTAACACTTCTTTTAAACATTGGGAAACCTGCTCTGTCTCATGATTAACTTCTTGTTGGATAATATTATATAGGATGGATACACCAACCATTGGGGACTTTTTTGTTTTCAGTAGTTATTTCCTTTACAGTTTAGTTGAAAAGCTGGGGTTTTGTTTCCTTTTGTGTGGCCACAGCCTTAGTGGGGGTAGAGATAGTACACATACTTTTCTTTCCCAGAGAAGTTAAAACTATGCTTTAAATATATGATTAGCCTTATTTAACATTATGTGTAATTATAATTATTCTAAACATTCAAAAAAGATCTGGGGAACCAATGAATATATGGAAATAATAAACAGGACGATACCAGTGCATTAATATGACTCTTAGTAATCCTTTAGATAAAATTACTATTTATTTCCAAACAAAAAATTGTGTACCTTGAAAAACAGAAAATCAGAGTCCTTTTTGGCACAGTAAGTCAACACCAGAGTCAATAGCTTTGTTCTTCATTTCTCAAGACCTACCTCTCAACGGTGAATTATGAGACAATATAATAACTCTACATCAAACTGTCTTTACTTTTATACAAACTGAGTTTTACTGTGTCAGTCTTGTCAACACTGCTGAATATTAATGTGAACAAAGTTAATTGCTGGGTGGATAAAGGTCTGATGCAGTCAAAGTGAAAGAAAGCACCTAGCAGAAATCTGTCATTTATGACAAGCTGCAATTTATTTCTACTTCATGATATATACTGACAGGTTTCAAACCTTACTCTAGTCTTTACCATAAATTGCAATTATTATAATTCACAGCGACATTTGACCCAGAGGTTGCAACCTAGTTCACCACATATCAAAGACTTCACATCTCAGGGAATTAATTTGCAAACTCTAGCATGTACTTTTCATTGTGAATCCAACTGTTTGCACTCAGCACTGAATGTGCACAGTAAATTTTGTGACTTGCACTGCTTAAAAAAGAAACAGCACATTGCTTAGGCTGAAACGTGAAGTGTTTATGACAAAATATTTACAGATATTTAAAGACTAAGATTAAATTTCAGTATGACTGTACAGTTATTAGTAAGTTTTACAATATTAGGCACTGGTGACATATTAGTCTGATGAATTTTGCTGAGTATTTTTATAATCAATCGTCGATTGTTTTAATAAATGTTGTTATCGGTACCATCAACAACACAGCTGAAACTAACTCAGTTTAGTCCCTGAAGTTTTGCTCATCTGTCACTCGGTACAGTTTATAAGAAAACTGTTGACAAGTATTCAATTCTTGGACACAAGCAAAATTCCCAGTCTGACTGGGATGCTGATGGTGAATGCCTCTAGATCTATAAACCTAGATTTGAAGTCTGAATTTATTATGAGACTTGTCATTTCTTAAGCTTTACAAATGTAACCTACAAGTACAAAAATCTCCTTTTAAAGTTATATCAATTTAGGAAAGATCACAAAGATTTTAAAGTTAATCGGATGATGCAGGTAGTAAGGAGAAATGTACTACTTCTAAACCAGACGTTTCAAGAGATTTAAAATTCTTCAGAAGACTGTGTAGTATATCATAGTAATTTTATTTCTATATGTAAGTTTATTTCAAATTAAATTAGGGCCCTACCAAATTAAAATATCTTCTATTTTGTTTTTTAAAGCTTACACATAATTTTGGAAAATGCAGTGCAAAAATAAGTACATACTACAGATATCTATCAGAAAGATGACACCTCATTTAGCTT
>VXBO01010217.1:168969-191342 GCA_013400135.1 Rhinoptilus africanus
ATTGATAGAATTACAGTGTTAAAGGAATGCAGCATAAAAATGAAACTGTGTTTTCTTACCGCTTGGGTTTTTTTTTTCTAGAACACAAATCCAAAGTTACTGAAGAAGACGACCTGGGATGCTGAAAGGAAAGAAAAGAAACCATTCACTCAATGAAAAGAAGCTTACACAGTTTAATTTCAGTTTAGTTTAGAAGAAATAAATATTTGCATGCACTAAGTTAATGGAAGCATTTATTTTTCTTCTCTTCTGATTTTAATAAACCTAACTGGTAAGACTCTTGCACGTTTGGGAACAACTCACACAGTAAGTAGATCTCCATGATGAAGAAGTAACTTCAGAGNGAAAAATATGAAGATTGCTTATTTGAAATATCTTTTTCCCAGAATGTGCAGAGAAGGAAGGTAAAAAGTTTCTAACTCACACTGAAAAGCCCAGCAGCCTTAGCGTGACCTGCATTAAAATGTCTGGAAAACAGGAATACCTTACAATAGAGTCTGAAGTTGAGCTAGAGGTTGTCAGGGGAGCACACGCAAAGCATTTATGAGAAAGGTATCTTAGATGTCTGTGGTTTTCAGATGCTGACATGGATGTGGTTAGCTTTGCACAGAGGAATCTCTGCCTCAGCATGGAGCCGAACTCCATCTCCAACATTAAGTGAATTCGCCATTATTCAAAAGTGGTTTTACATATTATATTAATAAGTGATGCTAGTAAAATATATTTATCATTCATAATGAATAAGTTTATTTTAATAAGCAAATCACTATTCCTATATTTAAAGTTTTCAAAAAAATTCTATTGGGGGGAAAACACAAATTATCTCCTTTTTTTAATCCTGCTTTTAAAAGATTCCAGAAATGTTATGGGTTTAGACTTGACATTTAATTAGCTAGAAATATGGGAACATAATATACATAACATAGTAAATCAATTTTAAATTCAATATTATAGAATCCAGACCCTATGTACTCTTCCATAATTAAACTAGCATACGTACAGTTCAAACAGAAGGCAAAAGTTCAAGGTCTTCTTTGCCTAAAGCATTTATATTTTCCACTGGAAGTAACTATTGCCCAAGGTTGTCTGTTTTTGGCATAGAGATTTCAAATGATTCCTTGTCTGGTGAGAGAAAGAAGAAATTCAATTTTAATGAGAGTGAAAATGAATTTAACTATCTAATCATTCTTTCTCTAGTACAGGGATAAATATGTACTAACAGATGTTAATAAACTAAAAGAAAGCAAACAAAGTAGAATAAATATGTAATTTCTTGCCTAGCAACAGTTCTAGAAAAGGATAACAATTTCAGCCATAGACTGCTCAGAATGTAACACTCTGAAAGTGTTGAATAATAGACAATAAAAATGATGCTGAGTAGTAACCGAAATTAAATGGTATCCAGTCTTAGGAGTCTTGTAAAAGAACCTTCCCGGGGCTGAAAAGATTTATTTCCACAATAATGTCTTAGGAATTCACCAATACTTCCTTGATGAGAATTGGTGACTGTTTTCCTTTTAGGCCTGTCCTGGTTTGGTTAACAACAGATTTTTAAAAGGTAAATATACACTTAATTATCTCTCTTCCTTTTCACAGTTTGATCTGCTGGAAACCTAGCTTATCAAAGAATCTATGTTACCCTTTGCTGTTAATATACAGAAAAAATACTGTTTCTCATATCAAAGTGGATTCTATTGGATTGTATGCAACCTTGGGAATTCCTATCCCATGACTGCCATAACTAATCATTAATTTTTTTTCCTTCTGTTGCCAAGTACTTTTGGATTACTAAATCAAATCAAATTATATTTGAGTCAGATTTTCCCA
Source organism: Rhinoptilus africanus (assembly GCA_013400135.1). Classification (NCBI taxonomy): domain Eukaryota; kingdom Metazoa; phylum Chordata; class Aves; order Charadriiformes; family Glareolidae; genus Rhinoptilus; species Rhinoptilus africanus. The sequence continues at coordinate 170,797 of VXBO01010217.1, forward strand.
AATCCAGTGGCAACATAGGTTGCCACTTTTTATGACTTTGTCCAATTATTAATCAGTCCAAATGACCATGCTGCAATGAAATTACTGTGGTTTATGGTACTAGAACTAAGAGTCAAGAAGAGGTGAAAATGTACATAACATAAATTACGAGCCTCTTAAAAATGAAAAGAAAAAACCTTTAACAACAAAACCCACTTGCTTATGTAAGGTGTCATTTTAAAACACTGTAACTATTTTTTTCCAAAGAAAAAAGTATCTGCAAACTTATTTGTCTGTATACAGTTCACCCGCACTCCCAACTGCAAGTTGTCCATATCCATAAAAATGAATGGTCATGCAGAGCAGGGCAGAAGAACAAGGTAAATGTATTTCTTACATTTCATTCTTAACACTTGTTTAGATTTTACTATGAGTTAATTAAAAATCTGTGAAATTTGAGGAGCTGAAAAGTTGATTTATATTTTAAGACTGCCGCATTAAAATAAAGTAATAAAAGAAATAATGCAGGTTAAAGTTCATTCCATTTTTTTTAAATCAGAAAAAGTTAGCTAATACAGTAGTAAGATCATAAATGTTATTGGTTGAAAAGTTAACATAATACAACTTAAATGCATCATCCTTGTACTTCCAGTAGATGGCAGGTATAGTACTTCAAACTTTTAAAAACTCAACAAAACTCTTTTCTTAATTTTTTGAAAGACTAAGATGCTATTATCTGGGAAATTTTACTCATAATATAACAGTCTTTCCATATTTTTACGTTTAATATCATTATGGAAAATACACCAAGAAGAACAGGAATGTTTAATACAAAGATATTAAATACTACATATACCACAAACATATGAAATACTTTAAGTAAAGCGAATTATAAAGTAATAAAAATAGAAAGAACGCACTCAACAACACTCACAGAGACTGGAACGCTCAGAATAGTATTCACAATAAAATAAAAGCCACAACTGGCAATCTTAAAATAGTAATTTGAAAACAGACACTTTGTATTTATTTCTCTTTTTCAGAAATCTGCCACTTTTTAAGGCGAAATATATATTTTTTTCCACCAAAGAACTTTAAATTTTCTGTTATGTGCCACTGAAAAACTAAGAACTGTGAAATGACAGCCAAGCATTTACCAATCCGGATATTTCAGCAGTAAGGTTGTCAGCTAAACCAAGATGAACGTACACAAGAAACTATGATTATTTTTTTTACTGCAGGAGTGAGCAATAAAATCCTACTTGCAGCAGAGGAGTCCCCCCTCTCGCAGAGCACAGGATAGCTAATATTCAGTTACAATTAAAGGACAAAACCTTTCATTTTCTTTCCATTGTTCAGTATGTGAGCCCACGCCTTGTTCACTGTGCACAGCCACAACTTCAAACTACTCTGAGGCCTATCTTATTAATTTCTCTTGTGCTTTTTTGTGTGCTTGTCAGTTTTATAATGTCATGAATGCCACTCTATCTTGCCCAAGGTTTGGTGAGTGGACTTTCTGATATCATCTCTGTTTTAGAAAGGGGAAACCAGAGATGTTCTGAGATTAAGGTCAAAAGTATTTTCAAATGTTCATTGAGTTGTCTGACGTTTTTTGGTGGTGGTGGAGGTACATGTTAAGTGCTATAGCATTAAAAATATGCTAAACCCATTTTTTATTAATTTTCATTTCAGTCATGAGTGCAACTTGAATGCAAAAAAAGAGAACTGCATGCCTAGTAACAATTTCTGAGATCAATGATATAAAGGAAAAGACTAACATCACACAGAAACTGCCACTAAAATCACCGTCTAAACAAAATTTCCAGGCAGGTTTCCCCATCCTCATCATGAACCCATATCTCGTGCTCTTTCTATTCCATGTCTCATTCCAGTTTCTGCACAAATCAAAGTAGAACCTACTTTCTAGCTGGTTTCCCTAGACATCCTCTGAAGGGGGTGGAGTCATGCCACAAGTGTGTTTACTGTTCTTGGTTTCTCTGCTCAAACTCATGATATGAATATTAATTATTCCACTTATTTCCTGTCTTGCAGCTCACATACCCCAACAAGCCCTCATAAAATTCATTGTCCTTAGTTAACCCTTCTGTCCTCTAACCAATATTAGCATTCATTGGTTTTCTTTTTTGTTTTCATCCAGGCTTCTCCCTGGCTTCTCATGTCCATGCATCTGCCAGAGTATTTCACTTCTTCCTCCACATTCCAAGTTAGGTCAAATCTTCCTCTGTAGTTCCTATCCCTCCTCCAACTTTTCCTGAGGACAATGCACTGGTATCTTGTCTTAATCTTCCTACATAATTGGTTTTGGGTTTGGTTTCATGGCAAGTCATTGCCCACCTTCAGTATTTCACAGTTTAGACACCCGACTCCTGTCTTCTGCCTTCATTATTTCTCCTAGACTCAGGTGCTATGAATCCCTTCACCCCAGTTCTAAGACACCAGCCTGGAATGAGATGCTTTCCTTTTTTTCTGTTGTTCAGAAATCACAAAACAAAAATGTAACAGATGTTCATGAACACATCAATATCTGTTATGTTCTTCAGTCCAGTGCCTAATATTGACTCTCTCCCTAAACGGAGATGCTTGTGCAAGGAAGCCTGGCTTTTGTCACGTACTCTGAAGTTTGCCTGCTCACTCCCACTGTGAAGATGGCACAAGTCCAACCTTGTCAATAATAAGAGGCGTGAGAGACGCAACCGATGATGGAATCAACACTGAACATTATGAGCATGTAGAAACTGAAGTATCCTAAAAGCCTGAACAATTTTTTGTGTTTTAAGGAAATGGGAAGACTTCCATAGGAATAGAAAAGTTGCAAAATCTCCCTTTCTGCTTATAAATATGTGAATTGTAGAGTTTTTCAAGGAAAAGAGCAAGAAAGTTTTTTACATGCTAATTTATTTCCCTTGGCTTCATTCTTGGAAACCATGCAATTAGTTTTGGCTGAATTAAAAAATAAAACAAAATAAATTCTCATGCAGGTGCCAAACATGAAAGACTTCAGCGAAACGGATAAATTAAATAAAGTTGTATGCAACAGATAATAGAAAAGTAACCTTAATAAAAAGCATGAAACTTTCACAACAGATGATGATATCAGCTCTACATTTAATATGCGTTCATACAAAGCAGATGTGGTAGCAATAGTCTTACAGAAAAAAAGCACTTCTCAAAACTTTCCCAGTGTTTCATCTGCACTCTGCTGATTTCCCGCTTTGGTCATTGCACTGAGGTCACAGTTTGGATTATGAGAGTTGGTTTGGTTTGAGTAGAAGAGGAATTTCTAGTGAAGCCAACTATGTCTTTAATGCAATCTTATTTATTTATCAAAAAAGTACAAAAATATCTTTTTTGTACACAGAAGGAATAAAATAGGAGATATTATCTTTGTGTACATTGCCATGCTTCAGTTAGCAATCAGAACAAAAAAGCTGCTCCCAAGCTTTTTTTTTTTTTTTTGTGGTTCAGGATTCTGGCATTTCTTTGGAATTCTGTAGCATTTCGTTCTTTGTGGTACTTTTTGCTGTTCCCTTCTCACACACATAGACATAACATGCAACACAATCTCTTCATTCATCCACCTTCAGATACATTTTTTAAAACACATCGAGAGGTTTCCTCTAATTATAAATACATTAAAAAATATAGACACTAATTATAGATCAGCCTGAACTGTTTAAGCCTTCATCCATTAGGCACTTTTACAAGAAATGCATTATTAAAAAAGTAACTAAAAAGTCCCTAAAGAAAAGTTTTTCAAAAGTGGAATTTCTTTAGATTAAAAAATTGAGTTTGCACAAATCATTAAAAATTCTAGCTAATAATTTTTCATTTAAATGGCTCACTGCATATACATGTTACATACACACATGCTATGCAAGATAATAAAATGACACCATACAAATGTGAAAAGGACAATTATCTTTTGGGATAGTAAAGATGCTTAATGATGATGAAAAGACATGATTTTTCATTAGAACTGAGTAGCACTATTAACCAAAGCCATTATCATATTTTTGGTCACTTTTTTCATGTGGGAAAAATATTATTTCCCCAAGAATACAGAAAAAAGGTAAGCAATAAAAGAATAAAAGACTTCTGGAATAGGCCAAAATAAACAGTGTTCACTACTTAATAATATTGCAAGACTTTGTCAGCCTGATTCAGTCCAGAGTCTTGAATCTGTCCCTGTGAATATATTACTGTTAAAAGAAGACAAGGAAGAGAGAATGGAGTTTTAACATGGCACTCTGCAGTCAGTTTATTTCATAAGTGTTGAAGACTAGTAGAGAAAGTGGAAAATCTTTGAAGATCTTGTCACATGCCCCGAATATGTCAAACAGATCGTGAACTAAAGCTTCAAATATGTATTTAGGGATAACACTATACAACAATAACTTGTTTTACACTTCTCTTGCAGCATGTTATCAGTGAATATATCATGAACACTCTTCCTTTGTTTGCCACAATTAACTGTGGAGTATTCCTGAGGAATTAATTTCCATCGCATGTTTTTATTCTTTTTCACATTACCACCCAGCAGGACCACAACACAGAAAATTGCAGGAGGATTTTCCTATAATGCAAATCTTCAGATGTCACTAGTATATGAAGCAGCAAGCCCTAAAAGAAACATAATAACACATGACAAAGACTAACACAAAAGAGATGAACAGGGATATCTGAATTCAAATTAATTTGGGGAATATCCTGTGTACTTTGAATTCAATGTAGGTATACTGCTATGTGGAATTAACAGTAAATCTTGTCAGATTAAATTATTTAAATATCATTCTAGTAATACAAAGTTCCCGAAAATTGGAAAAACAAAACAAAACAACAAACCAGAAATAACCTTGTTTGTGTAGTTTCAATAACCTGCACTGGGAAACTGTCCAGTGTTAGTAGCAGTCTAGGAACTTTGCCACACGTGTAGTGGAAACAAGGCCTGGCCTAATCAGTTTTCCTCCTCGCTCAGTGACAAATGCAGCACCTCTGGAGGCTCTGCCCAGACAGAGCTCTAAAGCAGCCCATGGCTTCTTGTTTACTCGTAGATGTCAAAAGCAAGTTTCCTGTTCTCTAGAGGCTTAGGCCAAAAAATGTAATCACGAACACATGCATGGAAGTGGGAGCCATTAGTCTTAGGAAATTAAGTCATTGAACTATGAGGAAAAAAAGTTTGAAGTAGATGTTTACTGGAATTTTCGAAATCATTATTTGAAATACAGCCGCTAGCTCTCTATGAAATCGAGAGTGTGACCAGACTAACATGACCATTTTGAAAACACTATCAAAACTTTTTAAAAGCATGAATGCTGGCACAAACTCCCCAAATAGCAATAGCAGAATATAGGACTGGAGAACATATTTACTTCAGCGTCTCTGTACAGACAACGGAGAGAGACAAGCAGCTGCAGAGGGTGAGTCAGTTCATAAAACACACAGAGGTGCATATCTCTCACTATTGACTATCTAAAGAAATTCAAATAATTAACTTGTAGGAGCACCTGCTAAGTGCTTTGAGAAACATGGGATTCATCTGAACTAACACACAAGAGGATCACTAGTTTGAGGAGTTCAAAAAGTTCAGGGGGCAGGATACAAAGTCATTCAGCATTAGTGTGGACCAGATACAGGATTCTGTGTGACTTTTCAATAGCTCTGGAACAGAGAAGGAACATAGACACAAAAAAATTAAAGACAAACTAGCTTAACATGCATGGATATCTAAGATCTTATTAATCCAATTGTTCTTAAAGTCAGTGACAATCTTTTTCAGAATAGAGAAATTTTAAAAGGGAGGAAAAAAAAAATTTCTTGATATTACAAAGACAGGGATTTTACATGTGAGCATCAAATGAGAACAAATATTCTCAGTCCTGTTGAAAGTTTCAATGTTTTTTTCATATGAAAGAAAGATAACAGAACGAAGAAAGAAGTGTACATTTGAAGCGATGATGGTACAAGCACCAAAGATGATCCTGGCCATGCATTTATTCTTTTGAGAATAGAAAGCCTACTTGCCTTAATCATCACATCATCATGAATCCATTACTGTTGTAGAACATACATTGGCTTAACTTTAGTACTGAGTAAAACTACTCTAACTAGGGAGGTCATCCTGGTAAGAAGGCCTGGTGCAGAAGAAAGAGAAAACAATACTTTTGATTATGAACTAATTGCTTGTAAAATAAAGTAAATGAAATTATTTATCTTCTTCCATTACACTCCAATAAGTTGTCTGTAGGTCATAGTACTCTGACATAAACCTGGAATCTGCGGGTTTTGCACATAAACCAACCTATTCAATTTGTCTTCACCTCATCGTGGCTAATTTAATTCCCAATTTTTCCAGGATAGTTATAGCCAGCTGCCATGCCTTGCCTTACATTAAGGTAATTCTTGCAGTGAAGCATGCTAACAAACTCTCCTGTGTCTAATACAGAGTCTCAGGTGTCAGAGACTGGGGTGCGACATAGCTGAGTATTTCCAAGACAATGACTAGTCAGTCTGCATGTTTCAATGCTAGGAAATTATTATTTTTCAGAACTGGGCCAGATTACAATTGTATCTTCTGTTTTGCTCTGGTTGTAGTCAGAAAGAATAAAAAAAGTCTTTGGTCTGTTAATTAAGACTTGCAGGCAATAAAGAGCTAAGTGTTGCAAAACAGATGACTGATTTGCGTTTATTATCATATCTCCTTATTCCTAACCACGATTTTCCCCAAGGCAGAACTATACAAGTGTTATGAAGATTTTTTGATGCTAAGCAAGCCATGTATCAAACTTTGATCAGGAAACATGGCGGATCTTCCTTTCATTCTGTAACTCTGATATTTAATTCACTGTAAATTAAGCAGTGACTGAAATTAATTCATTGCAATTTGAAAGGAGGACAAATTGCCATTCAAATGCTATCCTGAGTAGGCTGTTCTTTGCAATATGTATATTTGAATCAGAAAAAAAGGTGAATTGCATCCAAAAATAATGTTTTTTAACATCAAAACTGGAACTGTACAATGTTCAGAAATACCAGAAATTCACTAGAGAAGAATCATGTTGGTGTAAAAGCTGCTGTTTTCAAATGCAGAGTATGTACAAGATCTCAAAGAATTATCAAATTATTCTTTTTTTTTTTTTCCTTACGCAGACAGTTTTCCATCAGGGGAAATGTCTTTAAACAGATTACAGTTAAGCCCAATCCATTCTTCAGCCAAGATCACCTAAGGATTCCTTTCAAACTACTTTTTAAACTTCTGTTTATCATGAACAGGCATTAAAATTTGCTAGCCAAACTTCTTGTTTAAGTGTGATATCTAAGAGAAACTCTAATTGGATGAATTTATTGTAATTTATATTACATGCATATTTGACTGTGATTGTTGAAGTTCATTGATTTTCTGTGAACATTTTTGTCAATAAAAATACGTAGAACTGTGGTAAAAGAACAGAATATGCATGCAATATGAATGAAAATTTGTTTATTTAAAGTTTAAAATATATTTAAGAAACATTTTTGAAATCACTGTCAAATATTTACGTAGAGCTTTCAAAGTTTTAATAAAACGAAATGAGAATTAAAAACAGAGTCACTGAATGCAAAAAGAAAAAAATAATTCTATAGACCCAGCTAATAATTTGAAAATACATTTTCAAAATGTTCATAAAACCACGTCTGCAAAGAGCAATCTGTGGGATAACGTTCATGAACATCATGGGATTCCTATCCCTGCAAATACGTGTTAATGTATTCCTGAAAGGAATAAGGGAAGCAGGCTCAGACCTTTGCCATGAAACTCTGCAGTTACAACAGCTGGACTTTATCCCAGGCAGAATAAACTTTTGACGAAGAGTTCTGGCGGAAACGCTGAACATCTATCTTCATGAACAGATACAGGATAAATGATCCAAGTGATCTTATTTCAAGAAGCACTTTGTGAGTGCTAACTAGAGAATTCAGAGCTTAATCCAGCTTCTTACCATACATTCAACATAAAGATTTAATTTAATCTAGTGTTATAGATGAAAATTTAAATATGCCAGACTCAGGAAATTCAAAATGCAGGTTCTCACAGCCACTGGCATTAAGCCCCTTTTTAGAGATGTAAAATTTTATTAAAACAATGCTGGGAATGTATGCTGCTGTGGCTACAATGCAGTTAAGTGACAGTTGCTGTGAAAAACCTAAAATTCAATTTCCCGACTTCTGCACACTGTTCACATCCTCTTGAATTAACATAAATATTTGTAATGAATATAATATTTGGCATTCCACACTAAATTGTTTTGGCTTTTGGAAATACAGATGATTTTTCATTGGAAAAAACATATGTAATATACCAACTACTGACTCAGTTTAATGAAGTGCTGTATTTTAAATGTACTTCAAATCTTTAAATATATTAATAGCTAATATTTTCAGTTCATGGTTTGCATGTTTCATCTATTGCAAAACGTCTGAAAAGGTAACCTTTTCGAAACTTTAACTGAAACCCCTGGGGGAGAAAGGATTGACTGAAATGAGAAAAAAGTATTTTCTGATCATTTGCTCCTCTCTTTTCCCTCTACAGTCCCTAAAGAGTTTCCAGTACAGCTTTGTACTGGTACGATTTGTATTTCCTTCCTTTGAGATACTGTGTCGCTGGTTGAGGACTCACATAATTTATGAAACTTAACTGAATGTATTTGACTGTTCTGGTAAATATAGAGAAGGCAGCTTATGACGAGGAACAGCTGCAAGGGTCTACAAAGCATAAAGATCAATCATCCTAATATTAAAGATGTGAGTCACTGGAGTGCTGATAAATATAATTAACTATTTCCTAGACCAGATCACCTGAGATTAGGTCAAAGTAATACAGACTGGCTGTTCCATGATCCCCCGACCCCAACTGTCATTGCTACAATTAATATGGACCAGCCAAACAGGACCACCTATGATTTTAATGAGTCAAGCTTTAGATAAATGCCTGCTACATCTATGAGGATTTCATATCTCAGTGTCCTAAAGAAAGAAGATATAGAGTTACCTAAAACTATTATTTCATCAAATTTCTTAAAATAAATCAAATTTATGAAAAAAAAAACCCAAACACTTGTAAGACATTTATCTAGGCATTTATAAAGAGCTTTCCACAACGCTGTGTGCTCAAGTCTGAACTGAAAGAAGCAGTTGAAGGTTTGCATCAACACACGTGCATGCAGTATCCTCCTCAGAGGAGAGCATATTCCTTCTTTCTTGGCAGGAGGCAGGTGAGGGGCAAGTGCTTTTTGAGCTAATTTGATATTGGTGACACCTGAATTCAATTCCCTGCGCTATCACAAAACAATGTGGCCCATAATTTATGAGACATTGTCTCAGCTGTAAAGCACAGTGCACTGGTATGAAATTAAGCTTTAAATAAATTAATTTGTGTCCCTGTAGCTGGCTAACTGCAAAGTATGAAGTGTTTATCTATATTAGTTTAAAACAAGACTGCATAGCTTTGTTTTCACAAAGTATCATGAATTACAAATGTACTTAATTCCGTGACTATCAATATGGGAATAATAGTTCTGCTCTGCTTTTGCAAAGCTGATATAAAAATATACTTCAAAACAGTGAGGTATTAAGGTACCATGGGATGTACCATGGGAATTAAAAAAATTCGAATACATTCCTACTGTAATATCTGCAAGGTAGCCAGTGGAAGTCCAATGATTTATGTCCTTAGTGAAGATTTGTCTTCAAAGTAGGTCTGAAGAACATGAAGGATATTTTTTCTTGTTTTTAGAAATACTAAAAATGAGTCTTTACCCTGATCCATAATTACAATATGAAAATAATGTGGTGGCAAAGGGACAAACAGTATTAAAAAAAAGAGGACTGACCATAGTCTTGATTAAATCACAAAGATATGTTATCTGCTCACATCACAGAAAAGCTTGAATCCCTATTTTCAGATTGCCCCACTTACAGTCCTTCTGAAAGCAAAAATCCTTTTCCAGCTGTACAATTCAAATAATTCAACAGTTGCTGAATTAAACCAAAATAGGAAGTGGCTTTTCTTTAGAAGTTTTGGAGCAGTTTCCTGAAGCTGTATTGTGTGTTGCTTTCATAATGCATAAAAAATAACCCTAACATCACAAAGGTTATTCAAGACTCTCATTAGTCATGATCAGTAATACAGGAAAAAGCTAAATCCTTCTTTGAGCTGTACGCTGCAAAGCTGGCCATAGTTTACTGATTGAAACAATCTTTAACTAATAAATAACATTTTTTTGTGCCTATGCACCATAGCATCATTTCTCTGCAAGCGCAGCATGCAGTCATTATGTTTCTGGTATTAAGGATACATATTTACAGATATACGCTTGTTGATTCAGGTGCATTATCAGTTTTTAACTAGTGGGATTTTTTCCATTTTAAATGACTAAGAAAAATTTTTTTAAACAAAAGTTATTCAGAATCAGGTTAAAAATTGAACAGAAAGAAATCTGAGATCCTAAGGGGAAATATTTAGCAACCTTTTCTTCAACTCCAATGTCTTACTACGCAGCTATGCTGAAACTATCATGGTATAGTGACACTGGTGGTACCTTGAAGACCAGATTTTCTGGTTGTCCAAAGACATACACACACCAAGTTCCAGCTCCTACAACCTATAGAAAGGAAACTGCCTGACTCAGGGGGATACCTACTAAGCAAAAGAGTAGAGCAGCCTGTATCAGGAGCTAAAGCTTTGTCCTTGTTCTTTCTGTACATACGCGCCCTGGTACCCTGCAAAATCTCACCAAAGAAGGTCTCTTCTTTGTCTTATCGGCTGAGCCTCCAGGTTAAGATTGGAGTTGCTCCAGTAACTGTCGTACAGAGAATGACATGGAGCAAATTTTCCCTTGAGGATAAACACCATACTCAAAAAGGTACTTCTGACTTCATTCATTCTGGGCAGAAGAAAGATTCCATGTAAATTAAATATAAAAGGCCAAGTACCTATCTCAAAACCAAATAGACACACGGGGGTCAGTGCAGGCAATGGCATCTCTGTAGCTCAGAACGTATTTTATATCATAGCAATGGCCAGTCTCACTCTGCTTTTCTGTTTCTGTGGTGCAGAGCTGCAGACAGTCCTATTTCCCATTCAAAAATGGTAGAGCTACTAGGAAAAAATGAAGGAAAGCAATGTAGGGGACTGTACGCAGTGCACAACTGGAGTTGGTCACTGATGAACACCAGAGGTTTGAGGAACATGATGACATCAGGTACATGGCTGTGCATAACGCTTGCCATCAATGCAGGCTGCAGCTGGTCAATGTCATCTCTCTGGTCAATTGCAATCTGATGATACTGATTGCAATTCCAGCACTACCCCTGGCTGGAAGAGGTGTAGCATCTTAAAATACTTCCTGAAACATAGATTTCCTTCAGGTGATAACTAAAAAGCACCTCTCAGAATCATAAATTCAGATTAAGTTATTTACTCTGTCTCAGTTTAAGATTGCATGGAAAATTCTCTGGGCTCTACAGGTTCCTTTTTACGCTTCCCTCTCTAGGAGATGTGATCCTCAAAGCATTTTCAAATGTGGTCACAAAGAATCCAGTGATGCTCTTTGCTAGTCTTGCTACCTATGCAAAAACAATTAGGGAACTGGGTTCTATACTTGGAATATAAAAATAATATTTTTTTTGTATTTAAAAGATGACATAGGTTATAGGTGGTCAGAAAGGTATACACATCCAAGAGCTTGATTCTCACAAAGACAACCATGTTAAGTTGTCCATTTTTCTCTCCTAGTTCTGGAGTTAGAAAATTGTTGATAACAAGTTCTTGAGAAATGAGAAACAAATTTACCTTACAGACCTCTAGAAAAAAGATTTCAGAGACAAATATATTATCATGTCTTTAGAACATAGACCCAGAATGTTAGCCTGATACTTTCTTATTAAACCTAGTAATGCGTAATACAAACTGTACCACTTTTAGAAAATCATCCACATATATTTAGAAGATATCTACATGAATTTCCCTACTTTCTTTGAAAGACTCCAAAGGGAAAGATGGAAAAATATGCCTTGTTTCTATAAGTTTGATTTCAACTTTCAGGTTTTTTTAAAATGTCATCTTTTTTCCAAAAAAATCCTTTATCCTTGGTAATATTTAGCATGATCAAGATCATATTCCTTATGTTTATTTTTATATTCTCCTGTTTGTCTATCTACATTTCTATGTAATTTCACTTTGTTATATTTCTCTTATATCCCTGAAAGACATTATTCTCATCAAGTTATTTTTAAGACTCTCTTTGCATGCTTCATTGTGTCAAGATCCATTAAATTGAAGCACAATCAAACACAGTTAATTTGTTTGAAATGTCTTCCTACTCTATCTTACAATTTCCTTGTTTATATAAAAGGATGACAATGCTGCAGCATTCTGTCGGGCTTTGTGTTGAGATGTTTGTCTACTATGACAAGGAAAAGATACATCTTTTTTTCACCTGCGATTAAGCCCAAGTTTTGGTTGAAATGAAAGGGTATTTTCTTTTATTACTTAAGGAAGTATTCACCAATTAAGTCTTCTTTGTGTGTAGTTATTTTTGCTACCTTGGAGTAAGGCACAGAAACAGAGGTTTTGTTTCCTGTGTGTATGTAGTTCTATGAGGTTATCCTAAATAAACATATGATGCAATTGGTGTAAGAGTGAACTCTCATTAAGTTATCTACAAGGCTTGTATGGAACAACTTTTAGTGTTCATACAGTTTGTAGCAGGTGGTTAGATGGGTTACCAGTCTTTGATTTGTGACATATGAAAATGAAATGAAATGTTTCTTAATTTGAATTCCGAACTGAAAAGGTATGATAAAATGAAGTTAAACTTGCAAGACGGTAAATGAGAGGAAAATATAGTTCTAATTATCTTATAACCCATCCTGCTGGATTTTTAAGGTTAAATTTTTAAATCCAAACATCTTCAAGTGAGACATTGTGATGCACAACTGTAGTACTTGCAATAAGTTCCTTTCCTGGGAATGTTCCCTCTTTGCACTTTTACCTTCTTCCCTCCTGCAGGTTCCTTGTGATCCCCTGCACCATTCCATTCCTTCATCCTCTCCCTTCCTGTGTAAAATACTAGGTTCCCCCATAATGTTATTCTTAGCTCTGGCTTTTCAGTTTCGTGCAGTGAAACCAAAGCAGCAGCAGTAACCAACTTCAATAAACATTAAAAGATCAATGACAATTTAGGTAAGAAATCTATTGATTCCCTGTTCCTATGGGTAATCTCTCTTAACTCATTAAATCATTACAAGTAAGGCACAAAAGAATAGAGGAGCAGTGTTTATTGATTGTCTCATATCTATTGTCTCAATAATACCACCTAAGTATTACCTGGGTATGTATGTGGTCTTAGCATCCATGCAAAAATCATTAATTAATTTAGGTTAACCATAATTTAATTTATTCAAATTATATTTTACACCAAATTTAGTGGATAAAAATATCAAACCACATAAAATTATGGTAAAACTAGTCATAGTGGGACTACACATACAGATCTGATTCTGCGTGGGCACTACTCTCATTCCCAGGACCTGGAGTATTTTTTGAACTGCCAAAGAATTTCAGTGGAAATGACATGGAGGCCTGGACAGCAGCCACAAAAATATTAGTGTGAAATAACAATATAACAGGTTCCTGATGTGTAAAAGAACAAAGTCTGTAAATCGGTTATGCTCGTATGTATTAATAAGTGAACCGTACTTCAAGAACTTTGCTATAATTAAAAACAAAGCTAACTGAAATACAGTATAACTGATTTTCAATAGCATCCCTATTTTACTTACAGAATTCTCAATCTAGTTTCAAGAAAATTACCAAAATACAGCAAACATACTATCTGCTTGCTGAAAATTATCCCCAGTTATATAGTGAAAATCATGTAATCCCTTCTGAAGAGGAAATAGATGTTATATACTATTACAAAGTCTGACTCTCAGACACAGAAATTTCAGAATTTGCAGCCCAGAATTCTGTAGAATTGTATGACAGTGACATCCAGGAGACTTTAGTGAAATGGTGCCATGTAAGCAATAAAAAAGTGTCTTTCACACAGCATACACTATTCAGAAATCATCTAAGAAGTAGCATTAAGAAATTTCTGAACAAAACCTGTGCTGTGTCTTCTTTTAAAGTACAATAACTACCTCAATTTCCAGTATCCTCAGAATGGGAAGCATGTGTCTCAGATGGTAGTTTTAAGCAGCAGTGACCACCTTGTTCCAGAAGCATCGTGGACCTAAGAACCAGAGAGCTAGTGAGGACAATTTGCACAATATGCAAAAACAATGCCAAGATACTCATGCTCATCTGAATGCATCAGTTATTCTATCGTCAAGCCATAACAAACATCCTCAAAGCATACTTTGGGATAAATGGAGCCTGTCCTATCCCAGAATTTTTCAAGTATGGTGAGGTCAGTTTGGAGCACAGAGAAAAAAAACAAAACATCAAAAAAACTTTGTCCCAAACCAGCACACTTTTTGCGCAAAGAAAAGAAACAGAGTATGCAGACATTTGAGCTTTATCCTGCAATCTTTCAGATTCTATTTTAATGTTAATCTACGTTGTATGTCCATAGCCAGTTTTCTCAGAGACAGGCTTATCTAGGCAGAAAACAGTTTTGCCAGCCTAAATCAGATCTTAAGTTCAATTCCCAAGATACTAAAAAATAAAAAAATTGAGAGTTTTTACGATCCACTTATAAAAAATACTACATGGAGTTGTCTCAGATTTTTGAACTTGAGTTTTGAATTTTTAAGCTTAATGTTTTAAAATGTTTTGTCCTAATTATCTAAAACATTTAGCAGAAAGTCATGGAAGATAATACCCCAAAACTTTCCTTTTAGAAATGCTGAAGCAATTTCAACAATTGGAAACATTAAAAAAAAACCCCAACAAAACAATTTGGGAGATTTACTGTCAGTATTCACATCAACCATTTAGATCTTAAAATGTTATAATTTTCTCCGGGAAATAAGTAGCTCATCAGGAAATCCCTAACCAGTTCTACAGCTAACATCTGCTTCTTCTCTCCAAATAAATACCCAGGAGCTTATCTGTGAAACTATTTTGCCGCTATTTCAGATGACAGCTCCATTTAACTTACCATTTCAGCCCCTAACACAATACGGATCATAGATCCAGCGACATTTGCATTTCCAACTCTAACGTGCTTTTCCTTTCCATCACAGTCTCTGCATTTCTTCCCAAATTTAATTGCAACGTATTTACCAGTCTGTTTTTTTCATGCTTCCTTGGTTAATTTTTTTTTTTAACGCTCTGCTTTTGAACCAAAGAATTTCCTCCTCAACAGCGTCTGCTTCAGGAGAGAAGTTACAGGAGCACGCAGTCCACTTTCAACATCATTTCAGTATCTGAAAACAGTAGAAAGAAAAAATGGTTTCACTTTTGCAGACCTGTCTTTAATAAAGCATGTTTTGCTGCTTAGTAAGAATGCAAATACCACAGTCTGTACTCAACTGCAGGAACAGGATAAGTTCATATATTCTTAACATAAAGAGATTTGGTTGAAAGCTCAGTGTTAAAATCTAGATCTATATAAAGAATATGTAAACCACATCCAGATGTGAGAGCTACTCCTTGTAAAATTTGAGGCTTCTGCTCAAGTTTGTTAGTTGCAATAGACAACACATTACCTCCATTTCACAGATCATAATATAACGAAAAGTAACTTCTGGAAATATTGATCCACTGCCAACAGAAAAGATATATTGGATAATGCTGTCATCCATAATGCCTTTTTCGCAAGCAGGTATCTAGCGCAGTAACATTGTTAATAACAATGAAAAAAACCCCACAAACTAGTAGGGGGCAATAGAAGTTATAAGAGTATTTAGAAAATTTTTCAGATAGTGTCTGATAGACCTAGGGGGTTATTTAAATATCTCACTGAAGCAATCACAAAATTATAAATATTTGCCTTTGAGGATTAGTAGATGAGTGAGATGCTGGAAGATTCAGAGTAGAAAAAAAAAGTATTTAGGGTATTACTGATGTGTGAAAGTAGTCTAGAACAATACAAAAAATGTAAACACTGGAATACAACAGTGAAATCCGTATCAGGTCAGCGCTGATTTTTTGTAAAAGATAAATCATGCCAAACTAATCAAACCTCCTCCTATTACAGAGCACAAGCAATAGGTGTGATGCATTCTGACTGATGAGGTTTTTGACAGTCTCATAAACCAGTCTTCTGAGCAAACAGATTATTTCAGGTGGGGAAGAAAATACTACAAAGTGGACAAATAACTAGTTGGGTTATAAAACCCAAAGAGTATGGGTGTGATGGAATTCCATGGGAGTCTGTACTTCCTGATTTATTCAATCCTCCACTAATAACTTGAATAACGACTATACCTTTTAAATTTGTGGATTATTCAAAAGGGAGACAGACTGCAAATGCCATGGAAGCATTTGTGATTCAAATTCAAATGGTCTTGACAAATTGGTGTAACAGCCTGGAAAAATAGTACGGGTTTCTATACAGACATGTGCAATGTAGGATGCTTGTGCAGACATAATCGACTTCAGATATAGAGAAACAGGGACAAAATAATTACTTAGCGGGAAGAGATCTGGAGCTTATAATGGACAGTGCTCTGGATGCGAGTCAATATGCCAAGAAGCTGGACTGTTTGAAAAAATGGCATTGGGATGCCTGATCAAAGCCGTAAGCACAGAGGTGTATGTGTGGTTCAGGAACGTGTGAGATTAGGGAAACTGGTAGAACGCAAAAATGGGTATCAGCCTGATTCAGCAACAAAAACTGTCTGCCTATTTTAACATTTGATCTGTTGTTTTAGGTTGAAGGTGCAAATTTTCAAGGATAAAAAGCTGTTGTTAGCTTTATCAGCGGCTTGGAAAAGTCCCTCTTCCACAGGCTCCTGCTCTGCCCGGAACAGCCTATGGAGTCAGCAGAGGTGAACAAGTGGAAGTGACCTATGGAACAAAGGGTTTATGCCAACTCAGTTTCTTCCTGGGCAGATGATGCCTTCCTTCTGAGGTAGAAAACATACATTTCTTTCTAGGGAGAAAGAAAGATGACTATCTTCACATCTTTGAATTCATGTGTGCTGTCACAGATAACAAAATCTGCCTGTCTTCTTTGGACCCATTAAAAACATAATAAACAGATAAAGGCAATTGTTTTCCACTCTGACCTTGGGAAACACAGAAGTTACCACTGTACTGAGCCCAAAAAACTTTTGTGCAAGTAAACTCTCAGTCTAAGTTTGACAACATTAAAAAAGGTTATCTGTCACTTTCTTTGCTTATTCGTTCTAATGTCTAATCGTTTTCATGGTTAAAATTTGAACTTTATTTCCAGTCTCACTTTCTATCCAGCTTCCAGAGACTGTTTCTTCTTACTGCTTTTTCTGCTTTAGTCCTATTCTTTTCTCCTTGCCAAGATACACTACGCTATTTAGCATACTGCCAACCAACCTATTTCTCAAAATACTGATCCTAGAATTAGATAAGATATTCCACGATATGCCTCACAAAACCAGTAATAATAATATCATCATAATCACCCGTCTTCTACTCTCTACATAAGCACATTGGAACTAAATTTTAGGTCAACAACTTTGACCTAAAAACTACCACCACCTGTGTCAAAGAAACTGCCTTATAAAACATCTCCATTGGTTAGGCATATCCTGCGTTATTCTTTGCTAGGTATTTGGGGTTTTTTTGAATTGAAACATATCCAACATATAACCGCTTGTGTTAAAGAGCAGAAATTTAAATGGATAAATTTTAACTGGATAAACTGTTCAAAAAGGAACAGTTACATCACAGAAAAGCAGAAAGCAATAAAAACTTCATGAAGGGGATGTTTTGTATTCCCAATTAACAGAATTCTGTCTATGTTGTAGTAAGCTGAAAGAAAAGAAGAAAGATAGTTTCAGAAAGGCATCTAAGTGGAGGGTCAAGCATACAATCCACGAGAACATTCAGAGAGCACTAGTCAGCCTTCATACTGCAGTAATACAGAGTAATTAGAAGTAACATTACAGCAACTGTACCTTGGGGGCAGCTGGGAGAGGTTTTCATAATGTGACATCCTGGGCTGACTGCCCTCTTCCTGTACGTAGCTACATGCATAAACTGTGCAGCCATGTGCAGCAAACATTTTTATTCCCCCCTGCAAGTTCATGTGGCAGTTCATGGATGGCTTAATTGAGCTGTACAGGTGCAGGGAAACCAAAACTTCCAGCAGTTTTTCCAACTCTGCATGTACAGATTGGTTCAACCAGGCATACACACTGTATCAGGTCACAGGAAAGAGACTGGGCTGCTGTGGATGGTCTTTTCCCCTCCCTTGCATCAGCACAATAATTCTCCCATCTGGAAGGATCATGAAAGAGATGACATTTCAGTCAGTACAAGAGGCCAGGTTGTACCCAGGATCATATCATGTGACTTCACTGAATCCTTTTATAAATAGCATTTGTATATGACTGGCTGACATAGTGAAGAATATCCCCTTATCTATTCAGATCACAAAGGTGTATTCAACATGGATGATACACTAATAAAACAACTCAGGAATCTACAACTTATTAAAAATACTGCAATCTTTCTTTCTGAAGAAAAACTTGTGCCTGTGTCTGCACAGAGCACGTGGATCTGTGGGCGAGTTACAACCTATGAGCTCTGTCATTAGATTTCACATAGATGAGAAAACCAAGAATAAATAATTCTCAGCATTGCTACTGCTACCTCTCCTCTTTGGTTATTTTAAGACTTGCAGAAGAGTTGTAACAGTGTATAGCAGCTAAGGTTATACACAGCTGTCATTTTTCTACTTTTTCCCTTGAAAGTAAGCATCAACAAGTGACTCATGTTGTGAAATGCTCAATTATGTGACCCTATAATTAAAGATGGCAAGATCAGGAGAGAGGGGGACAACTCACCACCCCTATTGCCATCAGAGCCACATCTGCTTTTGCCACAATGAGCTGTAAGGAAGAAGCACTCAGAGTAGCTGACGACAATTATGACAATTTATCGCATTCAAGGATCACATGAACAATGAAGCAAGGCTGCAGGATCTTCTAGTATGCTTCTTTCAATAGCGGAGAAGTAGAAACTACAGCGCTCAAAAAAAATCCACTACCAGCTGGCTACTTGATGTGGCTCTGGCATTGCACTTTCCTTTGAACTTAACGACAGCCATTCAGGGACGACGCTCTGACCTCACATGCCCTCCCTGCTGCAGATTCACACCTAGACCTCACAGCTCTCCCATGCTGACTCCTGTACAGAAAAGCTGCCTGGGCCATGGGAAGCTTGCAGTAGTTATAATGCCTCAGCAGGCTTTGACCTGGCAGTATTAATGTACATGGTCCGAAATATACAAGCACCAAAACCTCTAGTTTACGGGGCGCTGTTAGGAAACACCGTGCCACTATGCTAACCAGCACAGCCAGGGTACACCACTGTACTGGAACCAATTCATTCCTAAGGAAGTACTGCAGCAAAATTAAGCGTGATTTTCAACAGCAAAGCCAAAGAACATGGTTGTAGATGATTATTACTCTTCATGTGATAAGAAAAAGTACTAAGTGGGACTAGTAATCATCTCATTTTAGAGTGGTGACATTTTCAGCAGATTTGGTAGTGTGCAGAAGATGGAGATTAAAATGCAACAATTTCAAAAGAAAACTCACCAAAGAATAAACACGTTCAAAAATTATATAGACAGTAAGGTGCTGTGTGTGCAAATCCCATTTGGGAAACAAGCTGACAATAGTAAAATGGATCCTAATAAGACAGCTCATCAAAATGAAACACTGCAGCTGTACATTCGGTCAAAAGAGCAGTTTGTAAAGAAACGGGTTGTAAATTTGATCAACCACTGCACTTACAAACGCACACTTCGTACTGCCATCCGTGCAGGTGCCATATGCATAGCTCAAGAGTTTCTCTGTTCACCTTTCCACTGCCTTCACAGTTTTCCAGGTGGAGATTAGGGATGGCCTCTTCAGACTGTGCGCCGTCGGTGCCGCTTGGGCGAAGGGACGAGCTCCCGAGGGCCGGGCAGAGACCGATCCTGGTGGCGGGGAGCTCCCCCTCAGCACAGACCGTCCCTGACACCGGAGGCTGTTTTAGGGAAGAGATAGGTGCGAGCTGCCCCTTGCTCCTTCCCCCAAACCCGCGGGGGCTGCCGGAGGAGGCGGCACGGTGCCGGCCGAGGCCAGGCCGCAGCTCCCGCTCCCCTGGCGCTTCCTACCGCCCTGCCCGGGAGCGGCCAGTCCGCTGCCCGCCAGCGAGGGAAAACGCCGGCTCTCCTCAGGCTCTGCCTCCACCTGCGGCCCGGGAGGGCGCGGAGGACGGGGCGAGGCGGGATGAGGGCGGCTCTGAGGCACTGCCCGGCGGGGGTGCCCGGGGAAGGGGAGGCTCTCCCCTCCCCACCGCCGCAGCCCGCTCACTGGGCCGGCTGGGGAGACCACAGGCGGCTGAGGCGAAGCCCAGACACGGGGCGGGG
>VXBO01010217.1:191396-239613 GCA_013400135.1 Rhinoptilus africanus
GTCGCCTTCCACCTCCAGATCGGGCTGAGCCGGGAGCCGGTGCTGCTGCTGCAGGACTCCTCGGGGGACTTCAGCCTCGCACACGTCCGGGAAATGGCTTGCTCCATCGTCGACCAGAAGGTAAGAAGAAACCTCACCCCACCGAGCCCCCNACCGGCCGTCCCCGCCTGGGCTGTGCGGCACCGGTCGGCCCCTGCCGCCAGGCGGGACGCGGCCGCCGTTTGGTGGCGGAGCGGCGCGGCCGATCCCGTCCCGGCCCAGCTGGGCGGCGGGCCCGTCCCGCCGGAGGGCGCGGCCCGTCCCGCCCCCGCACAGCGCCAACAGCCGGAGCGGCGGCACCACCTCGGCNCCCGGCTCGGCGGCTAAGGAGAGCGATCGCCACTCTCCGGCCCCTCTCCCCTCTGCCGCCGGCCCCGCTTCCCTCTCCCCGGCCCCCCGCTCTTCCTCTGCCGCCACCCCCCCGGCCCCGCTGCCGAGGAGGCTCCGTGCGGGATGCTCGCATGCGAGCGTGACTTTTATTTTGTTGCGATGGATGCAATTAACTCTACTAATAGCTGTTATTAAAAACAACCCCCAGCCGGATCTATCTGCCTGCTTTTTAATGCTGCGGAAAGGAAGGGGGGAGAAGGCAGAAACCTGTCAGCTGTGATGGCAGCGCGGCGCCCTGGGGCAGTGTGCGCGTTGTCCCGGCCTCTGCTGGGAGAGGAAACTTTCCACTGAAGAAAAAAAAAAAAACCAAACCCCCCTCGAGAGCCCCAGGATTCAGAGCGGCGCCCAGCGCTTCGCACGCCTTCCCGCTGCCGGGCAGCCCGGCCGCGGGGCGAGGGGTCCGCGGTGCGGGGAGGCGCTGGCCGCCAGCCCCGGGAGCGGGGTAGGCGGCCGTGGGGCGAAGGGGGCCCGTCTGACAGCCGCCGGGCTGCGGGTCACTCGCCGGGAGGGCGGGGAGCGGCCGCCGCGCTGGCCCCGGCGACAGCGGTGGTGGCGCCGCCTGCGGGGGTGGCACTCGCCGCCCCTGGGCCGCGGTAGCATCGCCGGGCGCAGCCCGCCGGGAGCCCGCTAAAATCGGCGCGACACGCCGAAATCCATCTGGCTCCGCGTCTGGCCCTCCGCTGTGCTTTGCCTTGGTCTGCCTCTTGGCAGTCACGGTGTTAAGCTAAAATAAAGTTTTACTGTGTCAGTGTTTGCTGACACAGTAGCAAATCGGCAGCGGCTTTGACCCACGGCAGACCCACAGAAAAGTATCATAGGGACTGCAAAAACAAAAAGACTAAACGTTCAGGATGGATGTAATGGAAAAAGTTGGGCTTCTCTCCACTCCCCCCCCTTGTTTTTACTGAGGAAAATAAATACATAAATCCCTGCCTGAAATTATTTATTTATTCACGTTGATAGCTTTGTCTTATGTCTGCATGTAGATCCCATCAATCTGAACTTCACTAGTAATGAAATTCACTAATATCGCTAATAGTGGCATTTCCGTTTTTTTTGAAGAGCAGCTAATCAGCTAATTAAGTATTTTCAAAAGAAGTATGAAATACACATCTTCATTTCTAAATTTTGTATTTTTCTTAGTTTAAGAAATGGTTACCTGTTTATTAAACTTAATTCTAGAGAAAGGCACACCCCTTTGTTTAGCCATATTTGCTTTCAAAACTAGGCCAGAACTTGTAACTTGGTCATGTATATGTCAGACACAACTTAAATACTTTTAATATTTCACCATTTGTAAGCTATTCTGCCAGCAATATAGGAAGCGTTAAGATTTTTACATGTATTTTTTATATTTTTGTGTTTGATTAGTTTATTCATTTCATAGGTTTGCTATAAACTTGAGTCTAATCCTAATTTCCTAACCATGTACCATTGTCTAAAGAAAACTAAAGGTGTTGCGTAAAGAGTCAGAGTTATTTGAGTAGGCAGTGATATAAAAATTTTGAACACTTAAATTTGTTGCGGTTTCCTGATTACATAAAGGTAGCATCATTTAGCTGCTCTGCAGAACACACTTGAATGAGGAACTTTCTTCTAGTCACAGTTTCTCAGAGCCCAAATATCTGCTTTTCCAAGGCTGTTGAGAAGGAAGTGGCTCAAAGAAAGGGAAAACTGGAAGAAAGATAGGCTTTAGGTTTGTTTTCTCTTTCTTTTCAGGTGGTGGCCTCTACCTCCTCTGCTTTACAGATTAATTTGTATGTTTAGTCTTCAGAATCTTTGTTTTAAGCTTAAACCTGCAAGTATGTCTGTATAGGTGACTTCGTTGACACATGTGCTTTCACTGAACATGACCTGATGGTAACAAAGTAACTTGGCACACTAGTAGAGACTCTCTTTTAAAGAAAAATTACGTGGTATCTGGAACTATTGTGAAGTAACTTCGTGTGTGTTGTAGATTCACGATTTTTCTCTTTTCTTGAAATGATTTGAAGCATTGCTTATTCATGATTTTATGAGGAAGATGTATTTGCTCATCAAAATCGAGCAGGAGACTATACTGTAAGGAATATTTTATTGAAATCTGACACTGTTTTCAAGCTTCTTTGGGCCTGTAAAGTAGTGGCCTACCAGGTAACAGTTTTGTCCCAAAGTGTCCGGTTTGGATTGTTTAATCAGTATAAAAACATGAGAAAATGTGATTTTGTTTTTCTCTTAGTCTGTTGTGTTAGACTGCTTAAATCAACTCTGTCTCTGTGGTATGCTATTAAATATTGAAGCAGCCCTCTTGTACACAACTTTATTTTTAGGATTGTGCCAAATTCTCTTCAGTATCAGTGTCAGATGATCTGTTTATAGAGAGCCTCTGCCATGGCAATGTGGGTATACCTGAGTCAAGATATTTATGACACTTATTCTGCACAGATTTATATGCCGACTTAATTTAGTGCTGCTCAAAATTTATGTTAAATTGAACTAAGCTTCACAAAGTGTGCAGAGTGGAGCGTATTTAGGCCCGAGTACGCTGTTAATATAGAGAGGTGTTTGTATAGTTGTATTTATGTATGCATGTGTGTTCATGTATAAAACCATCATATTTCTATGTCTTTATATGGTGGTTTTATATATAAATAATATACATTGCATGCACATATAAAAAACTGTTATTGCTATGTGTAATTTGGAAGTTTAGATATTAACATATTTGCATATATGTACACTAGTGAACTTTAAATAACATCTGAAGTGCAAAGGTTAGGTTTTTTTAAATTTTGGTAAAGAGTATAATTTCATTAATAATCTAATGCATATGATGTGAAAACTGGAATGAGCAAAGTATGGCGTTTTTTTCCATTGTCCATGAGAGGACTTCTTTCAGCAATTTCATCCTGAGGTAACTGTATGGAAATTTTCTTAACAAATCTTTAGACGATATGGTACGTACTGGTCTCAGGCATAAATTCAAACATATTTAAATCTGTTAAGAACTGCTCTGGAGACAAAAAAATTTGATTCCTTTGAGTTTGCAGATTCTTAGAACCAGTGACATGAAAACCGTGACACTTGTTTATGTGGGGCTATTTTTTCTTAAGTTGAGAGGGAATTTTAGCATTTAAATGATGGTGTCATTGACGAGAAATGAGAATTAACTGCAAAATGTGTGTCAGTGTTTGACTTCTAGGCCAACTCCTCCACAAGAACAGTGGGAGGATATTGTAAAATGCAATCTTTGTTTTCTGAAGATAAATAGTTTGAATTACTGCCCTTTTTGGGTTAGCTGCACACAATAGAACCACTTCTCCAGGACAAAAGTGTAATGCAAATCTCACTAAGTAAGGACATGGCATATTTTTAATTGTCTGGAAAGACTTTTTCTTTTTACTGGCAAAAGACAAAGGAATGAATCTTTATACAAATTTTTATACAAATTAATGCCATTTAAATTCAAAGGGGAAACTAATTATTATTTATATTTTCTGTTTATTGAAATTCTTTCTCATTGTTACACCTCACATACAATGCGCTGGGCTACTGTAGTGGCATTGCCAAGTTTGAAAACTTTGAGTTCTCAAGTAAATAGATGATGCAGCGTTATTTGACTTGAGAATGTGGGTTTTATGAAATAGCCCTTAGGTCAGCCTTTAAGGTCAGATGTTGGCTCGCCCCTTCAGCATTTGAAGGCAGAGAAGTAGCGAGGAATCGGAAACACAGACAACAAATCCAAGAAGCAAAATTTGATCTGCATAGGCCGTGTGTGGTTCAGACTGACTTATAAAAGTAGTGCTGTAGATGGTTCACTGGTTTGAATAACTCTGAAATTTCACTGTAGGGGAAAAAAAGAAGTAATAAACAGAAAATAGGCCATTTTGGGAAGGGGAAAGGGCAAAAAGAAAAGTTTTGGGAAGGGGAAAGGGCAAAAAGAAAAGTAATAAGAAGGTGGCTCGAATGGCATATTGCAGCTGGAATACTGTGCCCAGATTCATCTTTAAGGTATTCAGTGTTAAATTAGGAGAATTGTCACAAATCAAACCAAGAAGCTTTTAAAAAATATTCCTGAGAATCGAACCAAACACGTTCAGGAACAGGTGGGCATCCACTTAATGCTTCTGGTTGTCCTTGGTAAGAGAAATCTAACTTATTCTTAAATAAATAAAATAGGAAAACCAAAATAACCTTAGTTTTGTTTTCTCAGGCCAGAATTTCCAAACTTGTGGTCTGAGCGAAGAAAGGAGCTTTTCTAAAGGTTGCCATGAAAATATGCTTAACCTTTTCTGCAAGGGTTTCAAGCAGCCGTGGAAAACATATGGGGTTTGTTTATATGGGTCATGTATTTATTTATTTTTTCCTCCTCCCCTCTTTCCCCGTCCCCCATCCCCCAATCTACAAACTCTCCTAAAATAAATAAACAAGAGCCTGGTGGTAATGATATCATTTCCTTTGGAGTGGGATAGGGACTCAGGGTAAATAGTATACTAGAAAGATTTTTAGCCTCAGGATAAACAGAGAAACTGACAGGTTTCTACCATGCTGACCTAAACTCATATACCTTCAGTCAAACACATGGGTGCAGGCATTTTATATATTCACTCCATTTTTGGCTGTAGTCACAGACTTCATAAGTTCTGGAAAAGTTAGTACAGATGTGCTATTTATCTCTTAAAGTTACATTCTTATGGAGTCTTTAACTGGTATACACTGGCAACAAAATGTTAAACTTTCTTCCCTAAAGGGAGTCTTTCTCTTTGTGGAATGCTTCCTTCTCCCTGTATTGTGAAAACACTGAGTTGTTAAATTTCATTTGAGGAATGCAAGGTGCCTTGTCATTATGCACATAAACATATTCCAAAGTGAAAGTGCTTTTTCTAATAATCTCACTCTTATAAACTCAAGTGAGACTTTTGATAATTACTGTTTAATCTTTTATTGACTTTACATTTATTATTCTCCACCCTGGAAACTGTAAGTCAGCATTTGTAACAGTAGTTTGTAGATTAGTTAAAATTACTTTTGGAGCATGTGTGAGAAAACACTAGGAAAAGCATAACTTTGATGAAAGGGAGCAGTCTGAATTTGTTTAAAAAAAAACCTGTGGGGTTTTTAAGAAATGCTAACTTTGTTATCTATCCTGTCTGTGATCCAGGTGAGGAAAATTGGTCTAATGCCACAAACTTATCTAGAGCATTTGAGAAATTCCTTGTCAAAGATTAAAGGCTATCAAATGAATTCTCACAGAATAAGAAATAAGATGTTGCTTTGAATAGAGGACAGACTTGCAACAAAGCAGTTGACATTTTAATTTTTAAAGGAATTGTAAAAGGAGTCTTGTGTTGATCTTGTGTTAGTTCTACTGATGGTTCCCCAGGGAAATATATTTTTTCCATAATGATTTTATAACAGTAGAAGATGAATAGGCATATGAGATGCTTCTCTCATTGCTGATGAGGTGAAGCTCTATTGCCTGAGAAAGGATGGAATTTATGAATGAAGTTGTGACACTTCCCAGACAGAAGTATATATGTGGACGTTGTATTACATGTGCTCAGTGAGTTTGAAGTACTCGAGGTCTGACTGTCTGTCCGATACAAGACTTACTGACCATAAACCACACAGATGACCTGAGAACACACAGTAAGCCCAGCGCATCCTGAAGGTGTGGTGGGTTTACTGCTTGTAGCCAAGTGCTCTGCACTGTGGATTATGTGTGGAACACCCAGTATGTGTGAAATCCCTGCATGGATTTGTACAGATTTTGTCCACAGGTATTTTCCCATGGTTTCTGGAGATCCCTCACAGACATCCCAGACTATTTGCTCTTGTTATCTAGATGGGGTTTTTTTAAATTTTTTTTTTAATATGTTTAGAGAAATCTGGCTGTATGGTTACTATGTGTGTTACACTGTGGTTACCTGCAAGGAAACAAGCAAATTCCTTTAAGTCTGCATATTGTTACTTTTGCTTTCTTATTTTTACTGTATTTTGTATATGAAACTGTTTTGATTAAAAACTTTTGCCAAATGTATGTTTAGGAGTGTTGTTTTTTTTTAATGACTCTACGCTAGCAATTATTTTAAGGACATATGTGGAATTTTTAAGATATGGCTATGTGAAATTAAAAATTACAACTGGTAAAGACAAATTAGGTACAGTGAGACCAACGGTTGTCTATCTCAAGCAACTTGTGATAAGGATGTGCATTGTTTGTGTTTTTGTTTGGTTTTTTTTTTAAAGATCACTTCTGTACAATGCTACAGGCCATCACTGGCTTCTTGACTTTGCCCTCTGGTTGATACCAGACAAGTTTATGTTGATATTATGTAATATGGCTGCAGTCACACAGATGCAATTAAGTATATAAATAAAACCTCTCTCCAAAGTTTTTATCCAAAGTGTAGGTGAATTTATTTGAGCTACCCAGTGCAGATTTCTAAATGTTCTGCGGCTGTTAGGAAGTGTTTTGGTTTTGCCTCTGTATACAGAAGCATATGCCACAGGTTGATCTATTCTCTAGAAATATTTGATTAGTGCTCCCCATACAACAGGGTCACAGTATACCTGTCTTCAGTCAGTGCTAGCTGACTGCTGGCTAGACTTATATTTGGCTCTTGCCACTTAGAGGAGGACTTCTCTTTCAAATTGTCCTCTGGAGCTTTTATGTACTTCTCACATAATGTCAAATTGTCAGTTTTGGGATATATTTGAAATCTGCTTTAGGGTGTGTTTCAGTAAAATAATTGTTTACTTTTTCAATGTCAGACCTCAAGTGTCTTTTACACAGGGTTGATGGTAGAGGTTCTGCTAGAAAGGCTACCTGTGTTTTGTTGTCATGTCTCATTAACTCCAAAAAAATGTGGGTTATGAGAGAATAAAAAAGGACGTAAAAATCCCCATTTTGTTGAGATATCTTTTACCGCATCTTTGACAGGGATTTTCTTTCCATATGTGTTTACGTTCATTGTGCTTTGCCACTTTGTGAGAGGTGACTTTTGATGCGATGCCTTTCTGTGCTTGGCTGGTGGGGCACTCACTGGGGTAAGCCTGGATGCTCAGCATGAGCTTAGTGCTCTGCCCAGGCAACACCTCCTGGCTTGTCCCTGTGAATGTCCAGGATTTTACAGACCAAAGCAGATTTCTTTAACTGGCTTTCAGCTTTCTTCTTCCTCCTACAAGACTTTTAGTACTGCTAAATGATCTCTTACTTTTGGGGACTTTGCTTTTAAATATTTCTATCCATGTAACAGTCTAAGATGATGACAGCCTTGATGTCGCTCAAAAAGTGTGTATAAGATTAAAATAACTTGTACATATCTTTCTTGAACTTTTAAAGTGTAAAGCCTTGACGTATGCACTTCAAGTCAGCTGCCTCATGAAGCAAATTTTTGCTTTCTAAATCCTTTTCTAGTTTCATCTGCTGGAACAACATGTGAAGATTAGAAAGGTAGTGTAGCGTCCATGCTATGACCTCTGCATTACAGCATGATACATATTACAGTGATACAGGCATAGACATGAATTTCAGTGTATTGTTTTTTATCTTCTCTTCCTCCATGTATTTGTGGGTTCCTTTTGCTTGTTCCTTGTAATTTTATTTTCCTCTTCAGCTGTGTAAAACTTGGTCAAGACATACGCTTTCACTTCTCCCATCATACTAAATGTATAATGGTACTGTGATTGTCTCTCTCAGATAGCCTTAGTCTGCTGTCTGTGCCTCTTCTGCAGTCAGGACCAGCTCAGAAACAGTGTCATGACATAGCTGGCTATTTTGATGAAGACTTATCAAATATAAAATTTTATTCCTTTTTTAAAAAAAGCTAGAAACATGAAGGTACTTAATCTAATCTGAATCTTGGCTGTTTTCTAGGTCAAGAAAAGAGGCGTTAAGAGGCTTTTATTAGTGGTTGGCATAAAAAGGTCTTTCCAATGTAATTATAAGCACAAGATATGCAAAACTATATGAAGAGAAGCTGCAAACCATGATGACAGTTGCCAGCTCTAAACCTCTATCTTGTACATTTTAAAAGAACTGTATCTGAACATGTCCTTTGCAGTCTGAAAGCATGTTCTGTTTCTTCTTTCTTCAAGTTATAAAAAAAAGTCAACCTTGAGAAATGTATTTTTTTCCCAAGTGTTAGAAATAGTTTTTGTTAGCATCTTGTCAGTTGCAAAAGCGCAGACAAGACACAGCTGGGACTGGGAGCAACATTCTGGCTAGGAGGCAATTTGCCTAAAAGATGCTTATCCTTAAAACCAGCAACTTTCATATTGCCTTATCTTTTTCCTACCACCTGAGAAATTCTTTTCCATAAAAATTGAAATTATTAATGTAGGTGGACCATAATGGTAAAATATGCCATGGTCTCCCTCTTTGCAGCACCATATGTTCTTAGGTACTGTATGGATGCTAGGCTAGGGGCTGTATTCAGACTGAAACAGTCCTGAAAGCCCCATAGATCCTTGGGCCACAAAGGGTTGTTTATGTGATTTAAACTTTTTAAATTGTGGGTGTGATCCATGGGATGAGGGTCTGTGAGGTGAAGGAAACCCCACTGCTAAGGAGGACAGTATGAGTTATTGACACTGTTTTCAGTTTAGCTGTAACAATTTTCACATTTTGCTCTGGAGTTCTGTCCCCCTCTGCTTTATAGGGTTGCATTGCAGGTTTGCTCTCTGTTTACATGATGTGACTCCAGATGTGCTGACCATGCTAGCTAATGTTGTAAGTGCTGATCTTATCTGCCTGAGGATTTCATGTTGCCACCCAAAATCAACTACATCTAGGAAAATGTGAAAATTGTACACTAAAATCATAAGATGCAACCTTTGAGATATTTGCAGTATGTGTGAACTTATGCATTTGTTCTGGTACATTTATTATACTTACCTCTAAAGAGGAGAAATGCAGCAAAATATGTAAAATATGAATAGGAGTCTGACCAGTTCCAAACCCATGGTTTTCACTGCGTTTTTTCCCCAAAGAGTTGTCTGTCCTATACAAAAAATATAGGGGCAAAAGAAAAGTTGAGTCTAAATAGAAAGAATGTGGTAAGAGTCTGTGTGTGTGCTTGTGTGTGTATTAGATTAAGGGAGAGAATCTCTTGAAACTAGACTATGTTTTTATCTTAATTTCTCAAGGAAAATTAAGCTTTGCTGTCTGTATGTCATCCTTTTCACGTACCAGTATGTTTGCTGGCCTGTTTGTCACAAGAAGCTTGATAAGTCATTGTAGCAGAAATAGTTCAGGTAACAGATTGTTAGGCACAAAATATGGTAAAATCAACCGATTTGGAAAATAAATATTTGTGCTTTATATCTAGAAACATGTCTCTAGTCTATCTTCAATCTGTGTTTATGATCATACTTTTTGTTGTCATGCCATCTGTACTTGACCCAGAGAATAACACATTTTCAAACCTACAAACAACTGCCAGTGTTTTGACTTTCAGTTCTTAATCTAGGTTAAATGATCATCCAATGTAAACCTTCTCTTTCTTCCATTTAGTTTCTTTTATATGTCAAGGAGGTTCTGAGCTGTATTCTGGGGCTGAATTAGTTCTTGATGTGAACTAAGTTCTTGAAGGGGAGTTACAAAGGTGATGGAGCTAAACTCTTGTAGCTAGTGACACAGGGTGAAACAAAGAGCAATGGAGAGTAGTGCAGTTCTGGAGCAGTTACCCAGAAAGGCTGTGGAAACTTCATCTTTCATTTTTGGACTTGGATTAACAAAACCTTGTGTTGGAGATAGTCCTGCTGTAAGTGAGAAGTCAGACTGGATAACTTTGAGAGCTTCCAATGTTTCTGTGATTCTTGAAGTATGCAGTTCATTGTGGTCAATAATTAAACTAATATTCAAGTAGTGAATATTATTAATTAGTGAATATAAACTAATATTCAAGTAGTGGCATTCACCTGTCAGTCACAGCTGAAATTTTTTCATCAGTTGACACAGCCTATATATGGTTTTAATCGATCTGTGCTTTTTTTTTCTTCATGCTTTGTGTTGTATCTGTAGTCTCTTTTTTATCTCTGATTTGAATATTTAAAAGTGAAAAGTTATATCTGATAAAAACTAAAAGTTATGTCTCGTAGTTAAATATACCTGTTAAAGAGGAGGTAGAAAAGAGCTGGAAAAAAATACTTCTAATAGTGCTTTGAATCTTTGTTTATGCGTGTACATTTGTTGCATTAATGCCTAATAGATAATAAGCAGCCTGTATTATCATAGAGCTTTATTATATGCTATATTGTGTACAGGGAAGGAGTCCTTCCCTTCAGTACTTTGTGGTCAAGGTGCATGGGACAGCTGGTTATTACACCACATCTTAAACCACATGGAATGATCTCTCAGCATTAAAACCAGCAGTTTATCAGCAGTATCGTTGAAGAAAACCCTATGAGAAATCCATCTTAGGTTGTAGGCAAAAGCATAGAAGTTCCTCATGGAAACCTGTGGTTAGCAAAAATGGTTAGCAAAACCACCAGCCCTTTCGATATGAAATAAAGACCTCGAATCTTATGGTTTAGAAATAAAAAAAATGTTGCATAGGGAAGGGGCCTGCTGAGTTACCTATCCTCCTGGAATGGTGAAGGATTGGTCTGTGCAGAGATGAAAGGAAGAAATGATAAAACAAAGTAATACACCCATCTGCTGCAAAGATTTCTTTAAGTGGAACAATGTGTAATTTTTCAAGTAAGGAAGAGCATATACTGCTTGAGAAGTGAACTGATGAGGACATGCTTGATTTATCTGTCTTTACAGGGAGGATGTGTTCATGTTAGGGATGTTCCACAGCAAAAAAATGCATTATTTAGAGCCCACCTTGCTGTTAGGGATTAGAGGGAAGGCCAAGGTGACGACAAAGCTGAAGTTAGTATTTGTTGTATTACTTTTTGTTTTCCCTCTCACTTTGCTCATTTTTCCTATGCTTCTTAACAG
Organism: Rhinoptilus africanus; assembly: GCA_013400135.1. NCBI lineage: Eukaryota > Metazoa > Chordata > Aves > Charadriiformes > Glareolidae > Rhinoptilus > Rhinoptilus africanus. The sequence goes on from VXBO01010217.1 coordinate 202,756, forward strand.
GCTGTTATCAAATGGTCAGACTATGTAACTTAGGGATCTAAAGTTAATATCCTGGACTGATAGACAGCCATTGAGTAAAATAAGGGCATACAATCTAAGCTAATATTTGGCCACTGATTGTTCAACTTATCTTAATATGATATACATTCACAGACGGCATATAATTGTAGATGCAATTGTATGTGTAAATTTAAGAATGTTAGCAACATTTTGGTAACAGTCAAAGTACTGTATAGTTTGTGTATTGTTTCCTGCGGTCACATAATTTTGTTAAATATCTTGGTTTACCGAGAATTAAGTGCTTCATGTTGTTACAAAAGAAAAAATAAATCTGTGTCAGTTTTACTGACAGTTTGGCACACTTCACTTTTTTGGGTATAACATAGATAAGAGATTAAGGATGAAATCCCTTTTGAAGACTGAAGTGTGAAACAAGAGTTTCTAAACTTCTAAAGCTTCTGAAAATGAGACCTATGTGTTCCAAGATGGCCTAAGAACAAAAAACTTGATACAATCAGTTTACAAGGTTGGCAAATGTCTACTTCCTTATTTGAGAGGTAAGTAACCAATATTGTTAAAATGCGTCAGGAAAACACTGTAAGGAAAAAATGCCTCACGATTCTCCCTAAAATACTGTGTGTGGCTCATCCATTGCTGATGAGTGAAGCTGCATTGTTTACCTTTAATTTAGGAAGCATATTTTTTCTGTTAAGAAATCAGTTTTTGAGTAATAATGTCACCATTTTTTTCCTCTATTGAGCAGTACAAGAGGGAGGTTCTGAAAACAACAAAAATCATTATATAGCAAGAGAGAGGCTTCACAAAGGGCACGTCAAAGCTTCATTTCTGTCTTTTGAATAGGAGTGCATAAAAATCTTTCACTAGTGTGGCTTGTTTGTTACCCCCTTCTTTTCCCAACATGTTTCCATCAAAAACGAATGTTGAATGTCACTTGCCATGTTGATACCATGCTTTATATGGGTACAGATAAACAGTAGGATGAGTTTAAAAAAACAGTTGAGGCTCAACCTCATAATAATTACAAATACAGTTATAAAGATTAATAACTATTCCATTTCTTCTAATCCAAGAGAGATGTAGATTCCAAAGTTTGCATTCAGAGCCTTGTGAATTAGGTAATCAATCAGCTCTGCAAGAATTTGAAAATTCATGAAGCTTTAAATTAGAATAATCTGTATTTTTATTCTTTCTCTAGACAAAAAGAATTGCTTATATATATGAATGTAGTATTATGAGAGAACTTTTGCTTTCTCTACACACACAGTATATTGTCTGTATTGAGGAATCAATAATTTGTATTAGAATTATAAACGTCAGCACTAGTGTTAACGTTTTGAAGGTCTCATCTTCAGGTATATTGAAATGCATTGCTGTGCTGGCTTTATAAACTTTGGTGTTAAGGGATACAGAAAATACTGAATCTAGGAAATGTGTATTTGACCATTTCTCTGACTCCAGCTGGCCATGGATGTCACTGAACAAGTCACTTCCTTCCCTAATGTATTAGTTTCCATTTCTGAATGGCATATTTATACTGAGGAGGACTAAATATGAATAAAGCAGGATTTTGACTGTGAGTAATCTTAACAGAATTGTTTACTCTGTAAAATATGTAAGAATTCCATATGCAGAAGTTCATAAGTGATTTTTGATGAATCTTAGAATTTACAGTACAAAGATGCGTGTATACAACCAGAAATATTGATGAATATTTATGTAATATATCCTTAGAATGTTTCTAAAATGTTAGGATATGATGATTGTTAGTATATACAGACTTGCTAGATGAAAATAACAAATAAAAAGGATTACAATGAATTATAGTAGTATAAACTACAATGTTTATTAAGAATTGGTTTTAAATTGTGTGAGAAATTTGTATGGAGTGTAACGTATGCTTCAGGTATCTTTCTGACCATGAAAATCTTGCCAGAATTGTGTGCATGAATTCTTGTTTCGAAGACACATATTTTTTTGTGCACATTCTACGGTTGTGTCTGTATTTATTATTATTTATTCTGGTACAAAGAAATTACCCTTCGTTCTAGTATATTGTTAAATTTTTCTGATACGTAATTTCTTAGCATTATTCTTCAGTAATTTCCACAGACACAGATACACTGCAGAAGGGACTATTGTTTTTAATGCATTTTTTTGTAAGGTAGAAAAATGTAACTAAAATGTTAACCAAGTATATCTTACCCCTTTCAAGTGCTTTCAGAACACTTAGTTTTTCTTTTGAACTACATGTTAAGTAGGTAGCAATTAAGCATGCGTTTAACTTTTCCTCTATCAGTTATCTGATCCAGTTTACTGCTCAGGTGCTGTGAAAGGTCAATGGGGAATTGGGGACAAATGACAGGCGGCTGGAGTGGACACTACAGAAAGAAACTAGATCTTTGTTTTCTAGGTCTAAGAGTTTCTAGGTTCGTTGTTCTCTCATCTCTGACCTTGCACCCACCTGTCCCCTCACCCCCACTTTCTTTTTTTCCTCTTGGCTAGATTCAGTCACATTTGGTGGAAGACTAGAGGTATCAAAGGGAATTTAGTTCTTCTGTCTTTTGAAAGAGACCAACATCTGGGTAGAACAAGGAGCAAAGTAACCTGACTGAAGGGAGGCTGCTTTGGATCACAGGCTTACTAAGTTGCAGAGGATTCATATGGGAGACAGACATCTCAACTGGTTTAGGCATAGAAAATTTTACATCGATTTACAATCGTGAGACAAATGCATAGGAAATCAAGCTTTATTATTACTGGGTTAAATGGATGCAAATCATTGTGCATCCTTAGATTCTCTTTTGCCTTCTAATTTGCCTCAGCAGACAAAATTAAAGGAGTTGTTTGTAGGTTCCCTAGTTATACGTAAATTCTTAAATATTGATAGAATATTAATGAGCTTTCCTAAATTAGTTATTTATTCTAAATGTCTTTCATCACACTGTCTCTCCTAGCATCTCATGATCTGGGCTATGACTCTTACGGGACAGACAGATCCTAACAAGCATTTTTCTAACATGAGCAAGACCCCTTTTCTTACCCCTTCTCAGGACAGACTAATGTGTTGGCATCTTTTTGTATGTTCCAATATGCAATTTTAGATGGAAAACAATATGTGTGGTTTCGGTTTTTTTCTTTTAGAATAACCCCCCAATCTAAAAAGAAAACCTCAAAAGAACAGACCCCATTAAAACTCTGCTACAAAGTATTGTTATCTTTGAGATTCGTAATGGCAAATTTGAATGAAGATATATAAAGGACAGATGTGCATCTAAACAAGAGTTTTCAAAAAACAAAAATGTCTAGGGCACTTTAAAGGTGGTTTGTAATAATTCTTTCTTCCTACATGTATATGTACAACCTCACCTGCTCCAGAAAACCATGGTTAGATTGGATTACAACTCATTTAAATTCTGTTTTTACACTTTTCTGATAGGAGCTTTTTTATTAGGGTTATTTGGGTAAATTAATTAAAACTTTGTTAATTTTAGAACATATTGTGTGTATAGCTTAGTTACACAAGACTAGAGTGCTCCTACTTCTCATTTTAAATTCTCTTATTTTATGTTGAAAAATTATAGTTTTTTATTTTATGCAGTGTTATTTATGTATGAGGACAACTCTATACAAATATTTATGTGATTGGATTATACATTTGGGCTACTATGGATATTGTGCAGCCCCTCTTCCCCCCCACCCCGCCCTCCGCCAACACACTGAAATTCATAGGACAACTGTCAGCTTTGTAAACATTAACTAAGTGGATTCTTAGATTTTTTTTTTTCCAAGAACTAGATGGAACTGCTTTTGAAATAAATTTTTTAAACTAGGATTTTTTTTTGCCAGTTTCCATTTTGGAACTAATTTTCTCTTATGCTTGTAAAGTGGGAGTTTCAGTAATGGGAATGTAGGCAGGTACAGGGCTGCCATACAGAAAATGGAAGCGTACAATATTTTATAGAAAACCTCTTCAGGCCAAAGAGTATTCATAATGAAAGGTCCGATTTCTGTTCTTGAAGTTTCATGTCAAGACACAGTAACAACTTACGCTCTTTTAAAAAAATCACACAAGAATGAATAGGTGAAGGAAAAAATCTTCAAGTAAATGTTCCTCTAGAAAGTAAATACTGAAGGCTGTTCTGCATTGACTTGGGCCGTCAAAGCTGGAGGAAAAAATGAAGGGCACCTAATGAAAAACAGCTATCAAAGTTATCTGTGTACATATATTTTTGTTTGGAATTCATATAATAACAAAAACATGACCTGAAGGGTATGCTAGACACATTCTTTTACCTGAATGGTCATTAAACCACTTACATCGTTAATGAAACATGAAAATGTGGATTCTTAAAGATGACTTTTATGGGTTTTTTTAAAGTTAGTGTAACATGATTGCTAGAAGAAATTGCCAATCACTTCCCACTATTCTAAATTTTCATTGCATAATTTTGCTTTATTAAGACTGGCTAAAAGATTGTTAGAACAAGGGACAGAATATAGTTAAAATGCATGGGGAAAAACTTTTGGAATGTTTGGAAAGTGCATAACTTAGGACTGATGTTATTTGTGCATTTTAAAGCTATGTTAACATATGTTTCTTTTATGTTAGGCTGGGAATCATTCCCAGCCTCAGATGTAGGTGAGTGCTGTGGCTGCATTCTTGGGAGCCTGGGGATACGGGCTACCTTGGAGCACGCCTGCCCCACAAAATACATATCGAGCATGACATCTGTTACATAGACTAATGCAGCTCAATGAAAAAGTGACTGATATCGCTGAGACAATGAATTTGGGATGTCTCACTCGGAGACCATGAAAAATGGAAGTTGCTTTGCTGTCTTTTGCTGTGCGCTTTTGACGACTTAAAATTTTAACTGTAACATCTGCAATAGTATAGAAGACTCAGCAAAAACAATTTTTTATTGTCAAAGAAATAATTCAAATATCCTTTCTGTAAGCTTTACTTGATAAAGAAGAATAAGCATGACCATATTTCTCTTTATAGTGTTTTTTTTGTTGCTTATTTCAAGTAAGAACATACTTTATATTTTTACAAGTTAGTTTACATCACAAATAAAAGCCAGTTGTAGCCTAATGAGCTGGCTGCAACTAAACCTAGTTGCAGGTAGCGGTTCCACCTATTTGCCGAGTTTTATGTGTTTTCAGTAGTACCGTTTCATTTGTGTTGGTGCCAAAGATACGAAATTTTTTTTTTTTAAGTTTTAAGGAAAATACTTTTATTTTCTTGTATACTTTATTTTAAACAGAATCACACAGAATCCCTGAGATTGGACACAAATTTTTTTAGCTGACATACCATCTTTTGATATGAGGTTCTTGCAGTTGCTAGTTGAAGACACTTGACAAATGGATTGTATCTGCTCTTTCGTGATGTAACAGGTGATAAGCTGGGTGCTGAGACAAATGTCTTGCAAGACATGAGTTTAAACAAAATTTTCATGGGGACCTCTGGGTTTTTTGTTTGTTTTTAAAAATGAATTTTAAAAAAGACAACAAACAACCTAACTCTTGACCTCTAGGAGTAATTTGTTAGTAATACTTGGACATCCACAAGGAAATACATATGCCTGTGATAAGAAGAGGGTTTGGTTAGTGATATGCTATACTTGAGCTCACAAAAATATAATTTTAAAAAACATGAATATACTTTTGACTACCTAGAATATATCTGTTAGATGGAACTGTTCTTCTAGGGTGCGAGATACAGAGGGAGAGATTTACAGTCCTGTATGAAATGGAACTTTTTTTATATGGTAAAATATTTTTGATCATGCAAAATCTAACTAGATGTAATCAGTCTATATATTGAATAAATCGGGTATTTTTACAGAGTTGGTGATACCTTCCCTGGCACCCCAAGTCCCAGTCCATGAACTAACTCTCCGTATTTGGCAGGTAAATGAAACAAAGGCCAAACCTGAGATGAAATCAACTGACTTTTATAATTCTCTCAGCTGTTAAGAGGAAGTTAATAAATTCTGAAGGTACCCATTTCCATGCAAAATTTTCATCTGTGTAATTTGGTTTTGCCAGTCTGCTGTTGAGTACAGGACTAAGATCTTTGTTAAACAAGCCTATGTGAATAAGGTAACATAATAGTTGCCCTCCAGTCATGAGCCTGCATCTATTTCTTTAATGATTCTTTTAGAGGTGGAATGAGATGTCAAGAAATGGTTTTTGGAGAAGCTGCATCAGTTTTCCTACCATTATTCTTGTTCTTTTCAAAATTTATGTGTTCATTCATATTCAGCATGTAACCCCTTAATGCTTTTGTGAAGAAGTGCTAGTTAACCAGTTGTTCTGCATGCTTACTTTTCTCAAACTGTTTCTCTAGTAACGCATCTCTCTAAAACGTCATCATTTTTCCTTCAAGTCACTTTTTTTTGTGATTTTTTTGAATTCTAATCCTGTCTCTTAATGCACTTGCTATGTGTTTCAGTTTCATATAGTGTGAAAATTTGCTAAGAATTTTCTCTGGCCCATCATCCAGATAGTCAGTGACATCATTGTTAAGAACTGAACCAAGACTAGGTTCCACTTTGGAACCTGCCCTTTCTGGTCTTCTTCAGAATGTCCTTGCTTTCTGACAGTGCTAAGTACTCCATCTAGGTCTAGTTATCCTATCAGTTTTGTCTTTGTTTTAAGACGGTTTCAGATAAGTAATGTGAAATTTACTCCTAAGAATATCATGTCAAACAGTATTTGAAGAGGTGTTGAAGTTAAAATACATAGCCTCAGCTTCACCCTTTAACTCTACAGCTGACATTATTCTATCAGAGAAGCTAGATTTGGTTTGCAGTAATTTATTCTTAGCATATTTAGATTGCTTGCCATCTCACTCCTACCTGTCTTCCAGGTTCAGGAAGGTTTACTGATAATTAAGAGCCAGTAGTTCTAGGATGAAAGTTTAGCTGATCAGTCTGTAATGCCGTGATTCCTCTCTTTTCCCCTGATTTTATATCTAATGGTCTTTCATTAAGTCCTACCTTACTGCATTCATCAATGAGTTTTCAAATGCAATTGCCAAGGGTATTAAAAATGCTTTGAATTGTTTTATAAAATGCTAGATGTTGTTCTTCAGAGTTATCTGTTTTTGAAAACATCTACTTTTCATTTGTACTCTGATTTCTTTTTCTTTGTCCTGGGTTAGTCATCTTTGTTCTGCTGATGTTTTAAATGAAGCTAGATGAAGGAAAACATTTGAAAATGTTTTTGATATCTTCTTAATATCACCAATCTCTCCACAGAGTAGCAGGCAAACTTTGATTATATGTCTACGACTATACAACTGGAGTCAAATTATTACTTGCTACTGCTAATACTTTTTACTTGTCCCTTTTTTTTTCGTCTGGCCTTAAATGTTTATAGTGTTCCTTTATACTCAGCCTTCTTAATTATACTAAGTTTCCACTTTCTGAATGTTGTCTTTTTATGTTTGAAGTCAGTCAAAACCACATGATTTGCCTAGTTCAGTCCTTTAGAACACTTACTGTTTTTTCTTCAGACTGTTTAATTTTTTTAATGGAACTGCAGGTCTGGCTTCCTCCTTAGACATTTCTCAACTCTGAGATTATTGAGGACTGCAAGGCCATTGCTTTCATTGTATTCTTCTCATTCCTATCTTCTCTGAGGAATGTGAACTCTCATGCTGTAGCTGCTCTTTGCCAAAAGGCTTTTCACTTTCTCATTCTTGGTCAGTTCCTTTGTATTGGTTGTATTCAGAATTTGAAGAGCCTTTTACTACTTTTTTCACCTTTTAATAATATTTACCAATGCATTCCAAGAACTTGAGGGACAGTCTGGTGCCTTAGTGACTAGTAAAATGCAAAGAGCAAGGAACCAGGGTTTTATTTGTGCAGTCTGTTACATGTCTAGGAGCATATGTTCACATGGCATATTTATCACCTGTGAGAAATTTGCAGCAGGTGTTGGTCCTAGGTGTGTACCACACATCTGTGTGATACAAAGCAGACTTCTTTACCAGTTTGTGTGCGTGCACAGGGAGCATACTGCTTGGGGAGCTTTGAGAAGATGTGCTTTCATACTGGTATGGTAGGTACCTTTTGTCTGCTATCTATGTGCAGTGCTCTTATGCACAACTTCAACTTCTGTTCCACCAGAGGGGAAGCTGGGCTGAAACAGCCTCAAGTTGTGGCAGGGAAGGTTTAGACTGGATATTAGGAAATATTTTTACATTGAAAGGGTGATTAATCACTGCAACACGCTGCCCGGGGAAGTGGTTGAGTCACCATCCCTGGAGGTATTTAAAAGATGGGTAGACATAGTGCTTAGAGGTACAGTTTAGTGGTGGTTTTTGTCAGAGTTGATGGTTGGACTAGGTGATCTGAAAGGTCCCTTCCAATCTAGGCAATGGTATGATTCTATGAATGCACCAGTGATGTGTTTTGCTGTGTGCAGTGGAGATCCAACAATGGATGCAAGGCATGTTTGCACTTGAAAGAATCCCATCAGGAGACCAAGCCACTAACCTAGATATGTCTTTGTGTCCTGCTGTACTTTTCACAAATCCCTAAGAAATTAAAGTTCTGTGCTTTGAATTAGTATGCTGCCTGTTTAGAAGACTGATACAGCTCATTTTTAAGAGTCATATGAGCCATTTCACCAGCTAATAAAGTCTTAGTTATGCATTAGAACATCCATGTCCTCTGGTTTATTCTCCATACTTTATGAATTAAGCTGTTCTGTGTGAGCTGTTTTCCTCCTGTAATGTTCCTATGAGTAGCCATCTCTCTATCCTATTTCATACAAAGCATCTTTTATACATGTTTCTGTGTTTAATCTTTATTGTGGAGTTTAGTTACTACTTCCTCATTATTATTTTTTTTTTTTAATAAACAGAAATGAGCCAGCAGTGTGCCCTGGTGACATAGGCAGCTACTAGTATCCTGAGCCGCGTTAGACAAAGCATTGCCAGCAGATCAAGGGAGGTGATCCTTTCTACTCAGTACTGGTGAGGCCACACCTGGAGTACTGCCTCCAGTTCTGGGCTTCACAATACGAAAGAGACATGGCGCTACTGGAGAGAGTCCAGTGAAGGGCCACTAAGATGATCAAGGGACTGGAATGTCTCTCTTATGAAGAAGGGCTGAGAGAGCTGGGACTGTTCAGCCTGGAGAAGAGAATGCTCAGGGGGATCTTACCAAGGTCTATAAATACCTGAAGGGAAGTCAGAGCCAGGCTCTTTTCAGTGGTTGCCAGTGCCAGGACCAGAGGGAATGGGCACAAAGCGAAACACAGGAGGTGCCATCTGAACATGAGGAAACACTCTTAATTGTGAGGGTGACCGAGCACGGGCACAGGCTCCCCAGAGGGGTTGTGGAGTCTCCCTCCTTGGAGATACTCAAGAGCTGTCTGGACATGATCCTGGGCCGCTGACTCTAGGTGGCTGAGCAGGGGGGTTGGACCAAATGACCTTCAGTGGACCTTCCAACCTCAACCATTCTGTGAAATAAGGTAATGAACAGGAATAGAAAACCGTGACTTCTTCCACTCTAGTGGACTGTGTCAACTGTTGAAGTAAAGTCAGACTCCTGGAAATGTAACCATTTTGCCTGGACTCCTGTCCTGAGAATTTTTGGAGTGTTTCAGTGAGCAATTTGTGTGTGGTATCTACAAATCTAATGAACTAATTTGATTTATTGTCATGGGATCAAAAATGTTTGGAGTGGCACTTGGTTGTCTGATTGTACTGTGATTTACTAATCTTTTTTGCAAACTGTTTCTAATCCCATCAAAGAGGATTGTCCAAAAAAGAATTCTGGGCCACACTAGTGAGGGACCATGCTGATACTGTACCCAGCATTGCATATTTAGTCATTTTGTAGACTGACTCTGTGAATAGTACACTGATACATAGATGAAAAATAACTTCTTGCAGCTTTCAGTAGAGTTTTTGAGCTTTCTTGTGATACATGCGATATTTGAAAGTAATATTCTGAAATTAATTTATACCAATTGGAGGTATAGAAAGAATAGTTTATCAAATTAATAAACCATCTAAAAATAAACTAAAACAGTAAATATTCAGCATGTAGTCTTGACTCTCAGTAACTTTATAAGTTCACCAGAAGAAACATAGCTGAAGGCAATGTATGTTTTTCTACCTGGGGTTGCACTTTAGTAAACATTTGTAACGGGTTTTAATAGTTATATCGGGAAAACCCTGCTTTCTATCAGAAGCTAGAAGGTACTTATTTATGTTTACAGAAACAGTTTTGAATTTTATTAACTGTGTTTCCAGATACATACCCAGGGAAATGATTTACTAAAGACCTAATTTAGTAGTTTACTAAAGATCTAATATGCAAGGAAGAGTAACAGAGAGGCATAAACCCCATTAAATGTCACTTAGAAAAGTATAAACACTGTACTTGTGCATTTTGAGTGCATTAAGGAAACCATGTTCTACAGGTAAAGTTGTGACATTTTTTTGAGTTTAGTCCAAGTTAAGGTTGCAGAAACGTAGGTGTCCATTCTGTGGGGGAATAAAAAAAGGACTTAAAGTTCTCTTCCTCACTTGACACTCCTTCTCTGGTCACTTGTCTTTGTGTAAATACTCTGTGCAACGTTTTCAGTTGGTACAGTCTTACTTTAAGACTTTTTTTCCCCTGCTAGTGTATTCGATATCTACAGTCTGATGTTCGCTAAGTTTTGATTATTCGGGGTTATATGTGATGTCAAGGATTCCTGAGTCATTTTCAAGTACCAGGTCCAGGGTTTCCAAGTGCAAATGAGGTGTGGTGCAGTCAGCCCAGGAAGGCTGTGGGCAGCAGTTGCATGGAGGAAGATAAATGGTTGTTGAAGTCTTCCCTAACAAGCTGTGTTACTAAAAGTGAACAGCATATCGGGAACTGTTTTTAGGTAATGATCAACTAATAATGTTTGTTAAATACAAGAAGGAAACAAGAAGCCATTTATGTAAGTAAAAACGGTTTTTGAATTTCTTGGTTGAATTTTTGTTTAAAAAAAAAGTGCGTGACATATTTGTTCTTCATTGAATAGATGTATTTGCTGTATGTCTTCCATTATGTGCCAATTTGTGGTACAGCCACCTAAGTGAGCCACTATTGCTACAAAGACAAATTTCAGCTAGAAGTTGTAGAAAAAATAACATGATTTGGAAGGGGTTATTTGTCTTTGTAGATATTTCTTCTCTTCTGCCAGGGAAAAAAGTAAATATCTCTTTCCACTACTTTACCTGTATTTATTGTCACGTTTCTGTTTCCTTGTGTTTCAGACTCTGTTTATTTTCCACCCACTGCTTTCTGAAATTACATTAATGTGCCTCAGCTGTCTTTGCTTCTGTCAAATCCATAACTAATGACAAAATAGTTCTTTAAAAATTAATCAGACTGTTTCTGGGGGAATGAAGGAGTGATCTGCATGTAATCATTTTATCCAGAGAGGAGAAAAATATTCAAACATGTAAATTCATAGGATGTAAAAAAGCATAAGGCTTAGAAATGTGTATGCTGCTATATTTTGTTAAAGGTTCCTACAGTTTCTCAACTCATTCTCCAACCCACTTAAAAAATGGATTGCTACAAGTGAATCGAATGTGACTTATAAAATCTGAAGGCATCTTGGGTGTAGTTAGGTTAGAATATGCAAAAATGTCTTTAAATTCAAATAATGAATTTCAAAGTGTTTATAAACTTATGTAGTATCATGACTTTTCAAAATAAAATTTTTTCATTTTCCTCTTTTCTTAGTCCCAATTAAAGATTTGAAAGTTAAGTATACTCTTTCCTTTTTTACCAGCAAGCACCAGTTTGCTACTGGTAGGAAATAAATGAGTAGTTTATCTTGCATTATTTTTACTACTGAATATTTGTTACAATTTTTTAAAACTGTCACAATGGCCTTGCTAAGGCCCAATTCTGACCAGAGTCCAAAAAATTTAAGAAAAGGTAAAGATGATGAATTTTAAATTTATGCACATGAGTTTCCACTACTTGGTTTTATATTATGTATTTGAGTGAAGTTATGGATCATCTGAAACAGTAGATTATCTTGTCTTGATTATGTGGACACCCCCGAAGGATGTCTGTACCTTACAGAGTTTTTTCACTAAGCTCTGTCAGAATTTTTTCTATATTAACGAAACATGAAAATGTGCTATTTTTTGCATATTTTTGCAATGATGACTTGTACAAACTCTATAAAGAGATTTTTTTTTAATATATGAATGTAATTAGGACTTATTAACAGAAATCCATACATATATATATAAAAATTAAAAGGTCATCCTTCCTCCCCAAAATCAAAAAATGTAAATCAGTTTTACGAACCTGTGAATTTCAGGACTACATGAAGACATTTGAGTGACAATTTTTAATCCATCAATAATATTCTCTGTAGGAACTCTGAAGTAAACAGGATGGTTGTGGAACAATGCCTACTCAGGCAGCTTGACATCTGCATCCTAAAATTGTCAAATGTGTCTCTTGGTGATTCTAAGTGGTCTCCTTTTTCCTATTGGACAATATTCAGGAAAGTTCAGCCATCATTGTCTCCAAGATGAATAAGTCTTGTTGGGTTAGGTTTAGCAGTAAAGCAGCAGGCTCAGAGATATTGCACGTTGGAAGAAATACTGTATTTGAGTTGAAGATGTAGAATTAAATTTTCAGTATTTGTGAGGTTGCTTGTTCAAAGGTTGAAAAATCCTTCTGGTTGGAAGCAGCAAGGTACTGAAATGGCTTTCCAGTATCTTCTGATCTAAATAGATTGGCATGCCTGAAAACATGGCCACTTTCTGCACATTTTAATAGGACAAATTGGTCCATGTTTCAGTATCTTGGACACCTTATGATACAGCAGTAGCAGTAGAATGTAAATTTAGGACTCTGTCATGTTATTTGTGCTTATAATGGTAAATATGTTGAACAGACCCCAGATACTCTGAAGTTGTCTTCAAGTCTAGCATTTTGTCTTTATGATATTAGTATGCATGAATGCCTGTGAAAAAAAGCTGCAGCTGAAGGGGGTGTGCTTTTGCTCATCATACACTAAACCTAATTTGGTCTTTCTTTGTCTCATGTAATGTGGAGAGAATCTGAACTAGGGTTCTAATCATTTCGGATTGCACCCATTTTTTTCTCTCTCCAATTAAAAGAAGAGTTACAATTTGCATGACCTTCTTGGGGTAACAGTGAAGCAGAAACTGTGTGGCCATAAAATGAGAAATCAGTCAGTTGAGTGAGCAGTGACCGATACCATTGGAATAGGTAACTTAAGAGGAAGACGTAGGGAGCTAGATGAGAAAAAAATAGCCAGGGATGTATTTATGTTTTGGGAATATTTATTTTTACAACTGAGAACAAGGGCAATTTTTTAAACTACAGAAATATGGGTGTAGTTTAGATGTAGAGTTTTGGTGCCTATTGGTTTGTCTACATCGTAGTCTTTATGAAGAAGGGACTGTAGAAGAAAGATTCTGCAACAAAATTAAAGATTCAATCTATTAAATTGTTAGGTCAAGAAACCTTTAAAACTCCATGAGGCTAAAAGAAGAATAGAAGAATATCAGTTACATTTTTATTTACAACTCTTTTTGTTAAGAGTATGTAATTTACTCCCATAGAGAAGTGTAAACATTAAGTTTCCTGAAACGTACATGATATAATGAAGCTCAGAGATAGTATGCTAGAAAATCTGCAAGAAAATGCACACTTTTAGTTCAGAATTTATGTAATGTATGTTGTGTTTTAATCTTGACTGCATTTTTCCATAGAGAACAAATTTGGTTTAAGCTGATTTAGAAAGTGCTGCACTTCTACCTTGGTTAGAGTTTGAAGCTAAAGAAAGTTTACTGCGGTTTGACTCTTAAGAATATCATTATTTTTAGAGCAAATTCCTCTTTGTAACTGGCATAGATTTTCTACATTTCTGTCAGGATGAGGACAGTCTCCTGCATTCCTTAAAATAAGTTAAGCAACAGTAAAATAAATACTTGAGACCGGATGGAAGTGGTCATTTAGATCTGATCTCCAAGCCTGGAGAAATAATTGTTTGTGAACTTTTTAATTTACCACATACTTCCAATGTTAGGCTACTCTGTGTTTGTTTTTCCATCAACTGTATGGGGTGTTTGCACATGCATGCTTCTTGCATAGCTCCCTGAATGTCAGCCAGCACTTGAGGGCACTTCAGATTGTGTATCCACAAAAGGAATCCGTTTCCTGGGAACCTGGTACTTTTGCTTCTTTTACCTTTAGGAGTCTTTTCAAGGAAGCCGGACAGTTCTTTCAGAGCCATAGAAATACTTGGATGATCAGTTTTAGGAGGCACACGTAACATGAGAGTAAATTTTTACAGTCAGTGCATGTGCCAGTGTAGCTGCAAGAGACAGATTTTTGGAGAGCTTAGTTCCATTGCTAATAAAACCTTACCTATCCCTGGCATTTGATGAGTGACTAGGATTTTTTGAGAGGAACCTAGGGAACAAGAACATGGTGGAACTTACTGACTGAAATCAAGCATGAAAAAGTGTAGGCAACCTTTTTTTTTTTAATACAAATATAAATTTTTTTCTTTTTAACCTGAGGTTGATATGTTCTATAAAATACACAAACTGAGATTGACCTTTATAAAAGTAGAAAACACGTTTAGGGCGGAGCTGTAAAACTGCTGACATCTGGTTCTCTATGCAGCCTCTGTATCTGGAACCACTTACATGCTATGTCCTAATTTATTTGCAATATTAAAGCAGGAAATCATGTTTATGCAGCTCACTGCATAAATACCTTGAAGTACTGAAGATCTAGTAGATCTAAAGCAATAGATCCATGCCAGCTGTTCTGTTGGTAAAGAAAGCATTTCCTATTTCTTTTTTTCTAATGAACAGAATATGAGCAGAAATGTCTTCTGAAGAAGAGAAACACCACATACCTCCATACTAAACTAAACCAAAACTCGGAATGCACCCAGAGGAATAAACCTGTGTTTGAACTTTTGTGCTATAGCTCTGGGGTTGAACTGGGACTGAATAGTGAAGGAGGCTGTTGCCAACATGGAATCATCTTCATTTGTTGCAAATTGTTGCAAATTTTAAAGTATATGTATGAAAGTATATTTATAAAGTATATGAATGAGGCAGGAAAAAAGTGGAAAAAGAGAAGGGTTAATGGCAGAGTTTATAAAGTTGGATGCTGTTTGGGGGGATTGTATTCATCCACTTGCCTGCTGCTAAATGCCTTTGCGGAGCAGCTCAAGTAACTTTTCACTAGTACTGCACCATCACTTTCTGTGTATCCAATCTCAAACCATGAGACCTGGCTTGTAGAAGTGTAGGAGCTTGCAGCTGCAACTGCACAAAGTGCATCATTTTGAATGAACTGAGCACCATGTAACAAATCCAGATTTATTTTGGGTGTAAGGAAAAGGAGCAAAAGGGAGACAATTATTGGAAGCTTTATCTTCTCAATTACCCTTCATCACCTGAAAAGTGTGATGAAGGTGAAAAGTATTTTCTCCTACTGTTAATGCTGTGGCTCCAACCACATTCCTTCTGTATAATTTGCAACACAAGGGATGTGTCACCTTCATTTCTGGGTTTGCATTATATGTATCAGGTACATGTAATGGGAAGTACTTTGGGAAACAATCAGATGAACAGATACATGTAAATTTGAACTAGGCATAGACAGCTACCTTCTGCTTTCTCTCCCTTTGACCAAGTTCCTGATAATTCAAACAGACCTAATGATATTTCTTATTTCATGACTGTTGTCATAATAATATTTTTAATGATTAATATACTATAGCAGTGAGTATTATACAAAAGTAATTGAGAAAATTTATTCAAACATTATTTAAAAAAATTATCAGCATCTTAAAATAAGTTGCTCCATACTGTATCTGAACAGCAAGGAGAAAACAAATCATTCAGTCCTGGGCATGTACTGATGGAGGGTCAGAAGTAGTATGATAACAAGTGTAGTGGCTATCAGTATTAAGGTCCTGCGAAGCAGATGAAGTTTTCATAGGCAACCTTAATTTTGTCACTTCTGAAGTTTAAAATGTCTGGCTTTGCAAACTTAAAAATATTTTTGTATATGTTTAGATGTATAATGTACTACTTCAAAAACATACAAAGGGCATGGAAGTTATTTGTGCTGATGTCTGTGGGCTTTATCATTAGGCTTGGAAACCTTAAACCCTTCTTAATGTTTTGCCAATTGACCCAATACTCTAGGCAAATATGTGTAATGTTTCTGTTTTCATCCTGCAGCTTGTCATGTCATTACATTTAGTGATGAAATACTGTATGTTTAGAAAATATCTGTAAACACTTCCATTTAGAAAATTTCTGAGGTAGTGCTATAATTAAATATTTTTGTCAAACTGGTTCTGGGTAAATAGTTCAGGTGATCAAAGTTTCTGTTTCTCTTTTCCTGGGTCGTTTGTTGAACAGTGTAGCAGAAGAAAATCACAGCCAGGACAAAGCCTTTGCAATTAAGTCATATGGTTCTTATGAGTCTTTTTACATTAATCAGATTCACATTCAGAAATGGTTCTAATTTGTACTCGCATCCTCTAATTTAAAAATATATTGTATGCATTTGGTTTAAGAGCACTAATAACTTAAATGAATGCATTTTATATATGGGAGCAAATTATACATGTTAACTAATGCTAATGAGCAGCCTAGTAAATTGAATTCAACCCCATAATCTCACATCAAGTCCATTCACCACTCTTCCAATCCAGTGGTCTGGAACTTCATGGTGCAATTAACTTTACTTCTTCTAGGCAACTAAATGTGTTATCCCTTCTGCAAATATATTCAGGGCTTGGAAGTTTTGTTTAGTTGGATCCCCTGAGGCAAGCACTTTCTGTGCAGGGCAGAAAGTTTAAAAAAATCACCTACATCATGAAGGACATAAAAATTGCATGCCATTACTGACATTATTCTACTTAAACCAAAATTTCTACCTGCAGTAGAAGTTCTATTTCCTTTCTCCTCAGTTGTCATCACTTTTTTCTGCTTAAAGGAGGAATGTTGGAAAGGGATTGAAATGGCCATAGCATTGGTAGCCCTTGTGGTGAACAATTAAAAGTTTTGGTGGTTTTTTTTTTTTTACATTTTATAAAATAATACTTATTTTTTCTTCCGGTCTCTCTGCTACATGAATCTGTGTCTTGGTCATGAGTACTTCAGCACATCAAAAATCTCATGTGTCAGACCAGTTGTTTATCTAGCCAAGTACTCCCGTCTCCAGCAGCAGTAGTTAAGAAAAGCTCTTTAAACGAGGCCACTCAAGCCTGTCCCCGCTTATGAACTTATTTCCCATGCTGCCACCCAATTCCATATCATTGATGACGGATTTTAGAGGGCACGTACATTCTTATTTTTAGGATCTATTTTGGACCTGTGGTCCATTTATTGTCTTAAGCCTTTTTGATCTTGTTACTTCTGCTTCCACATTTTCCTGCCATAAATTCCAGAAGATCGCTATGTGCTATGTAAAACACGAGCATACACGTTTTCTGTAAGTCTGTGTACTCAATGCATAAGGAACCTGAGGCATTTCTTGCTAGAGTGGTATTTCCACTTCCAGGGAAAGGGTTGTCTGTAGTTAGCAGTTGGAACATGCTAAGGGCTGTGCATGTAAATCTCATTCTCTCATCAAGGATAATTTTCTTATATCTCGTCGTCATCTTTTTCATCCGGTGTTCTGAGAATACACCAAAAGGTTTTGGAACTAGGGGCCTGAATAAAGTGAGTGGTAAATGCGGCCAAATCAGTTGTTCTGGTGCATTGTAAGTCTGCTTTGCACCCGCTTTCATGAGACCCTTGTCGGTACTCGACAGTCACACATACAGTTCTCATGTGGGGGAAAAATGCAGTCATCCTCTGCCTCATGATGGACAGCGCTGGTAGGGTAAGATGATGGACATAGGTATCTGAGTATTAGATACTGCTTACTTTAAGTCTGCTTAGGTTGATCTAGTATGAGATAGTGGGAGCATGAACAGATAATGAAACATGGTTAAATTATCTTCGTCGTATTTGATGATGTAACTGATCCTTCAGTGTATTTTTAGTCCATCCTAATTGCAAACTAAAACATGTTGTTTAAGCTATAATGTAAACAATGATTGATGGATAAACAAATGATCAAAATTCATCATGACTTGGGTTCTTTGGGCCTGAATTGAATATTGCAAGAATACTAGGGTTTTTTTGAGTTTTTATCAGGAAGCTTAAAAAACTCAGTACTTGGGATGCCTCACTGTGATAACGTATATAAAAGTCCCCTGTATATTTACTGTAATTGTTGCTTCTGAACAGATTATGAAAAGCCTCCTTACATTTTTGGCTAGCTGGGAGTATCTGTCGTACAGAAAACCAACATTTTCCAATTCAGTATGTGTAATGACTTTTTTACGATATTAATTTAATATATTGAACTCAGTAATATGTTCTTTCTTTCACTTTGTATTTCCTCTGGCTGATTAACAGAAAATGACACATTTCTCTAAATGCTGGTGTTATATTTATACATCCTAATTCAGAAGGAGAGGAAGAAATAGGTACACATGAACATAAACAATAGCAAACATCCTTCCTTAAAATTATGTTTATTAGTATATGTAGAGAATAGAGACTAAATTGCTCAGGAAGAAAAGTTTTAGGATGCAACAACAATTTGCAACCTTTTTTACATCCTACTATATTTCAAGTTTGCATAGTTTTTCCAACTCAGCTGATCACCTATCAATAAAAAAGAGTGACTTGGACAATTGCAGCTGTTTCAGAGAAGGAAATAAAGAAAGGTATGTCTCCTCTGCAGTAAGGTCGGGATTTGCCTTCTGAAGGCCAGTGAGGATATTGTGTGTTCATGAGGTGGTAGGATGACAGTCACTGTGGAGTATTTCACTCAAAATGGCACTGGGCAGGCTGTCAGGAAGAGGATTTTTATGCATTTCTCTTTGTCCCTACCCCCTAAGAAGACCACCGATAATCATTGCATCTGTCTTACCAGACTGAATACTCGGTGACATGTGCTTTACAAATATGAATCCACAGATGAAAAAGACAATCTGGCAGGTTTTTTTTGGTTTTCAGCTGTTTAACTAATTGCTATGTGTGTGAAAACCACTAAGTGGGAATAGAAATAGACCATATGAATTTTCATTATCATAAAATTCAAACCCCTACTCAAGCCCTGTTCTAAAAAAAAGTAAAATAAAATAATGGCCTTATCTGCAGATAGAGGGTGGTACTTGATTTTCATTGTGTAGATTGCATTCTTACTTAGTATATTTAATGTAGAATTAGTGTCCTGTGATGACCTTTCAACTTTGGAATCGCTATTTGCTTGAAAAGTAGTTGTTCTTAAGAAGTTAGGCTATGTAACAGTGAGGCATTATAATATGAAGTTACTGTATCCTTTGTTATCTCTTTTGGCTGTTGTATATTATTGGCATCAAAACATATACTATTTTCTATTGAGTCTTTAAAAAAAGTTTTGCTTCCTGATTATTTTTTTTTTTATTACCTACCAGCCCCTGCTTTGGTAAAAAAATATTTATTTTATATACTACCTGTTAGGCAACTGCTTAGGAAACTTCCCCAACTGTTTCCGAAAGATTTAATTTTAATGAGGAAGGGAATATACACACATTTCTCTTATGTGTGTGGGGATTGTATGTTTAAAAGTCTGTCTAAAACCTGTAAAAATTTTAAAACATAAGCCATTCACCCCTAAGTCTTTGATCTCTGTGTTTTGACATATTGCCATAGATAGAACGGACCTTATGTATGGACTGTGGTGTGAAATGTGGTATGAAAGTGATGACGTTAATTTACTATTACTTTCAATATTTTGTCTCTGTTGTGAAAGTTTTACTCTTTGACACTTCCGTGTAAGTGATTGAGTCATTACATCACTCTCTGCCTTTATTTTTTCACCTTTAAAAAGGACAAGTATATTTCACTCTTTCTGCAGTTGTGTGCTTTGAGATCAGTGGGCAACGCTTACATCAGTGCTACTGGTAACAGTAGTAGTATCTAACTATTTTAAAACTTTATTCAGAATAAAAAACTAGGAAAAACTAGTGCTATGAGGGCAAAGCTTATTTGTGGGAAATGCGTGTTTTAAAAATGTATTTCATCATCGTTATAGGAATTTATTTTATAATGGTGCTAATCAGGAAAAGAAAATTATTTTGAATTTTAGTTCATATCAGTTCTCAAATCATATAAGCGAAAGACTGCTGCTTTAAACATGTCTATACTGTAAAGAAGTGACATTTCTGTGCATGCTAGTGTGTCTCTATTGTCATTATAAGTATATACCTGACACTTTGCATTCACACCTCTTTCAGTGACGCACATTTAGTGTTTATGTAAATTCAACCGGGGCCCAATGTCACTGCTTCTGCTACATTCATATGGTGTATTGCTAAGCAACATGTGTACGAACGACAGTGTTTGCTTTCATTTTATCTCTTTCCTGTCCCCCTTCAGCCCCCCCTTCCCTCAAAAGTGACACAAGTTTGAAAGGTGAGTATTAGCTTGTCAGGCAAAACAGTATTTTTAGTTCATACCCTATGAATGATGGAAGATGCAGGAGGTAGTGAGGATTTTGGAGGTTCTTCAGTTTCGTTACTTAAATATTGATGATGTTCCTAGCAATATCTTTTTTTTTTTCTTGTAAACGCTATTTTTTTTTTTTAGGAAGCAATGATTCATTAGTACTTTATTACACCTCCTGGGCTATATTCACCTAGGAAAATATGTGCAGAAGGTATGGGTAAATTATAGATCCTGAGTATCCTTTTCAGGTATTGCTGAAGACCTGTCATGATGCTATCTAGATTCCTGAAGTGTAAAAGTATAATGATAGAACATTATACAAATGTATATAGATACATATCTATATATAGAGAGAGAGACAGAGAGAGACATACAGGATTTCCTGTAACTGGAGTTCACAGGGTGTGTGACTTTTTTACAATCATATACAGCAAGCCAAATTCTGGTGTAAATTCTGGGAAGAAATAAAAAAAGGATAAGGGAACAAGTTCCTTTAGAGTCCTTGAGTCCTAGTCTCTTAATGAATTTAAGCAAAGGAATTACTGTGTCAATACAAGAACTTCTCTGTTGACTTCCTTAAGCCTTCCTTAATCCTTCCTTTATTTCCGGGAAATAAATAAGCAAGGTCATTTTTATGTCTGGTTCACGTGGATCTTCTGAGTTCAATGAAGGTATAGGAATAGCAGGTCTATTTATGGGAGGTGTATTAATGGGCACATCAGAACTTGCAGAGAACCTCAATATTCAACCAAGTTTGTGTGGAAAAAATAGAAGTAAAGTGCACTTTTTCCAGCCTGAGCTACCAATAATACCAAAACTCAGGAAGGAGGTGTATATGTATTCGGACACACTTGATATATTTTGGTTTTATTTTTCAGACAATATACTTTGGTTTTAAATGTTAATTCTACTTGTACAGTACAAACTTTCCTGTCTATGAAAACATTTTCCAGGGCATTTCACTGTTTTTTTTATGCTCTGTAAACTTCCAAAGCTGGCTTACATTTTCCTAGATTTTTATGTGGTGGTGTGTTCTGGATATCTTGTCTTGTCTTTCTGCTTTTCTAGAGGAATAGTAAGAGAAACTTGGGATATGAGCCATCTTTGCTTGTCCTGCTAGATTTTTACTCGGACCAATTGAGTATACTGTTTACTGATAGGTTGCCTTGTTAATGTCCTGCATTTTAAATCTGTTACTCATAATCTCAACCGCTTTCTCAGATTTTACCATGAAAATTAAACGTATTTTAAAGAACTTCAAATTTTGTATACACTTGATTTTATCATTTGCAAATAACATATAGCTAAGGGTGATCAGCAGTAAATTTAGTCAATTTTCTTTTTTTTTTTTACTTTCGTTGGCAGACTGATGGTAGCCTTATTCCTATGTTGCCTTTCCTTTTTTTTTCCATTTTTGAGGAGAAAAAGAACGTCTTTCCCAGAATGTTTGATTACACAAAGGTGAACTCCATTGTTTTTCTCGTTTGATATTCATCAATTTGCATATTAATGTTTTCAATGGAAACTAAATATGCTAATTTCACAGCTTCTTAGCAGATACCTTAATCATGAGGATATTTGTATGTTTAAAAAGAAATGAGGTAAACTGCAGTGTTGGTTCATAAAATTATACTACAGGTCAACCTGAAAATCATGTCTGTTGCGGGGCATCATCTCCATAGGGAATATAACCAGTTGCCACTGAAGTTGAAGTTAACCTATAAATAAAGAGATTTGTGTTCTGGGTTGGTTGATCCCTCTGCCTTTTACCCCTGGTTTCTATAAACAGTCAAGCAAACGTTCAATCAGGCAGGCAGTCAGCAGGTTTTCCAATCTTTTTGTAAATGCTCTTTAAAAATATGTTTGTACACATGTTAAATATAGGTAGCCTCTTTACGCTTAATTATGTCTAGATGGATAAGGACTTCAATGCCTTTGTCTATTGTAACATGGAGTTAGTGTGATGAAAGCCAAGAACCACAGTTTTATAATCAAAATACATAGGAAAAACTAAAAAGGAGTTCCTGAGACTTGCAAAGCGGTAGCTGCTGCTCTTCTGAGGTTAATTTAATTTTTTCCTTAGTGTGAAGTTTATTCCTTCCATGTCTGCAGAGATCATATTATAATGTCAAGTTGAAACAAGCTAAAATACATACAAGCGGTAGTACAATTAACAGGTTTTCTATCCCAGTGGTGTAGAAATGTAGCACTGTAAGGAGGTCAGCTGCAGGGTTGGGGAGATAGCCAAGACAGATGCTTAAACCCACCTACGCTCTTCTTGCGTAGCGATGGGGGGAGTAAACTTTCGAGCACCTAAATTAGGGCTTGCCCTGTTGGCTCTACGACCTCTAAGTAGACTCCTTCTTGGGGGGTGGTGGGGCTGAGTCCATCGAATGACTAGGAACTCTCTTAAATATGTTGAGAAATTTTTCAGTAAATGTTAGTTCAGATGTTAGTTCACTGTTCGCAGAGTATTATTTATAACACTTACTGGATGTCGTTTGTACCACACTGTCATTGTATTTAAACTTGATTAATATATCTTCTTACTTTGCTTTCTTATACTGTATGGTAGATGCTGAATAATTATGTCTGTAAGTTCACGCAGTTTAGAGCTTAGTCATTACATTTCATAGTCAAATTTTACAATTGTCATCCAAATGTCCTTATTTAAATGATATGCATCTCATGAGGCTGTTCCAGTGAGCAAAATTTAAGTAAAATGCATGTCATCTTGTCATTATGAACTCTCTGAAGAGATCATTTTCTTCATCTGTATTTCAGTGTTAACCCAATTCTTCATAGTAATTTCGGTAACATTGTCACTTAAAATGAATAAAACATTACATTATACATTTTTTTCTTAAAAAAAAAACCCCATCAACCTTAAAACAATCTACCCGTAATGTGTTGTTATTATTACAATAATAACAGTACTTAAAACTAGTTCAACCTTAACTATAGGTTAATGTCTGGAAATTAATATTTTGGTGCCCCTCAGATGGCATCTAATTCAAATGTTGCACAAAGACGTTACCAAGACAGACTGATATCATACGATGTCTGGGAGCTAAATTAATATTTAAGAATCACATTTCCTAAATAGTTTCTTAACAGGAATAATTTAAATTTTCAGTAAGTCAATTTGATGAGGTAAATGTCCTTTTCCAGACCAGATTTCAATTAAGCCTAAGTAAAATCAATACTTTTTAAAAAACATATTCAGCAGAAGTAAGTACAGTTTGTGATATATACTGTTTCAAGCCATTTTTATGAACAGATCTAAGAATTTTATTCTCTAATCATATGTTTAGGGGATTGGCTATTTAGTAGATTTTTAGCTTTCCAGATGCTCAAACAATGCACTTTAAGTACAGTATCCATAGATTACTCGCAGAATGCTGTAGATTAGCTATTTTAAGATGTGAATTGTGAATAAAAGCTGGAGAAAAAGCAATAGCGGTTGCAAATGTGTTGTCTCAATTAGCTCATTTAAAATGTATTTACAAGTGAAAGAGACAAAGTAGGCAATGCCTGCATGTAACACTGTTACTTCATTAATATTTTATATACATATGTGTGTGTCTATAAATAAAAGCTTTATGTGAATTCTGTCAACGACAAAGAGTATCTAAATCAGAGGCCTTTTTTGTTTGTTTATTTCACTAGGAGGGCAGTACAAGTTGTTATCACCAAGGACTGATTAACAAATTTTGGACAATAATGAATGTAGTTAAATTTTAAGTAGAACTTCTTTCTGTTTAGATATTCAGAATTTTACAGTTTTGGCAGAAAGGTTGCTTCATTGCCAGTTGGAACAGTATTTTTAATCTGCTTTAATTTAGTAATTGTAACTCTTACAAATATATCTTTTTATTGAATAAATTGTAACGTGTAATTGTTAGCCTTTAAAAATAAGGATAAAATATGTTTATTTTAATTTCAAATAATTGCCTTAAAATGCTTTTATTATCAACAAATAATACTTGCTGGATCTCTGTCTTGTTGTGTTACCTGATTTAGCTAACTTAAACCAAGTTCAAAGCTGTGTGCTTTTTTTCTTCAAATATTTGGGTTGAAGAAATACTTAAGTTTATTAAATGGCTTTTCTTGATGAAAGGCATGTGCCTCCAACCAAATAAGTAAGTGTCACAGGTACTTTAATGAGAAATCAATAAAGAGTTCTAATAAATACTATATACAGGTTAAAGCTAACCAAAACAAGTTTTCTTTATGGCTGAGTTGCTGACAGTGCAAAGTGATGTTGACCTTACTTTCATTGTAGGAGCTATCCGTACTGCAGTTCAGTATGTTACAAAATATTTTTTTAAATCAAGAATGACAGGCCATTTAGTAATGGTATAATTTTCCGACTTAGTTTGGTTGAATAAAAACTGTATCTTTGCGAACCTCTCCTCCATCAGCCATGGTCAAAGGAGCCTGAATATGTTATTACATTATTACAGCCTTGCTGAACAGAGGTAGACTTTGAGTGGGTTCCTGCAGAACATGATGATTCCAGGGTGTTTCAAACTGATATAGGACAGCTACAGAGCAGACTTGCAGGCAGAAAAGAACCAGTGAAACTAAACCCAAAAGAGAATCAAGTAACACTTGTATTAAGATTTTATCATACTCCAGTGACAAAGAAAATAAGAAGAATTGCTTTATTTGTTCATTAGATTTAACTGATCACATGATTTAAAAATCATTACTGGTTGTTTATAAGCAGTATCAACAACGTTTTGTTCATATTATTTTATTTTCTTTTTCTGATGGCCAGATTTTTATATAATAGGATCATAGGTCACCCCAGGTTGGAAGGGACCTTGAGAGGTCCAGCCTTTCATGGGAAAGGGAGCCCAGATGCCTTTATCTAGCACCCTGTCCAGTCGCATCTCAACAAACCTGCAGTGATGGGGTTTCTGCCATGTCCCTGTGGAGGGTGTTCCATTGATTGATTGCTCTCACTGTACAAAATTTCTTTCTTATATTGAGGTGAAACATCTCCTGGTGCAACTTGTACCTGTTTCCACTTGTCTTTCCCACGTGGCTCATTGTGAAGAGAAGAGGGGGAGTCCCTGTGCTTTTTGTAGCCACACTCTTAAGTACTGGAACATGCTTAAGTACTGGAGAGTAATTACATATTAGTCTGAAATTGTTAGTACTGTTAACATTTTTGCCTGTATTTATCTCTTAGGAGAAATGTCACCTAGGTATCCAGAATACTGCAAGATATTTTTTTAAAACATTGAAATCCCTCAAAAAAAAAAAAAAGGTGAATAAGAAATTTTTCACACTGCATCCAACTGAGGTTGTGTAATGTCAGCATCCTGAAAACTAAGCTTCTCTGTTTGTTGAACACTCCAGTATTTTCATGGCTGCAGTTATTGGAACTGATGATACAGATATATCAGATTTGCATAGTCAACCTATAAACCAAGTGTCTTAGTAATTTAGTTGCAGGCTTCTGATGGCTAAAACTTCACATCCAGCACAGAAGAGAAATTATATGCACAGAGGAATTGCAGGCAATGAAGTATCAGTGGACCACTGATAGCCACCTAAAGAATAAAACCCCAAAGTGTTATTTTTTTCATACCTCCCATTTATCTACTATGAAAACATTTTTTCTGCTCTCTGTTGTTTGCTTAGAGTAACTCTGTACCCACTGCTGGGAATATACCACCATTCTTGTTGCAGACAACTCACTTAAAATGCACATGGATTGATTAAACCACTGAAGTGCCTTGAGCGCTGACTTCCAACTGTGCGTGTTCTGATTGCTGCTTGCAGTGTACGCTGGGAACTTCGCTCGTGGAGAACAGGCAGACATTTGGTATCGCAGCGCTCAATACTAATGGTGTAACAAAAACACTAATGGCGAAAATGTGCTTAATCTTCTCAGGTGCGAAAGGGTTTTTGAAGAAAGAGGAAAAACCTGGCATTGATGCATAGGTAATAGTGCAGATGTTCAATTGTTGTATGCTTTCTGTATAAGCACTAGCTGTATAACTGATAACATAAACTAGGTAGTTTGCTGAATCCTATTGTCATGGCTAAATTTTTCCTTGTTTTTGCCTACTGAGGGTAACTTTTTCTGTAAGATCTGGTAAGATTTTTTAAATTTTTTGTTTAGTTTTTTTTACTGGAATGGTCTTATTCACAGTCTTTTTTGTTTACTGAAGGATTATCAGCATGACAGCAGTTTCTAAAGGAGAAACATTAGTTATTTTTGAAATTAATTATTACAATGACATTGGAAATTACAGAAAGAAACCTGTTACAGAGTATCATATTTTCCTATTAAGGTGCAACTACGTGGCTGGTATTTAATTTGGATAGATGACTGTCAATAAATGATGCCAGATCACATTCTTAAACTTAGGGGGGTAAAAAGATTTTATCAATAAAGCCACTGTGTTAGCCGTTGAAGTTACTAAATTTGATCTGCTGCTGACTGAGCTCTTCATCTCGAGTGTAATGAATACTTTGTGTTAAACAACTCTGCATTATTTATTCAAATCTTTCATCCAGAAAACTAGATCGCTTTCTCTGCTGATGGGAGAAAAGTGACTGTGAGTATAATCCGTGAGCTAGATGCTGGTTGATGTAGAGTCAAGGAATTAGCAGTCCTTAAATGTACAAAGAATTGGATTCACTGAGTTGGTTTGCAGCACTGGTTCACAGTTACTGATTACAAGTATGGACATTTTGTATAAATGTAGATTATGACACTAAATTGGTGTGAGTTGTAGATGTAGAAAAATAAGAGTAGTTCTTTATTCAACAGTATATTTCTTTATGTTTATAGATGTGGCTTGCCTCCAGATCAGAATTTTCTGGCTTCTTATTTTTTATAGTACATATGTATTTTAGCTTTTACACCGCAAAGAAAGAAATTCTATGTGAACTGAATAGGCTTTTTTTCTTCAAGAAAATCTAGCTATTGGCTAAAGTCTCTGCTTTGAAATGGGAAAGATTTCTCACCAACATTGGGTTTGATTTTTCATTTAAGTAAGGTTCTCAATGTTATTACTGAATTAATCATAAACTTACGATCTAAAATATGATAACTGTTCCACGACCATTTTAACTTATACATGTGTTTCACACTGAAGTTAAAATAATTAAAATTAGCATTTATGTTCAATTCAAGAACTGTTTTGCCAACCCTTTTGCTAGCAAATGGCTGGCAGTATAGCTCAGCTTTCTTTACTAGCTCTTAGGGAAATCAGAACAAAACCCCAAACCTCTGCTAACGTGTTTGCAAAGGCTTAAAATTCTTGTCCCTAAAAATGAGTTTGAGTCTTCAGTAAAATTGCTTGCAGTTTCCTCATTAGTTTATGAACTTACTGGAGGAGATCAGCACTTACTATTGTTTCTAGTAGGCCTAAAACTGCAAAATGAAAGATGGCTCTGATTTCACTGAAGATTCGCTATCATACCTTTCAACTTTCGAGCCTGCCAGTGTGTGTGATAGAAGCCATCAAAATGTGTGAAAAATGACCCAAAAGCAGAACTGTTATTTGCAGTTATCAATACAAACTGTTATTGTGCCATAATTGACAGATGGTTTTTCACTCTAATATCTGTTTTTAAGGATATTTTTACACTGATTTAGACAGAGTTGTGTTATGGGTTGTGGATTTTTTTGGTGGCTTGTTGTTGTTGTGTTTTTTTTTTTTTAAGCAAAATCAGAAAGCCATGAATTAATGGTGCTCAACAAGGAGGAATTGCACTGTAGAAAAAATGTGGGAATATAGTAACAAATTTCAATTTGTTATTTGATTTGGGGAGCTCTAGGGCCAAAACACGAACTCTACCTCCCTGAAAGGGTGCTGATGAGTAGCTGTTGGCTGTTTTGGTGTAATACGTATTTTTCTTTCTGTGAAACTCTGTAGGAGCTGAGGTTTATTCTGCTGCAGAGAGAGAATATCTGAGAATTCATAAAGCTGGATAGAGTGAAAACTGATTTCTTTCTAGCTTCATTGGAGAACTCATTTGGCTAGAGCAGTGAAAAAGTTTGATGTTAAAGTGACTTCACCCAGTTCTTCTCTCCTGTCAGTCATTTGCTTGGAGTGAATTAATGTTGATGGTAACTGTAGCTCTGCCTGAACACTGACATTAAAATTAACGTGTTCTTAGAAAGTTCTTGATTTAATACAGGTTGCATCTGGCTTTCCATAGATGTACAACCTGAAGACTAGTGTCTGGACCAAGCATAGATTTCTTTCTCTTTTTTGATACAATTTCCACCTGATGTTTCTCAGAACATTAAACCCTATATTTTTAAACTAAATTAGATTTTCTTGATTAAAAATTAACAGGTTACATTTCCATGCTTGAGAATAGCTGTAGCCAGATGTTTGCAATACAGAAAAGATCTGCAGTTAATAGGAAGGTGTATGGTAAGGTAGGCTGGCCCTATTATGAAAACTGTTGTATTTCAGTGGAGTATGTTGTTACTTGGGGAACTGTATAAAAACTGCAACATTTGCAATTATGTTATCTTAGAAAAAGTTTTGTGACTTTCATTGTGCTCCTTGGATAGACTAATAGGTGACCTCCCTTCTGACTCACATCTTAACTGTTGCTGGATAAGAGGGTAACATAATCAGTAGACAATGTTTCTGCAATACCATAATCTTTCTGTAGCTGCTTTTCTTGTGTTAATTACAGCAAGATTCTCCTATGGGAAGAACTTACATGGCTGACTTGAAACATCTTCAATCTAATTATCAGCAAGGCTTCCTTGTAACGATTAGTTCTATAAAGTGGAAATGCAGGAAGCTACCGTGGCTGTGGAAGCTGAGGTGATGCTGCATGGAAAAGTGGTGGTGAAATGGTGGTGGGATTAAAAAGCCTAGTGATAGTATGAGGACCAACCTGCATCTAGAGGTTGATGGTTCCATCTGACATAGTCTTTTTGTGGAGAACAGAAGAAAATTGATCTCAAGAGACATTAAGTGAGGTAAAGTGATAGGAACTGGATCAGGGAGGGCAACTGTTTGAAAGAAATTTGAGAAGTGAAGTAGAAGCAGAAAGGAAGAGGGTTATGTAAAATGAGAATAAGATAGTAAGGAATGTTTTAAGCTAGTGTGCGCCTACATGAAGTACAAACAAATGAATAACTCTGAAAAGAAATGTTTGATTTTTGTCTGGGAAACAAGCCGTATTAGGTCTTGGAGGGGGGAACAGAAGTAGAGGGGGATAAGAAGCATGAAGGCAAACCATTTGGAAAAACTGACTTGACCCCCTTTCCTTCCATACTCCACATACTCACAACTCTCTTTTTCCCTAACGAGGCCTTCCTGGATAATTACTGGTCCAAACTTGTTTATATATAGGTGTCTCCTGAGGCACTGCTGTGTGCCAGTACAACCATTTCTGGGATTAGAAAGTGTAGGAAGCTAATTTCTGAATACATTCATCCAAATGTCCATATTTTAAGTCTGGAGATTTGCTTACTCCCAGTAGGTTTTAGGGAATTTCCTTGGCATTTGCTGAAGGTAAATGTAAAGAGTGTATTGGTGACAAGTGCATGGAACACGTTCATAGCACCCACCTTTAAGCACCAACTTGGAGTCGTTACATACAGCTTTGCCTGAAATAGAAACTGTCACCAATGATGTTTAGTGTTTTTATACACACACACACATATATAATTCTTCTCTTTGTATTTTTATTGCCCTTAAATCATTAAAGAGTTAATTCTTGGCGCTGTCACAGCAGGTTGCGTTGCCTGTTGCTATAAATATTTCTGTCATAATCTTAATGACAATGTCAAGTGGGACAAAATTTGCCAGTTTGCAAGAGTATTCTCAGAGCTTTAGCTAAGGGCCAGTGCTGAGTTTGGTATTAAAAGAGAGAATAACGACCCCCAGAATAGCTTGCTTATGATCCTTGTGTGCATGGATGTTTTCATACTGTGGATTGGTGCTTTTTTCTTCTCCGTTTTATATACCTGCCAGGGAACTACTGGAGCCTTTCTACAGGGATTAAAAAAGTGATAAAAGCTAAAGTCAAATACATCACTGCTTTATGTAAACCAGAGTTTTAATGCGACGAGCCACAACACCTAGCCCTTAGGCATGAATGTTCAGCTGCTGAGAGCTCCAGCAACAAGTACTAATGTGGGCATTCATCCCCACTGCCCTTTCCCATAGTGATTCCATGTAATTTATTTACTTTATTAAAGACACCAACTCTAATCTGACAGCATTTGCAATCTGCCAAAGTGTAAAACTGTCACAAGATACATTTACATTTATAGCAGAATCTGCATAGCTGTACAGGAGGTGAAAATAAGTCGATATAAACCTATGTCAGCGAAGATGGGATTTTGTGTACAAAATCTGGCAGAATAGTTTATCAAATGTTGGGCTGTCCTTGGTGCCGGATGAGAAATGGAAAATTTTATGAGGAAACAAATGACAAAATTTTGAGTCAGTTTATTACAGGACAAAGTACAGGCAGTAAGCTAGCCACTCATACATTGAAAGCATGCAGTAGATTGTTATTAAACACTGCCTGGAACACATTGCTAAATTGTCATTCTTATTCTGAGGCTTGCTATATTTTTTTCATGGGTGGACCCTGCTTTTCTTCCCAGCTTTGACTTTATTTTAAAGCTTTGTTGTCTTGATATAATTGTGGAGACACTCGAAGAAGAAAAAAACCAAACCACTGAAAAATCCCAAACAATTTTATGAAATATAAAGATTAGATTTGTAGTTTAGGTGTTTTGGGCTTTTTTAAAAACTTTTGGGTATATTTAGTTTTGTGGGGTTTTGTCTTTTTTCTGATACCTTTACTAAAGATGAAACCTGGATTTTTGTCACATGCAGTAATAAATGAGTTAAATAATTTGTTACACACGTACTTCAAAATATAGATTAATGCCATAAGCTCTTTATATTTAAAGTATTTTCTAAAATAAGGTCTTGGGACCAAGAAGTTGAGGGCATCTTAAACACATGCAGTGTTACGTCCCTTTTTGCAATATAAGAGCCAAAACTCAGGCAATTTATTATATTTCCAACTGTTGTTATTTGCTCCATGTGGACTTTTGCTGCCCGTGGATCAGCAAAGATGGAAGAGCCGTAGTCTGGGTTTTAGTGCTTCTTCTCTATGCTTGCATTTGGAAAGATGCTGCCCTTCAATACTAGTTTATGTCCTCCGGAAATATTCCAGTGATACTCATAATATGGGTTAGTATCCTGAAGATAACTGAAATTTAAACCTTTGCAAAGTAAGAAATAAAACATATATTGCATGGCTGTATATCGGTTTTGGGATGTAGTGCAGAAACTGCTTGGTAAAACATTGAGTTGGTCAAGGCATATAGTAGCAGTAGTCCTGGGGGATCCCAGCAGGGAGTACAATGTGGACGTGTCTCAATGATAGAAGCTATGAAGATGAGGGCTCCTGTGGTCAACTGTATTAGAATGCAGCATATGATCCTAAATCGGCATGGAGCAGCTCTGCCTAATGTGTAATGGACTAATAAGAAAGAAAATGTTGGGGAAGGTGGAAGTAGTGGCCTGATGTTGCAGGCCAGAAAATGGAAGATGAAACACAGGTTTCCTCTCACATACTTAAAATTGTTGTGAATGCTGTGCGATAAAATGCTTCAGATACTAGAATACAGAGCACGTCTGTGAATCCTCCATCAGGTAACGTTAGCAAGTATAAACTGAACATTGTGCTGTGGGGCCATAAATCCAAATCCACTGTGGTAAATTATCCTGGATGAGGGAGTAACAGGTGGGAATTACGTAGCATGATGGAAGCTTTTTAAATGCAAACGTTAAAATTGCAACTAACAAAATCATAGTTAGTTGCTAAAATCAATGTTTCTGTTAAACGATGTTTAATTCATTGGTAATTTCTTGTCAATGTATAGCTGGTTTTGCTAGATAGGATTGAGAGTCTTTCCAGAAGGTGCAGTGACAGTAAACCCAAACTTTGGAAAATGGGAGATAAAAGCATTAACCACCATGCTGACGCAGGATGGTCAAGCCCTTAATTTACCCACAGTTAGCTTTACTTAGAAGGTTGAAATAAATGTGCTTTATATTGTAATGAGAATTTATGTAAATTTGTTCCAGGCTCACTAATTAAGTACCACTTGAAATTAATGATTGTTTTATGCTGAAAGCATATTTATGTTTTTTCTTTTTGTTGTGGCGGGGAATAGTCCAACATGAATATTTATTAAAACTTTTCAAGTTACTTAACATTTTACACAGTGCTTCTTTATTAATGTCTTTTAGTAATTTGTTTTTCTTTTACTGGTTTTAGAGCCGGAATGCAAGATAAGATTTTTAGATATGATACTGAGATTGTTTGATCAAAAGATTTTGAACCATAGGTCCCAGAGAAAACAGTGTTTTTATGATTTAGGTGTGTGTTGGTTTCTTTTTGTTTTGTTTAAAGATTTATAGATTACCTGTGTAATCTTGTGGAGTAGATTTTTGGTTGTGTTTTTTGGTTTTTGGTTTTTCTTTCCTCAGAAGCCTCTGATGTCAGACCACGGGCGTTGAAAACATCTGTGTTTTTTGATGTCTGGCTAGATAATATGTCATTTATTCACACTTTTGAATTAGCAGTATTCAACCTCTCAATTTGCAATCCTTTTTATTTCAAGAGACTTTTAATGATATCTGCATTGGACTTGGGGATTATTAGTGTATATTTTCAGGTGTACTCTGTCTTTGCATTAAAACACTCAAAAATCACTGCTGATTTTTCTATAACAGGTATGTCAGGAGTGGGGTGGCTGATGATAAAACATTCCTGTTTAGTATATAGCCACCTTACATTTAATAAACCTCCTTGGTAGTGTAATATACTTCTCAAGAAGGCACAGTGTTTTTTTTTTCAAGACTGCTACGGAGAAAAGATATATTTTAATCTCTGTCCATTACTTGGGAGTAAAGATCTTTCTGATATCTTCAGTGACTTGACTTTGTTAGAATACTAGGTTAAAATCGGTAAGGAAAGAATATAGTGGGAAAGATTACAGGGGAGTTAGTCAATGTAATGCATAATTTGGGTTGAACTGTGCTTTCAAAAACAAAAATGAAACACTTTATCATTTAAACCCTTTATCATTTGTCAGATCGTTGAGAGGGGACTTCAGTAAGTGAAGGAAATCAGGAAATTCTGTCCAAAGTATCCAAAGTATTTACACTGTGTTGCCCAGCTTTAAAATCCTGTGACCTGAAAGTCTATGTTTTCTGCTGTTGACTAATAGAAGCAACAGTATTCTTCCAAGCTATTTCATACTGTTGTGAGACTTGAGATCTTTTTTGGTGCTGAGATGTATAATCTATATCACTGACACAAAAAAAGGTTTAGGAAATGCATTCCCCAGCTAGCAATGCAAACAGAAATGTTATGATGGAACAATGACTTAGAGTGAAATCTAATATTATGCGAATGCATCATTGTCTTGTCTTAACAAAATGCATGTTTATTTAAAAGTTCTCTGAATGTAGTGTAATACGTGGTTCTGGTCTTCTTGTACTTTAACATAAAATCTTTATAAAGTAAATATATATTTCATGTGACTAAAGTTTAGAAGAGTTCACTGATGTAATTAGGCAGAGAAATGAAGGAAATATGTATATTTGATAGAAATCAGAGTTACTGTAGGGCTCAGGGGTAGTAAAGGATGAAGCTGGGACTATACGGTGAATATTTACACTTTCCATTGTTATTTTTGTTCATAACTCAGCAAACTGATGCATGCAGTCGTTAATTAGCCCCCTGTATTGCTGCAGCTGTCTGTGAATCAAAATAAGGAAAAATATTGTCAGGCAGTATTTTAGTACTACTGGTCAATCAGGTCCGTATATTGAAACCATTTTGTGTTTATTAGGGTCTTCAAAGCTCCTAAATATACCATTTTCCTGTAAACATTATGGTTCAAACCCTAGTTGGAATGGATTCTTAATAAAAACAGTTTGTAGGTACATTTTTTTTAATGTGGAAAAATGTTTGTGTATCACTTGCAGTTGTCCTCATTGGGGTATCAGCTGTAATTTCTTCTTCACATTCCTGCACGTTTCAGGTGCAGTGATGAATGAACATTTTTTATAAAAGATGTTTACCAAAGGAAAACATTAGTCCTGTGATACTGTAATTCATCCCTCACTGCTTACAAATATTAAGCACTGGTTTATTTTTATTGTGTGCATACATACATTTTAAAGAAATATAAATATACATATAGCCATGCGTTTTCCTTTTTTCAGCCACAAGAGAGGGCTGAAGGGAGCGAAGTTAAAACTTACTGCAGATGTTCTGCTGGGAGTGGTTGCTGTTGACTAAAGTCAAGATGGACTGTGCGTGGTATACCCACTGCGTATTTAGTTCTGATTAAATTGGTTTTACTTTTCCTAAAACTCTTCATGTCTGCTGATATTTAAGTTACTAGATGTAGCGTTGTTGGACTCCATTCTGCAATGGCATGCATTGATTAACAGTTGTGTAGATGTTTACTTCTTGCTGGGGTTCTGAGGAGCAGGAGACAAGAACAGGGAGGACTTTGCATAGCAGTGGTTTCCTGGTGATGCTGACTTTCTACCAACACAAAATGAATATTCCTTAAACTGCACCAGTGATGTGCTAGACATCATGTTCATTTAAAAGACAAATGGGAAATTTGACTAGAAATTCATGCTCTGGATTCTGGTTTTTAATTTCTTAGACTTAAATGCAACACTGCTTTGCCTTTTGCTTGTATATAGATTGAAGCTCCCATGGTGAGGAATTTCTGGCAATAAGTGATTAGGTATTGTGCTGGGTAGAATTAGCAGGCAAATACATTGTTCCATCAGAAGGCAGTCAAAAACTATGTGATGTTACTGCAACTGCTTTAGCTTGAGGTGCTTAAAAACTTAAGTAGTAAATGAATTTCCAAAAAGAAAAACAGAAAAAAGGTTGATACCCCTTATTGTTGCTGCTCAACTTGTGGCAAAATGCTGCTTGCTTTCTAGGCATCAGTATTGCTAAACACTTCTGTTTGCATTCATTGTGGTGTAAGTGCAATATGTTCGTGCTATTGTAACCTCTTCCTACAAGTCTGATTTGACTGGTTTTGAAGGCAATGACTAAGATAATACAAACTCAGAAGGTGGCTTTTAAAAATGAGCACTAGATCATTCTTCAACAATGTGTGCATTTTTTCAAGTATAAATTTAAGACCCAATTCTGCAAATACATATGACCAAACGTGGTGATGCATCCCTATCAGCCCTCAGTCCTGATGACATTGCTTTTTATTGATTTACTTTGATTCCTTTCAAAGTTGATAAGCTTATGGGAGGAGTTGTCAGAGGACTTGCTGGAGATGCAAGATATGCAGTTGTGAAAATAATTACCTAGACATAATTTTTTTTTTACAGTATAAATGAATTTAAATTGTGAAAATGATAAATTATTAAAAATATAAATAAAATAAACTATTACAATAACTAAAATTTTACAAGTAGATGAAATAACTCATATATGAAGAATGCAGAAGAGTGAAAAGAGCATTAATCAGAGCCTTGTACCAATTGCCTGTAAGCATGGGAAATTGCAATATCCAGCCCATTGAAAAAGATGTAAGACTAAAGTACCATCAAACTAGAAGAGTATAAAACTTAATGCAGGAGATAATGACAATTTGGATGGTATTTGAAACATCACAGAAGGTATGGATGCCAATGGTAGCAGTGAAGCTTTATTGGAAAGAAATACTAAAGCCTGGTGGGGGTGGCCTCTGCTGTAGGGCTGGCTGAAGGCAGAATGTGCAGTGGTAAATGGAAAGAATTCCAAAGCACGACGAAAGATTTATATTCAGTTTCATTATAAAATTCAAAAACAAGACAAAACATTTCTAACTAGTCTTTGACTTCTGTGGTAGGACGAGTAAACATTTTTTTTGTGTTAACTGGTATGTTTAGAAAAATCATGCCAGCCCTTCTTTAAGGCTAAAGTAGAAGTGGTGGCTCTGCAACTAAGTACAGTTGAGAACAGTTCTGAGCTTTTCGCAGTTACGTTAATTCATGTTACAGTTTCCGTGAAAAGGAAGTTGGAACCTGTGTGACAGAGAGAAATATTAGCAAAGGGAGTGGTGATAAGTTTGTTAGCCTCCATAAGAAAGACAGGTAGTTATTGCTTGTGCAACACTGAGGATTGTTTGTATTCCTACATCATCCCAGCAGCAACAGTACTTTATTTTTTTCCCTTCTTTT
>VXBO01010217.1:244036-283053 GCA_013400135.1 Rhinoptilus africanus
TGATCCAGTTTCTGTTGAATGTGAGGTCAGCTGGCCATTGTTTAACGATGTAACAGCATGTTTCCGCCGGATATGATGAGGCAGAGTCTTGATGTCTAATTTAGTTAGAAATTGTGAACGCGGGAGTTGTTGCTGAAGGAGTTTATGGTAAATTCAAAAGAGGGTGAAAAAGGTTGCTTGACATGATATGCTCCTCTTTTCTGAGTTGCCAGTCTAAATGTATTTGCCTTCAGTATTTTACAACTTATGTTTGACCTGATAGAGGGGCAGGAGGGTCTCTGAATTGTACTGGTAACCCATGTGAAGTATATGAAATGACAGTAAGAATCTCATGAAACCTAGTTTTCCACTGCATTTCAAAAAAAAAAATTACAAAAATTACAAAATCGTAGTAGAAAGAAAAATTGTAGATGGCTTGTAAGCTTCTATCAGACATCAGGGTGCAGACGCTGGAAAGCGTCTGTCCTGTTTTCTAGCCTATAACTCCACTAGATTACCTTGCACTTTTCTGTCTCACCCATTCCTAGGATACTTGCAGTACTTTATAGTTGCTAAAAGCCATATAAAAGATACCATTGCCTAGCCAGGTCTGGTGTGCTAGGATTTTATCAGTATATTAAAAAAATTAATTGTTTTTTAGTGCTGAAGGGATACATTATCTGTTATACTACGTAACAATGCATAAAGGAAGTCACTGTTATTTAAAAAAAGCATGACATACATGAAACAGGTAAATATGAAGTATTTGAATTTGAACTGCTATCAGTGGCCTTTGATTATACTATAATTGTGGATATAAATGTGAAGTACCTGTCCTTTTTCACCCTTTGCCTCGCAAAGAACGCTGGTTGGAAGACATCGTCTAAAATGCTCCTTTCTGCTCTCCTGTAGGTGTAGGAGAGATTGAAGTAATTGTTGGGTGTGAGACTCAGGTTCTCCTTCAATGTAATACTGGAATCAGTGTTCAAGGAATTTTGTGCCCTGTTCTCATCACACTCATTCACTGGCCTTGGCCAAACTTACTGTTCTTGTTTTTTAAATTCATCCTCCATATTCTTCTTCCTCTAATCGTAGTTGTGAAGGTTAAACAATTAGAATCAATTAGTAAAAATAATCCATGTAGCAAGTTTGATGGTTTTGTCAGTAGGGAAAAAAGCCTTCCAACCTGATGATCTACTCAAGCCACTGTGAAGAGCTGCACTGTATGCAAGTATAAATACATAAGCTCACCTTTTTCAGTCAAGAAAAAAAAGTTGTCAAAAGGTATAGATTTTGAAGTGTTGTCATTTAATTTCAGTGATCAATTCGCTGTATGCATTTTTATTTATTTCCAAATCTCAAGGGAAGGCATTCATGTAAAATGACGCTGATACATGGTGAGTTATTTAGCCATTGCGGTTGGCAGGCGTGGGACTCTGTGGTTTAGTGGCTTCTTATATCTTTGTGCAGGCACAGCCTTTGGAGGAAGGAGAAGAGGGGTAGGGAGAGGTGCATTTGTTTCCTGGTGATTATGTTTTTATTCAAAATGCAGTTGATAAGTTTTTTCTACTAATTTGCTTCTTGTTATTTTGAAATTTTCTTAAAGACCCTCTTTCAGAGATGACTGCTGCATTTGAAATACAGGATTGGATGTCTTTTTGAAATGCCATTCTGTTTAGAAAGAACACCTACCATTTAAGTGAAATTATAGTGCTCTGAAAGCAAAAAAAAAAAAAATAGTCTTTTGTCACTCCTGTATATTTATGCATATTTCATTTTAACCAGGAGGACTTTTTTCCAGTTTAGCAGAAGTAATCATTGGGAGAATGATTTTTTTATTTTTTTAAATACCAGTGTGAGGAGTTCTCTTTCTGTTTAAAAATTCCTCTTAACATCATAGTTTGGGGGGGGCGGGGGGAGAGGTTGTTTGTTTGTTTTTTCTTTCAGCGCTTACATAAATACAACCAATTCCATTCAGGATCAGGTGATTCCATTGTTTTGGTGGTGTGAGCTTTTGGGTGAAATCAAGTGCTTTTTTCTCAAAGCCAGCTGTAGTTCTGGAGGAAGGGAGGCGGAGGCTGCTGTGGTATGGGAAAGCTGCCATGGACTCTTTGGTTCTTAAACCCAGTATGCAGACGAAGCTACTGGTGATTTGTCCTCACACAGACTTCTTTTTCTGAGACAACCACTGCAGAATGGTCATTTTCCTCTACTTTTGTGGTTGTAAAAACTTTAGAGCAAAAAGGAACTGGCCTGTACTTAAGAAAAAGAGATTTAACAAAATATTGGCAAGTTTGCAACTTAGAATGATTTTAAGAGATGTTAAGGAATGACAGACGTATTATCATTGCATTAAAGACCATTAAACATTTTCTCTTCTTCCCTTCACAAGAAATTAAACCAAAGAGTTGCAAAGAAGATTTCTAGACTACTCCTTATTTAATTACCTTTTAAGTGATTGATATTAGAAGCCCTACATTGCGTATCTGTATTTTATGCTCTATCATGAGAAATAATCAGTTGTTATGGCTTTTCTGAAATGTAACTTTTTCAGAGTAGTGAATTTTTTTGCTTTCTGAAGGAGATTATCTGCACAGACTTCTACAGGCTGTAAACAGAGGGTTTTGCTACAACCAGGTTTGCGGTTGTGGGCTAAGATGATCTGCAGTCTCTAATCAGATAGGTCCAAAGAAGGACCAGTGGGTGGAAAGGAAGGAATGGCCAGAAATCAATATGCACAATGTAAACTTGCACATAATTTGAATATGCACCTCTCCTTGGATATGAAATCTGCATCCGTGCATGCAAACTGTTTCTGGCCCCCGTAATTTGATCTCTATTCAGATTTGACTCTCCATAATAATACGAACTTTTTTTTCTACTTCATTAAGCTTTTTTTTTTTTGCTACTTATTGATGTTCTTGCTCTCATTTTACTGGATTTCAAGTTTATTTGTGAATAATAAAAAAAACCCTTTTTCTTCTGTTCATATGTGACACAATGGTAGAAATGGTGTTGCTGATGGATCATTTGGTAAGGAAAATATAATTGATTGTACAGAACAGAATTCTGCTTGCATGCATCCTTGTAACAGTTACATATTTCATTCTTTTTATTTGAATTTTTTAACTTTCTTTTTACATTGTAGATTTTACTGTGGCGTACAGGTTACAAATGGTCAGCACAACAGTAAGAAATGAATGTGACCCAAGAGAATCTAGTCAATTTTAACTTGCCATCCATAAGAGCAATTACAAGATGCTTTTAAAAATCATGGCCTTGGCCATTTTAGCATGTTGAAAGTTCCAAAAAGTCAGATTGATCTGCATTATATCCAGTTTCAAGTGCCTATTTACCTTGTTGGAGCATAACAATTAATGATCAATGTATGCTTCTAATGGTACATTGCGTAATGTGAATCAAAGGTGACATAACCCATGAGGCATTCTTTGGTGATTGCTTTAGGCTTCTGAAATGCCATTTGTTATTGTTGAAGCCATACATGTTGGCAGCTCAGATAGCATGCTGGATCACTGTATTCAGATCAGTGCTTATTTGAAATGTTTATAGCTTTGTTCTCACACAGTTGTGCACTCGACAGTTTTAGAGGCAAGAAATAATTGAGGTGAAATTACCTGCTACTAATACATAATTAGTTGAGTAAAAGTATTCGTTGCTGTGAGGAAAAAAGAGAAGCCGTTCAAGAAGCACAAATTTTATCTCTAAAGTACTTTCATAAACGTTGCAAGGAAAAAAAACCCTATATTTTCTCTTAGCAGTTGCAGAGGATCTGATACAATGAGAGGGATGTGTTTGTCATAATCTTAGTAACACATTATTTCATGACTTAGTGATGCATAGTAAGAATGCTGCCACTTGTAGGGAATCAAAACAGTTGAACATATAACAGGAAAATACTTAGATTTATGTTTCTTAATGATCATTAAATATTTTTATGATCACAGTGACCCCTTCAGTGCCTGAGGAGTGGGTAAAAATGTTGGGAGCTGGGTGGAGCGAAGGATGTTTGGTTGCATGGGGGTAGTGAGGATGTGTCAGCAGATGCTTGTATGGAGCAACTTGAGTGTTCAATACTAGGCATGGGAAATGCTGGGGAAGTATCATGTATAAAGGATATAGAGCAAAAAGCCCCTGCGGCAGCTGGCCTGGCTTGGTTTGGACTCTGGCATATCCTCTGAATCCTGAACCCACCAGGAGTCTGTTCCTGGTGGTGCACACTGAGAATTTGTGGCTCACTGCAGCACTCGTGAAAAATGAATGCGTTCAGAGCTAAATGGATTAACCACCACTGGTTTTGAATGAAAAAATGGAATTACACCTTTTTAGTTACATGCCATTTTACTTGCCTTGTTCTTTTGCTGTGTAAGAAAGGGGCGGGAGGAGGGGATGGGGAGAGAATTTGAAGGTTCAACCAAGAAAACTCAGAAGTTTTTTTGTCTTGCTAGAGAAGACTACCTTCTTAGCAATGAGGAGAAAATTCAAACAGCTTAACAGAGTTACTGGGTTTTAAAACAATGATGTATGAGGCTGTCCATGTCATTCCCTCTATTTTCCTTTCATCAGAAGTTGTCTCCTAGCATTTTTACTCCACATTTGTAGGGTCATGCAGTTTACCTGACATAAAGGTTTTTGCCCCCTTTGATTAGGAACCTTTACTGCCCGCCTTCCTGTTTCTGATCTCTTGCAAAAGACTAAGGCGGCCCACAAAAACTGAGTTCTGTGTATTCCTCTGCAATAGCTGAGGTCTTGTTCACTCGGCTGCTGGTAATACAATCTCCTGCTCCCTGCAGGCTTCTAGTTGCTAGGAACTTCGTGTATTAAGTGTCTGGCTCTTCACCCCCGGCTGGCTGGGTGCCAAATGGCTGAGACTTCAAGCAAATGAGATTATTTTACAATGACTCATTTGTTATTAGAACTTAGAAGGGTTTCTTTACATGTTAGATGAAGGTCTGAAAAGTTTTCTTAGTTTAATGTGACAGCTGCCTTTCCCCTGGCAGAAACAGAATTTTGACTTTGCTTGTAGTGCTCTTCAAAATATTGTGGCTTGTGCCAAAGACTTCAGTTTCTGCATAGAAGGCAGGAAACCATCATTTCTTTGCTGTAAGCCATATATACTTAATATGGTATTCTATATGAAATTACCCCATGAACCAGCAGATTCAAGGAGCTGATTTACCTTTTTTTTTCTCGGTATAAACTTATTTTCTGCAGCATTTGTAATTTAACAGTTCTGACTTCAAATAAGAAAAAAAATCATAATCTTATATCTTTATTTTATGGCCTTGTTTAAGCCATTGTTAAGAAGATGACTAAAAAAGAAAACCACCCACCATGTTTTCTTAAAATTCCAGCATTAATTGTGGAATACAGTTCTGCAGCTGAAAATTGTAGCACTGCACAAGGAATAAAAAGTACATTAAAGAAGATTTTTAAAAAATACATTGATGCTGGCTTTGCAAGAAGGCAGGAGACAGCACTTGAAATTAAATTTTCAGAGACACGTTGAAGTCAATATGTATTCACAAAAGCAATTACAATTTGTTTAGCAGCAGGAGAACTTCAGTCCCATCAAAAACAATAGAGGACCTATGTAAAGTCCAGCATCAGAGGGACAGAGCCATGAGAAGAGTTTCAGTCATTTTTATGACTCTGAGAACAATATTGTCAAATATCGATCCCATTGTATGAGAAGAGATGAGATTTAGTAAGTGTTAAATTCTGTACTGGAAAAATTAAACACTTAAGTACTGGAAGATGAGAGTGGAGAGTTGAAGATGGGCAAACCCATGCAGGAATTTGGGGCTGACAGTGTGTTCATTTCATCTGTTAGAGAGATGTTTTCTAAGATGCACATCCCAGATATATTAAACTCTAAGGCAACTTTTGTCTTGATTTTTAAAAATATTCTTGAGGCAGATAGGTCTGACTGAAATTAAACTGTCAAATAAACTGTCAGTGGGGGTGGACATGTATTCACCCACACTGAGATGCAAAAACTTCCCTTGTGAAATGTGGCAGCTTTGTAATGTTGCAGAGGAGCTCTACACAACAGTTCAGAATAAAAAATGGGGAAGTATTTCTCCAGTTGAACTTATAATGGGAATTTTAGATAGTCAGAAACGAAAGTCACAGGAATGTAACTTACAGAAAGGAGTGTTAAACTGTAGGAAGGTGCCTTATATAGTTTCTTACTCAAAACTGCAAGCAATTTTTTTCTTGTCTCTTTCAGAAGACGCAAACCGTAGACACAGGGATAGAAAGACCCAAAAGGTCTTCCTCCTCTCCAAGTCCAGATGAGCTCTATCTGTAACCTTCTTCTCTGTTTAACCTATCCTGAGAACCTCCAGTGCTGGAGATGCCACAGCCACCCCAAAAAGTCATTGCCAGTTTTTAAACTATCCTTAATTAATATTTAAGTTAGATCCTCTTTGTATCCCTACTGCATAACTATCAGAACTAAAGACTGTCAAAGACTTTGATCTATCTTCTTTCCCCTAATCATTGTGTAGCTCTTTAAATCTTTCCTTTTACATCACATTTTACAGAACTCTTTTTTGGGTGCTGTCCTTGGACTGTCTCTAGGCACCCAGAACTAGACAGAGTGTTACATTAGAGATCTTGCCAATGCCAAAGTTGAGCAGTAGGATGGTGGTGTTAGATAGCTGAGGTATTAGATACCTGTTTTGTCATCGTGCTACTAAACAAAAAAGAAAAAAATGCTCTGAGAAAAGTCCTAAGAAGGCTGTTAGCTTTCTGCGGTTAGCCTGACTGGGAGTGTTGCTGCTGATTAAGAGAGTCTGGCATTACAGTAATTTGTTCTAATATTTTTTTAGGTAAGAGAGGCCATAGGAGTTTTCTGAATTAATTCCTTTTCAAACAGAGCGTCTCTTTTAGAAACAAAAATCTAATAATGTGGAAATAGCACTACTGTATTTGTTTTTCAGTAAGCACCTGTTTTAGCTACCTCAAATAAGCAAAAAAAAAAAAAAATTGGATCAGCGAAATAATTGTTGTGTAGTCTAATTCTACATAGACTCAGCTGTCAGAAATTGGAACTTTCTGTTTCTTCGTCTGCAAGGCAGATGAATCAATAGATAATCAGATTTCACTTTCTCATACTGATGCTTATCAAAAATGATCAAATATCATCCTGACCTTCCTTTAGAAATTAAAGAGTTTAATCCCCTCCTGCCATTTAAAGGAGAGCATGTCTTTAATTTCCTTAATTATTCTGTCATTCTTGCATGAATCCTTTCTCTGGTGTCCTAGTTTTTTGAATTTTAAATGCTAGGTATGAGTACAGACTTCCAGTTGCAGTTGAATCAGTGCCAAAAGCAGAGGTAATAAATCCATATGCTTATATGATATTCC
This sequence comes from Rhinoptilus africanus, assembly GCA_013400135.1. Classification (NCBI taxonomy): domain Eukaryota; kingdom Metazoa; phylum Chordata; class Aves; order Charadriiformes; family Glareolidae; genus Rhinoptilus; species Rhinoptilus africanus. The sequence goes on from VXBO01010217.1 coordinate 251,408, forward strand.
CGGGTTTATGGCAAATGCAATTCACTAAGAGTGCCTGTTCATCTAATTACCCACTACATTAGCTAAATTTCATCATTGCTTTTCAGAATAGAGTCCCTGTTACATCAGAGCACCTTGCATTCAAGTTTCTAGGGGCCTGACATAGTATTTTGCAAAGTCTGACTCTTATGTTGCTGTTAAGTTAAGCTTGTGCAGTCCCTTCTTTCTATTACCAAGTTATCTAGTTTTTCCATAAGAGAAGGTAGTAGTGAAAAGGTAGTGCTGTCTTCATACTTTCATTTGTTCCATTATTCTGAGAAGTCTACAGCCATGCAGGTAGCTCTGTTTCCCTTTTCAAAAAGCAGCGCATTAGTTTCCCTCCTCCTGATTGCGCCAGAACTCAATCATTGACTTTACAGCTCCTTCAGTTTTGCTTTTAATTTTTTTGGATGTGCCCGTATAAGTGTGCAACTTCAGTGAGTCCTCTTCAACATCTGTATCAACTGGTGTTAGAAGAGAAAATGTTCCATTTTTAATACCTAATACAGCCTTTTCCCAAAGTGAGGATTGGGGCTGGGGGGTCGTTGGAAGGAAAGTGATTGATAAATATTTATCAATGGTAGAATTGTTATAGGTCTCTTTGTTCCTAAAGTTGTAGCAAAACTTTTAATGTGCCTTAAGTATGCTGACAGTAATACTTCCACATATCTTTTGTCTTTCCTTAGTGGTTTTGTACAACTCAAGTTTCTATTTATATCTGTTCCTATCAACTTTATGTTCTGAACATTATTTTTCTGTATGTATGAGAGATATACTTTAAAGCTCCTTTTGCAACCCAGCAATTTCAGGGTTATATGCATTTGTTTTTTGAAATCAATTTTAAAAAATTAATTAAGCTTAAGGTTTATTCATGTGCTTCTCTATAAATGATTTTCCTAGTTCTGTGAAAGCGTTCCTAGATTCACAGAAGACTTAAACATATGTTTAATCTTTATGCCTGAGTGTGCTGAACGATTTTTCCTTCAGTGCATACGTGTTACTGAACAACGTACTGCATGCACAGGGAAACACAACAGCTACAAGCACTTTTGTTAAGAAACAATATCGCTAACAAGATGTTCAGGGAGGGGAATCTTAGTTTAGGCCTTTGCTCCGAGGAGGTTTCTTTTAGTGTTAATCCCTTAACTGTCCAGTTTCTGTTGAGTGCCCATTACAGAGACAGAAACTTTGTTGTGATCTGTTTGTGATCCCATACATCTTTCAGTGGTGTCTGTTTCTTTGGTGATTTTGTCCTAGCCTAATGATTAGGACTATGTTTGAAGAGTTGTACAGTCCAGCTTTGAAAGTTTCAGGTAGGAAGGTCTAGAAACCCAAATGGCCTCTTCCTGAGTGGCTTACTATCTAGAAGTCTATGTATATCTCTAGTACTATTATATAAAAGCTGGCATTTTTTATGTCATGTTAAAAAAAATAAAATCGTGCTGTTTTCCCATCCCCAAACAGGTATTTGGCAAGGAAAATCCTTTGGGGTGTTGTGGACAATGAATGCCAAACCTAGAATCATAGAATCATTCAGGTTGGAAAAGACCCTTGGGATCATTAAGTCCAGCCATCAACCCTACTCTACAGAGGTCTCCTCTACACCATATCCCCCAACACCACATCTAAATGACTCTTAAACGCATTCAGGGATGGTCACTCCACCACCTTCCTGGGCAGCCTATTCTAGTGTCTGACCACTCTTTCTGTGAAGAATTTTTTTCTTATGTCCATTCTAAACCTTCCCTGTTGCAGCTTGAAGCCATTCCCTCTTGTTCTATCACTAATTACCTGTAAGAAGAGACCAGCACCAACCTCTCTACAATGTCCTTTCAAGTAGCCGTAGAGAGTGATGAGGTCTCCCCTCAGCCTCCTCTTCCTCAAACTAAACAGTCCCAGCTCCTTCAATCATTCTTCATAAGATTTATTCTCCAGGCCCTTCACCAGCTTCGTTGCCCTCCTCTGCACTCGTTCCAGCACCTTGATATCTCGCTTGTATTGGGGTGCCCAAAACTGGACACAATACTCGAGGTGTGGCTTCACCAGCGCTCAGGGGGACAATCACCTCCTTACTTCTGCTGGTCGCACTATTTCTAATACAAGCCAGGATGCCATTGGCTTTCTTGGCCACCTGGGCACACTGGTGGCTCATATTCAGCCGCTTGTCAATTAGAACCCCCAGATCCTTTTCTGCCAGGCAGCTCTCCAGCCACATTTCCCCAAGCCTGTAGCGCTGCTTGGGGTTGTTGTGGCCCAAGTGCAAGACCTGGCACTTGGCTTTGTTGAACTTCATGCCATTAGTGTTGGCCCATTGGGCCAATCTATCTAAGTCTCTCTGTAGAGCCTCCCTATCCTCATGCAGATCAACACTCCCGCTTAACTTGGTGTCATCTGCAAACTTACTGATGATGCACTCTGTGTCCTTATCAAGATCATCAATAAAGATGTTAAACAGAAAAGGTCCCAACACTGAGCCCTGAGGAACAAACCTCCCATCACATACCTTACTGTGATCTGCAGAGATGCTAAATTTGTTAAAACAATCCTTTACAGACATTTCTGTCCTAATGTTCTTTCCTGGCTGTTATGAACAGTTTCCTCTTAGTATTTTGGCTTTTCTAAGATACATTTTGAATGGGGAATTAACATGTATAACATGATACTATAAGTTCTTGTTGGTAGGTTAGTCATCTGACTCCCTGTGCAGGCCTCATTCTAGGTATGCATGCTCATGCTGAACATCCAAAATAAACGCCTTCAGCCTTTTCTCCTGCTATAATCTCCTCTTGATTATATTCATTAAAGGATTAGGGAGCCCAGTAATCCCATTATTTGGTGTTGTCTCTTTATCCTTTATTAATAAGGATCCTAGTTATTAACAAATTGAAGTAAAATAGGTAACTGACCAAGGAGCAGACTAGTTGTTAGTACTAAAAGTTGAACCAACATGCCTCTAATAGTTAAAAAAAAATAATTCACATTTCTATCAAATTCGGTAGAAGAGAGCCCTTTACAAGTATCTTTCAAATGGCTCTTACTGTATTTTGTGGAATATAGAATTAATGTTGTGAGTGAATACAAGAATAAGTAATTTTCAGAACTTCTAAACATAAGGGAGTTCTTCTTTTTCAGGAGGAAACCACATATTTGGGAATGTTTTAATTAAAACAGTAGAGCTGTTTAGTTTTGGTTTTCTGTTTCTTTTTTTTTAAAAAAAAAAAAAAGTTTTAAATCTATCTTTAAGCAATTACCTAAACTGACATCTCTTTTGAAGGAAAATGAAGTGCATTTTGGAAGCAGAGTAGAGGTATTAACAAGTGAGAATGATCTCTAGATCTCTCACCTTTATTAGATCTCTCTAGATCTCTTACCTCATACACGGAAACTTTGCATGTAAGTAGTTTACACGTTGTGCAATCTGTGAAGAGATGGAAGATACTTGTTCTATGTCTGTGTAGTCTCTTGAGTTAAGTACTTGACTGAGTCTCCTGAATTGCTCCTGAAACGCTTGCTCAGAGATAGCTGGAACACATCTGGTGGTAGACTATCCCAGAAATGGAGGAGGTTGGTGTTTGTTTGTTTCTTTGTTTGTTTGGTTGGTTTTTTCTCAGTAATGTGTAGAATTGGCTCTTGAATTGGTTTCTTTCCATGTTTCTTGAATTAGGAGTTTATTTTCCCACTATGTGTGGGAAATGTATAGAGCATAAAATCAGTAAGACTTCAGCTTCAGAAACAGTGAATGCTTGTGAGCAAGGGACTCGTTAGTCACTATCTTTAATCCTTTTTTGATTAAAGGAACTAGGAAAAATACTTGATTTTGTTAGGGATTCATCATCCTCTTTCTGCCTGTTCCCTGAAGGGCATGAAAATTTCTGCACCAGTTCCCAACCCCCTTGGTGAGAACTGCAATCTGTTCGTGAAGCATCTACATAAATGGATGGCTGTCAACAATCTGACACCGTTGTTGTCACGTTCTTCTCCTAAACGTTTCACAGGAAACTCCAAAATTCTGTACTGGGGTGGACAGTGTTGGGCTGCACAAAGAACGTATAGAGGAACTATGAGAGCCTTTCTGCTGAGGTCCCCATGTTGCCTTGGAAAGATAAATGTGGCATTAATCATAGAATCATAGAATTACCTTGATTGGAAGAGACCTTTTAGATCATCTAGTCCAACCGTAAGCCTAACAGTGACAAAAACCATGACTAAACCATATCGCTAAGCACTGTGTCTACCCGTCTTTTAAATACCTCCAGGGATGGTGACAACTACTTCCCTGGGCAGCCTGGGATCAGTGTTAGCAGAGCAGTGGTCCCAAACTCTCAGTATGAAATAATGGAGAAGACAAAAAATGCTATTGCCCTCCTTCAGTGCTTCTGCCAGTGAAAATTTTCAGGGAAATTATGCAGCATATGCAGATGTAGTATATGTGATGGTACTTTTGGCTGCAACAGGTTAAGACGGGCAGTTTCTCTTCTGAGGTTCATTTTTTATTTATTATTATTACTTTTCTAAATATTTCTGTTGAATTAACCTCTTAATCTACACAATAGAGAAATCAGCTACACAAGTGTGTTTTGATTTGCACGGCACATGAACTTCTAGAATTTTTGTGTGATAAAATTATTTGAGTGTTTTCTCAATGTCTGAGTTACTCGACTTATTCTTCCTTTACATCTGCTTGACTGCATTATTTTTGGTAACCCATTACATGTAGTAATTCAGAATGAAGTACTTCCACAGAAGTCTCAATGAAAAATAAATCCAATCTTTTTAAGAGAAAGTTATGTTAGTTTTATGTGGTAGCACAAATAGAGTTGCATTAATTATGCTAAAGATCTCTTTGTTTTAGAGATGTTCTTATTTAAGATTTTTCATATTTAATTGCATTGAGCTGTGGCCTTGAGCCAGCAGCCACTTGCCACACTCGGTTCAGGAGCAATGAGAGAAAACTGTATTTTTATTTTTTTTTCTTCCCCCCTAGTCTTCAGATTTCTTAATATCACTAAAGCAACTTTACCAGGAGTCAAGATGTACAAAGTCACCATGATTTTGCTGAAGTTTTAATTACAACCATACAAGTAAAATTTAACAACCTTTTTGAGCTGTGTTTCTGATGTGTCAACTCTGCTTTCTGTTTGCTCTTGGGTAAAAGAGCCTAGATTTGATAAAATGTCATGTAGTATTGTTAAGATGCCTTTGTTTTGATTCTCTGCCTGTATCTCTTGCTGCTTGCCCTGAACTGGGAGTTTTTAAGTCTATGTACAAGTAGCTTGAGCAAAGTGGCGTATACTCAATATTTTTGGCAGTGAGGAATTGGCAGTGACAGAATGCAAGCTGACATGCAGTGTCAGGAGGCAAAGGTAGCAAGAGAATATGCTTGTTTAAAGATACTATGCAAAGGAAGCAATTCCTGCCCTGAATGGCCACAGGGAACAACCTGTACTTAAAGAGGCTGACAAAAAGGTTGCTCAGAGGTCAGTCTCTCTCCAAAATAGCCATGCTCCTGTGTTTCTCCATTGCCATCTTTCATCTGTTTCATGGATATTTCTGTGAGGGAGCTCAGCTGTATTTTTCCTCTGTGGTCATTATTGTTCCATAGACAGCAGCTGCAGAAAAAGTTGTAGTTTGGTGCCAGTCCAAGTCAGTGTGGGCAAAGTACTCTGTTCCTGATCTGAGAGAGGTGAAGGAATCTGATTTCTGCAGCAAATCACTGCTGCAAACAGAACTAGCAAAATACTTGTTTGTGCACATTCGTTATCTAAAATATTGTTTACGTCATGAGCAATAAGAAGTTTGCTCCATTCTGATGGCCCACTTGGAAAAGGGTTATTGACTTCTATGCTGCAGGTGTCACGTTGTGCTTTATAGAACATGTAATTGAACAAGGATTCTAGTAAAAAAGTAAAAAGAATAAAAACTACTGCAAATAGGGAACGACACCACCCATATTAAAGCATTAAGAAACTTAACTGATGTTAGGATGTACCAAATGGTATGGTTCTCTGGAGTTATAACTCAAAATATATCTGTAAATAAACCAAAATGAGAATACAGGTTAAAGCACTGGCCCAAAATCACGTAAACTTTTTAGTTGTTTAATTGTGTGCTTCCTGGTACAGTTTGAACCGTGCCAAATCACACTCTTTCAGATAATGGCCAGATGCTTTGGGTCCTAGCATGTGTAAGGGACTGTTTAAATAAGCAGTGAGAATGTCATTTCCCTGCTCTGGGGAAAGAAGTCAGCTCTATGGCAGTGAGCCATCTCCATGCCACTTAGCCTTGGATCCAGAGAATGGTTCCTGGTTGGGTTAGTGGGTACAATCTTAGAAATTTCTCTGCTTCACTTAGTGACTCGATCAGAAGCAAACCTTCTAATACATTTTCAGGAATGGAAAGGCAAAAAGGAAGCAAGGACCTATACTGCTGTTCTCGCTTGCTGCTTTAACCGTTGTAAACCTGGCTCCCTGCTGCTACCCTCAAGGCTCACGAGACATCAAGGTTTTTCCTATTACTCTGTTCTAAGCGTATTTTCCTCGCTCCAGTCTTCCCTCTTCCTAACCTTTCAAGATTTCTTTGGTTGCCTCTTTACCTTTCCAACACAAGATCTTTGTTCATCAATCATTTGTCTTCCTTTCTGTAACTGTGACAAATGGGCTTCACCCAAGTCTGTCTTGGGCAGTACTGCAATGTAGGCAGTAGCAAAATGGTCAGTACTACTCTTCTATGTTTTCTGACACTTTTCTTTCCTGTGCAGCTGAAAGCTGATTGCCTGAGGAAAATTAAAAAAAAAAGAAGGAAAGAAAAGAAAAGAAATAGGTGTTTATTGCCTATTCTTGCTGTTTTGCTGCCTGGCAAGTGCAAATGCAGTCACTGGAAAGGGCTAGAGAGAGTCCCCATTTCTGAGATGTCTTGAGCACAGCATGAAACATCCTGGGAATGAAGTGGACATACCTCACACGCACCAGCTCCTGTTCTTACTCAGATATTACAACATATATTCTGTATGCCCATAGTGTGAACTTCTGCTTAAACTCAGAGTTTGTGTTAGTTTGTGATAAATGTAGTAGTGTAGAAAGAAAGAATGAAGAAATTCTTTGAATACTAACTGATGGGTTTTTACAGCAAAACTGTGGTCTTGTGGTATTTTCTTTATGCATAAAGGAGAGACTAATATGTTCATGATAGCTTTGTGCTTGGTAAATACAGCCTTATAAAAATGCCTTGAGTTTTGCAAGTGAGTTAATAATGACTGCCACAATTAAGTGATAATTTAGGCAGCCCTCTTGGCCAAAAATTCTCTGCTTCTCAGTGTCATGAATTTGCAGTGTTATAACCTCTGTAGAGAAAGGAAATCCTGACTTCTAAAAATAAAATGCATTGTTATTTATTTTGAAACAGTTGTATTAATGTAAGACTATTTATATATTTATTTTTAAACATGTTAGGATTAGGTCAACAACCTTGTTTAGGTTGGGTCAACCTAACTTGTGTTTTAGCATGCTAGGTTGGGTCCTAAACTTCTCCCCATACTGTGAAGACATTGTTTAACCCCCAGTCCTACGTGTGGTGGAGCATTATCTGTGTGCTGTGAAGGACTTCCAGGTTTTCTCAAGGTTCTTGTTGCAGTTATGGTATTCACCAAGACTTCTGTTAGAGGAAGGCTTGCAAAAATCTAACTAGTTTAGAAGGAAAAAATAGTTATCACTAAAAAAGACATAGTTCAATTTAATATGAAGAAAAAAGTCAATGAGGACTGAAAAAATTAAAAAGAACTCTCATTACTTCCTAGAATAAAGCAACAGAAACTTCCCTTACAGGAAATGTGCAAAAATTGTAGTAACATACAAAAAGACTGAAGAGGACTTTTTTTTTCTTTTGCACCTTTAGGACTGAGAATCTACCTACCTGTTCTGTTACAAAAAAGTGACAATTTTAGTATGTTACAAGAAGTATTTTTGCAAAATGATCACAGCAACACACTTTTTTAACTATTAGATTACATTAGTAATTGCACTGAAACAAATATCAGTGTTTAGAGGATGTGTTTTCCAGCTCTTCCAGATAAAGTTCTTTATGTGAAAGAAATTTATTTATCAGTTTTTCATTTGAGATATCTACTTCCAAATACATGATTATTAAAACAAATTGGTGAGAGAGTTGTCTCACCTCAGACAGTCTCACCTTTCCTTTTAGCTAATTTCTATTAGAAATTGTGCTTTACTACAGCAAAGAGGAAGGCCAGATACTTTCTCTATTCAAATGACTATGTATATGATTAATTATTATTAATTATTGAAAGCTTCCCAGTTCATATTTGAAATACATTAGAATTTAGATGTATCAGGTCTTTGAAAATTCAGTTTCTTTAAGAGTAAAGCCATTTGATTGCCACAGCAGTTGGACAGATTTTTAAATATCACCTTTTTTTTTTTTTTCAGCAGTTTGTCTTTGATCCTTGTATTGAGAACAATTGTTAGTAAGACAGTACAGTTATGGATGTACATAGTTCAGCTTGTGTCTGCATGTGCATTGACACATGCCATTGAAATTATTCACTGATACAATGGATAATGGATTAAATGAGTTACTGAATACTTATAACTACATGTTCTAGTTATTGAAATTTAATATGAATCTCCAATATTTTTTCTAGTATCACTTAAAGTCTTTTTAAATGAAAACTCTGAATTTGCATAATCGTTTGGCTTCAGTAGAGTTATTGGTGAAACATTTTGGTGGATTTTCTTGAGATGTTTATAGTTGATAAAGATAAAAACACTTGAATGGTTGCTACTGCTTTGATATCTGTTGAGGGAAGGTTAGTGCCGAGCCTCCTTTTGCCCTGCGTTTTATAATCTGCTGCCATAGTACCCACAAACGGGGAAGTACCAAAATATTACTTGAGATCCTGACCAGCAGGTTTTTTCATCTGAAAAAGCAACTATTTTTTAAATTTTTTTTTTCAAGTCTTATGCGTAGATAACCGTTATATGATATTTTCAGGAAATGAAAGAAGCACACACCTTCAGTCTGCTTATGGGTGACTTCAAATGCTAGTAGTGTTTCCTGTTTTTTAACATAAAAGCTTTGACAATATCATATAAAACATGTTTTATATGAATGTTTAGACAGCAGGTTTTTAAGGCTGAATGTTTGGAATAAAAGTCTGTTATGCTTTTCCCAAATAACACACTTTTATTGTGGTAATATTACAGTACATTTAAAGAGAAACTATTGGCATAATATGAGACAAGCATCACTGAAAATTCAAGAGTGGGAAGACTGAAAACTGACATTTAGGTCTTTGTTGTTGAAATTTTTAGAAGTAAACCTTGGGGTAATCACACCTCTTGAAAAGTATGTATATACATTTTATATCTTGTGGAGATGTAATTGATTAAAGTAGTACTAAACTGGTGTTCACAGTCTGTGAATGATTGTTGCACATACATTCAGTAAATATTAATAGTTTAAAAGCTAATAAGCTAATAAATTTAAATCAGTTAGACAACAGTAAACGCATTGTATTTAAAATTTCAGTAAGTTGGTAATCACTACAAGCAACAATAACAAACGCTGTCTTGTTAATAGAATATTTCCATTTTTCTTTTTAAGATGGACAAATAAGAAATAAGTTGTAGCTTGATCCAGAAACATCATCTTGCTAAAACTTCAGACAGTCCCCTTCTGCCATCCTTGAAAGTTGATTTTAAATGGAGAAGATCTCTAAATTACAAGCTTTCCTAATCAAGCTGTCTGAAATCAATTTGACTGTACTGTGACATAATTGTTTGTCTACATGAATGCTATTTTACACTAATGACTGAAACCTTTTATCCTGCAAACTTCTATGTATATGCTTTATAAGTAGTTGCACTGATCAGTGGTAGTCAAATTCTAAATCAACTCAGTGCAGCCTTGTAAAGGGCACAGAATCCATATCTTCCTTGAAGTTTTAAGCCTGGTAAACAGTCATTTTATTTACTAAGAGAATTTTGTTTCTTCATGAAAGTGATTAATTTTTTTAAAATGTCATTGTCAGTATGATGAAAAACAGTATATTGCATTTCCTTTCTTGCAGAAGAGGATGTTATAGGTTAGATAATAGTTTGCATTGAAAGTGGTAGTTGCTTATATGTGATACAGCCTTCACAATGGTATTCCCGTAGTGTACCACGATATCACAGAATCACGGAATTTCGGAGTTGGAAGGGACCTCTAGAGATCATCTAAGTCCAACTCCTCTGCTAAAGCAGGATTGCCCAGAGCATGTTACTCAGGACTGCATCCAGGCGGGGCTTGAAAATCTCCAGAGAAGGGGACTCCATAACCTCCCTGGGCAGCCTGTTCCAGTGCTCCGTCACCCTCACCGTAAAGAAGGTTTTTCTCATATTTAATGGAACTTCTGTGTTCCGTCTTGTGCCCGTTACCCCTTGTCCTGTTACTGGGAACCACTGAAAAGAGCCTGGCTCCATCCTCCTTCAACCCACCCTTTAGATACTTGTAAACATTAATAAGGTCTCCCCTCAGCCTTCTCTTCTCCAGGCTAAAGAGTCCCAGCTCTCTCAGCCTTTCCTCATGAGGGAGATGCTCCAATCCCTCAGTCGTCTTTGTTACCCTACGCTGGACTCTCTCCCGCAGTTCCCTGTCCCTCTGGAACTGGGGAGCCCAGAACTGGACGGAGTATTCCAGTTGTGGCCTCACCAGTGCAGAGTAGAGGGGCAGAATGACCTCCCTTGACCTGCTGGCCACACTCGTCCCCATGCAGCCCAAAATTCCATTGGCCTTCTTGGCGACAAGGTCACACTGCTTGCTCATGGATAATTTACTGTCTACCAAGACCCCCAGATGCTTTTCTGCAGAACTGCTTTCCAGCAGGTCCACCCCTAACCTATACTGGTGACTGACATTCTTCCTCCCCAGGTGCAGGACCCTACACTTGTCCTTGTTGCCTTGTTAAGCATCCAGAAATAGATCCTTTTCTGAACCCCTTGTAAACAATTTTCCACTCTTCTGATTCCTACAGAAATATTCTATTTCCTTATTATAGATATTACAATGACCGTTTTACTCCTGGTAGTTCCACTTTAAGTAGCTATTATACCAAAACAAGGGCTTTTATGAGTATTGGGAATTTAGATCTAACGCTATTCTTGTTAGTTAGTTTTTAGTTAGCTTAGCTTTAGTTAGCTTTTAGGTAACTCAACATGTATACATTTCCTGTTTTGCCCTGTATTTGGCAAAAAAAATGCTATGTAGAGTGTTGCAGTATGAAGCAATGTGGCTGCTTTTTATTTACTTTTGTTTGTGCATATCAACATTATTGTTGGCAGGAGTAAGCTTATCTGAGTGAATATTTTTGTCACTGTTGCGACAGTTGGTCCTTACACAGTGTTGTATTTGGAGAATCGCACCAGGAAAATGGCTTTCTTGGCATGACAGTAATTTATCTGAGGAAAACTAACTCGAACCCAGAAGTTAATTCTTGTATATAATTTACCAGAAAATGTTGTAATTGAATTTATTTTTCTCTACAGAATATAATAAAGGATACCTCAAAATACATGTATTTTTACATGTAATATAGCAAATACTTTTAAAGGTAGAAAAAAATAGAGCTAATTTGAAAAGCGCAAATGGAATGGGAATATAAAGAGAGAACAAACAATTGAAGTAATGATGAGTTTAGAGGGAAATGCCTGTGCTATCTCTGAAATCTGGTGAAATTAGAAAATTCTTTCAGTGTTTGAGTGCCCATTTTGAAAGACATTTGCAATTTTTCACTGCTTCTGTAAAAGGAAATTCTCACTCTTATGTCATCAGGTTTGCATGCTGTATCAAAGTAGGAATCTGTTTAATTAAAATTATAATCTCACTGGGATTAGTTTCTCATGCATGTTCTAAATTTAAAATGTTTGAGAAGAGTGAATTTGCCTGCTGCCAGCTCAAGGGCTGGAGTGAGGGAAGAAGAGTTTCTCCAGCCCTGGAGCACCACGACACAGGCATCGGAGTGGCTCCAGCAGGCTTTTAGGTTCAGCGCAGGGCTGCTGGGTTAGGCAACTCCGTAGGACACTCAGGGCTAGCACACCTATGGATGAAGAAGATAATTGCAGGTCAGATTACATCTCTCGAAAGCTTTGATTCACTCCCACTTACGTTTAATGTAAAGCAAATTTCTTTAAAAGCTTGTATAATTATTTCACATCTAAGCTGTGAATTTAATTCTTGAACTAGAAAAAATGCTTTTGGCACTAGGTTGAATAGTGTATTATTTTAATGAGATTTGGAAACAACAGTGGCTTGAGAATGAAGATCCTACAGCATCATTTTGCTTATTCTTGCAGTTTTAATCCTTAATATTTATCGCATCTTAAGTATGTGATACTTGAAGTATTTACCTTCACATTTAAGACCGTGAGAGAAAATGTCATCTAGATTATGTTGTCTGTATGCAAGATTAAGAATACTCTGTGATACTTTTTTTTTTTTTAGGGTTTTCACTTTTTCTCAGAAATTCTTCTCTTACGTGAAAATTGCTGTTGTTACTATATTTAGGAGTTGATTTCAATTATACTGAAACTTCAGAACTTTTCTGCCCCATCTCCTTTAGTTAAGATGATAGAGGGTATTACTTTAGCATTAAAATATAGCCATGGAGTAACAGGAAGACACGAAGGCACACAGATTCATGTGATGAAAATCGGTTTTGTCTAAATTCCTTCCAAAACTCTGCCATTTTACTTTCTTGGTAAACTTTTAACATAACTTAAAGTTAATATCGTTCCTTAATATAACATCTTTTCTGGTAATTGAATAAACATTGAATGTTTTTGATGTGTAGGTACCAGTAGTATTGCCTGTGTACGATCAGGAATGACTCCATGCTTCAGAGGAAGAGGCACTTTTCTGAGGGAAGTATGGAGAAAGTAGAAGGTGCCTGCACAGTGGAATCATCCAAATAGGGCAGTATTTCATTACTTCATTGGTTATTTCATGAGAAAAATGTGACTTAGCTGGCTAACAACTCCATTAGAAGTGTGGCCTATATGGCAGTTTTATTTTAAATAAACAAAACCTTGGGATCCATCTTTACTAATTTCATTCCACCTGGTGTTACTTCTGTAAGTTTTGACTATGGTAATAAATGTCTTTTACAGAACTAGGTTATTCAGTATTCATTATTTTACATAGGAACGTGAAATAGAAAATACAAGAATAAAACCATGCATAGCATTTTTAGAAGGCAACAGACCAAACTTTTAGAGAGCAAGGTTTTGGTACACATAGAGTTGGTAATCATCAGTGAGAAATAGTTCAGAAACTGACTTGAACATGACATAATAAGTCATTTTCAGCTTTATGAATGCGGTAAAGGACACCTTGCTGTTACTGTGACTCTTCATTTGACTAAGATTTGTGAATATGAATGGTTAACTGATTAATAGGGAACTTTTATAAATATATCTCTCTTTTATATATGTAATTGTGATGCCTGTTCGGAAGTACATGTGCTGATGTTGGTGCCAACCTTCTCAAAGTTTGGTAATAGATTGCCAGCTCTTTCAGCTCATAATTAGTAGATGATAAAGGTGCTCAAGGAAATGACCTTCAAATAGTATATCATATAGATAAGTACCTGTCGAGGATTTTTAATGTGGTCCACAGTGCACATGAGCAAAACTTCTGCATCTTTAAACACATGCACTACAGCAGAATTTTGTGGATATTCTGTGAGAATGTTTTATGTTTCAGGGACTGCAAGCTGTTTCTGTGTATAAAACCTGTGCGAATAACTGTATACAGCACCTTCTTTTTCAGGTGGGTGCTCTGCCCAACCAAGAATTAGCAGCGGGTCAGTACTTATGGTATAATCTGGAATAAGACAGACAGAACTTCAGATATTTAGATGCTTTTCATTCAAACCAAGGATCTGACCATATTTTCTCTCTCTTTTCAGTGCATGCTTTAAAACTTAAAAAAAAAGCATGACTTTCATGACTTTCTTGGGATACTTGAATAAGTTCCAAAGCTTCCAGTAATCCGTAATGAATATACCGTTTTAAAGTACTCTTTGTTGGGTTCTTTCCATTCTGCATTCTTTTCAAACTATCTATAACCTCAAAACCTGCCAGTTTATCTCTCAAGCTATGCTTATCATTGTGTTTCTTTCACTGCATGTTGATAAAACTCCCAAATAATACATGGTGTAGTTCAGTGATGTAAAATTGAATTGAATCTTTTATATCAGAAAAAGAGTTTCTTGGCTATGTTTTCAAAACAAAATCTTAGGTCTTTAGGCTGAGGGTGTGAAAAAAATCTCCCATTTTTGTGCTGCAGCAAGAAGACAGAAAAAATGTTGCTTAGATAATAATCTCAAGTTTGTTTTATAACCTTTGAGGTTTTTTAAAATTTTTTTTTAGTTTAAACAGGACTCAATCTGGTTTCAATGCTCTGACACCTTTGCCTTGAAATAGGTGATTGTGATTAAGTTTGGAAACATTGTTTTATGTGTGTAGTAACTTAAGGTAGTTACTAGTAACTTTAGTAACTTTAGTCTCAAGAAATAGTTATTTCCTAATGAGTTGTCATTTAGGGATTGCATCTTAGGTAGAGCTGAAAAATATTTCTTCTGGCCTTCTTTTTGTCCCTAATTTGGGGAGAGATCATAGAATGATGGAATAATATAGACTGGAAGGGACATCCATAGGTCATCTGGTCCAAATACCTGCTCCAGGAGGTTCTAATTAGATCACCTTGCTCAAGAACTTGTCTTTGAAAAGTTGTCAGCAGTGGCTAAGGGATGCACTCATTTATCTCTCATTTTCTATTAGCTACCACCTTGCTCACAGAAGACAAGGAAGGCTTGTCCTCTGTACGCAATGTGGTAGCTCACAATAAGACAAGGATCTTACTTGCTTGGGGGGAAAAAGCCTTTTTCAGAATATAGTGATAAATATTGTCATATATGAAAATATATTTATTCTGTTTGGTACTAGTCTGAGGCATGGACTACTCTGCCCTCAAAATTAATTATATTAATTGTGTTTTACAGTGTAGTAAATCCTCATGGGTTTGTATTTGCAGTTTCCTGAATGTGGTTTCTACGGAATGTACGACAAAATTCTGCTCTTCCGCCATGACCCTACCTCTGAAAACATTCTCCAGTTGGTGAAATCAGCTGCAGATATTCAAGAAGGAGACCTAGTTGAAGTTGTCTTGTCAGGTAACTAAAGAACAGTGAAAATTACTGTCAAGCTTTTGCAACTGAAAAGATGCACAGTATTTTTGTTCTAGTTAGGATTCAAGAAAAAGGAGATTTTGTTTGTATGGAGTTTCAACTACTTCGGGTCAAAATTTGTGTCAGATGTATATAGGCATATTATGCCTACTTTTTTTTTTTTTTTCTTTTGCATTTGTATACCTTTTAACAGCCTTTATTTTGTCCATATTACTAGTTAAGCAACAGGTTCATAAGTAATTTGAAATATGTATAATCTACATTTTTAAAGGAAAAAAACATCCTATGTGGCAGCACAACGCTTTTCAAAGAAGCACATTAGAAGCAAAATGGTAACAAATAACAACAAAATCAACAAAATATAATAGATTTTTTAACATTTACTTAATTAACAGAGTGGCTTGACAGTTAGGATTGGTCTTTGCATATCTTGCATGAAGTATCAACAGTTGAATATTTAATTGGATAAAGTACACATTTTTCTATTAGTCGATGCAGTCATTCATAATTACCTGTGGAGAAACTGTGAAGGCTGTTGTTCCTAACAGTGACCTGACTTCTTTTAAAGTAAGGATTTTTAGCTTTGCCTTGTATGAAGTGCCATAAAAATGTCCATTGGACATAGAGTAACTGCTTTTTCAAAGCCCTACGTAACAGTGCCTGCCAGGGATGCTCTCACTCTTTACACAATTTATTTTTAAAATCATTTAGGAGAGGAAGGGGAAAACAAATTCTAGGTGGGGGAAGTAAGTAAAATTCTAGGAATATATAGAATATGTAAAATATATAGAATATATAAATATATAGAGTATATATATGCTAGTTGCTTCTTGTACAGGGCTATATAGAATATACATATGCTAGTTGCTTCTTGTACAGGGCTATTGATTTTGTGACAGGTATAAATGATGGTGTGGAAGGTGAAAAAGTAGAACAAAAGAAGATAACTATTTAGATCCTAGGAAGTATAAAAGAACTCAGAGGAGATAAGTTGAGAATATAAGTGCAAAAACAGAGAATGAAAGTTACAGTCTGAAGGTGACTAGCAGGTGAAGGGATGTAAGAAGAGGTGTAGTCTGAGCGAATCATGAGGTGAAAGACCAAATTTTGGAGGCAATTAAATAATAAATGGATTTAAGGAACGCATTTAGCCAGCAGAGTGACCATAAAGAGTGGATTACTCAAATTGAAGTAGGAAATGAGCAGAAATTGTGTGACTGGTATATAGAGGAAGTCTGGGGATGTCGTTGGGTGTCAGTCAGACTTGCCAAAAGCTTAGATGTAAGAAGGGATGAGGTATGTGACTAGGAATGGTGCAAAGTTTACAAGGGTATGCAGTAGAGCGAAAGCTGTAATTGTAAAGACATAAAGGTAGTATTTGATAAATAAAGCATAGAAGATGCCGAAGCATTTTATTTTTGCAGTTGGAGCATGCAGGTAGAGCATCTGGAAAGATGCTTAAAAATAGAGAGATGCGTATGTCATATAAAGGTAGAAATTGAATCTATAGAAGAGTATAGGATTACTGAAGATAAAGCCAGAGTCCTAACGGTTGTTGAAAAGAGTGGAGGCAAGAGTTACGTCACATAATCTAAGCCATCTGAGCTTTTTAAATACTGTTTTCTTGTATACTACCCTATTTGATACTCTTTGATTAGAATGGGAAGAAGTACAATAAGGAATTATGCAAGTTGTTCCTGTAGGTCATCGTTCATCTTTTCCACATCATGAAACAAATTTTTCCCTTCTGAAAAGATATCAGTAATCTCTGTTTCATATTTCTCATAGAAAATAATCACCCCAGATCAGTAAATCAGATGTGGTGGAAAAAAATCAGCGAGGAATTTATTGCTTTATTTGATGTACTGTTTATATGCTTTGGAAATGGAGACCACATATCTTCCAGTTTTGCCAAAACTGGGCAAGTAGCTGTTTAAATCTTCAAGAGCAGCACTTTCTTCAGTACTTGCAAGTGATACAGGAGAACTGTATTGTTTAAGAGCATTAGGGGATTTATGGTTTTATTTTTTAGGTAAAACATCTTTCCACAAAAGTGGTCAAGCCTAAGCAACTCTGCAATATTTAGAGGAAAGCTATTAAACCAGCACTGTGTGAACGTGTGGCTGGTGCCTACGATTGACAAGGATCTGTATATTTTTTCCTTTCACCCTCTGATTTAGAGTATATGTTGCTGGCTCAAGGCCTGGAATTTTTAGTATCGCAAAGTACTGTTGTATGGAGTTCTAGTAACCAAATTTTAGCTAAAGGTAAATCTTAAAAGTGCACTATTATACACTGCCTAATAATTCTGTTATACAGCTATTGCCACTATTGATGTGCTGTATCATTTTATGTGGTTTTATTTATGATGAACTCATGAAAGAAATTTATATTTGTTTATTATCTTGTTATTGATTTACATCGTTTCTGTGATGGAATATTTCTCTTTTGCAATTCACCAAATGCATTAACTGTACTAAAAATTGTGCAACTGTAGCCGTGTGT
Source organism: Rhinoptilus africanus (assembly GCA_013400135.1). Lineage (NCBI taxonomy): Eukaryota > Metazoa > Chordata > Aves > Charadriiformes > Glareolidae > Rhinoptilus > Rhinoptilus africanus. Next base: position 269,172 of record VXBO01010217.1, read on the forward strand.
CATGCTGGGTTAAAAAAAGAAAAAGAAAATAGAGAATTTAGGGCATCCAAATCTTTTAGAAGGTCATTCTAATGCACGAAATTCATAGACTAAGAAAATTGTTGTATCTTGAATAAATTTGATACATAATCCAAAAATTAAATGGGACTTCATGGAAAACCACTACTTAAGCATCTAGTTCATGTAGTTCTGGGGTTGAGATCTTCTTTTCTCTTCCAATTACCATGGTATAAGTTCAACAAGAAATGTCATTTAATTCCTCATACCTGTTCATGTGACTTATCTTTGTAGATTACACACACACAAATGCTAGTACAGTTGCACATAGGGAGTTTTAAAGGGATGTAGTTAATTGATGCAAGCTGCTTCTTAGACCAACTGTGGTGATTTTTTTAATAAAACACTGAAATCAGCTTTTTATCTTTTTTTTTAAAAAAAAAAAACAACCCACAAACCAACTAAACAAAAACCTCCAAACAAAACCAGTTGTTACCCAACTAGCCATGTAAAGAGATGTTATTATGAAACCTTGGCAACAACAAGTTTGCCAGAGGAGGAGGAGGAGTGGAGATCCCTCAGTCATCAGTTGGTGATACTTCAAGGAGTTTTAACAGCTGAAACCCGAGGAGAGGGGTGGGTGAGGTGTTTGCACCTTTTCAGTTGCACTGTCATACCAGATTCCTCAGTGTGATTTCCTGAAGCTGGAATCCCAGCTTTCATCAACTTGTGTCTGCTTTCAAGTCTTTCTCCTGTCCTGCTGCACAAGTTTCCTGTGAAGAGTAATTGTGTTCTTGCCAATTCTATAGTGACATGCTGTATTATCAGCTCCTAAACACTACAGCAAGAGTGAGTAGAAGATCAGCTACGCAGTACCTGCTCTGATATTATAGAATTGGGAATGGTTTCCTTCCCCAGTTGCACAGGAACTTTAACATTGCAGAAATTGCTGGATTTAGTTCGACTCATCTGTTTTTCACTGGACAACACTGTGCTCAGAAGACTTTCTTTCTCTCTAAATGCAGAGGACAGCGAATTAAACTTGTAATACGTCATGGCCTGACTGATGGTTAGATGTTTACAAATAAAAGCCTTCAGTCAGATGTCTGAAGTCATACAAGAAATTAAATACATTTCCTCCATAAACACTCAAGACCATCAGTGTCCCCTCACAGATAAGTCTTAACTAAAAGCAGCAATTCATTTCCGCAGTGTTAAAATTCCTGTGTCATGGAGGGGAAGAAAGTATGCCCAGTTCTGCAGCACTGCAACAACAAGAGAAAAAAACTGTATAAACAGTCTGTAATATTCAGGGAAGTATTAAAACTAATCCAGGCAGTTTTTTATTGAAGTATATTCAGACATATTTTCAAATTATTATAGATTTTGGCAATGGTGTATCACAAATTAACTGAAGGTGGGTTATCGCTCCTTTTTAATAAAAAAAAAAAAGGCTCGCAGAANAAAGGCTGTCTAAATACAAGGCCATAAGATTTTCTTTTTTCATGATATTTAATAATTTGGAAATGCCTTGAAAATTTATTTTGAAGGGAGGAAAAACACGTCTGAAAACAGGAGAGGTTGGCCTTGAGCCAACCACAGTTGGTGATATTGAGCACTTGAGCAGTGGGAAGGACAAAAAAAAAAGTAATATATGTTCAGATGCTAACATTGAACTGGCTGAAGTGTTTTATTTTTAGCTTACATTACAAATATCTGAACAGAATATACATTCTAAAGGTCTGTAAATTCAAGGTATATTACAGCAATTGTTTTTGAATGGTATGTCTGAAAGAGGCAGTAGAACAAATTGTTACTGCTACAGCTTTGCTGCTGAAAACTCCTGTGTGCTGTGGGTAAACATCCCCTGAGGCAATGATATCTGATGTCAAAGCTGTACTGATCTGCTGCATTCGTTTTTTATAGCACATGTCAATACTGGTCAGGGCAGAGACAGCTGAACTGTCAGTCCTAGTACTATGGGGTTATACAATCAGTTCCTATTCTAACGCTATGCATTTTCTGATTTTCATTGTAGTTTACTTAATTACAAGGCCTTTTATAAAGGCTGGACAACCTGTGATTAATTTTTTTTTTTCTTACTGTGCTTATGTTCTTGACAGTTTAAGGAATAATAAATATGATCATCTTGTGCTTTGGAGCTTATATTACAGGTCCTCAAAAAATAAGAAAATTTATCTAGAAAAATTTATAGTTGAGAGGAGTTGCTTATTGTAGCTGAAGCACTTTAGTCCATTTTAGGGAGGAAAATTGTACCTGTGGATGTCATACAGTATAGGTGAAACAGTTTGTGGTAGAGCTAGAGGTTTCTAGTGAAACACAAGAAATTTAATCAGCTCAGATTAGAGCACCTGCTGTGCTTTTTTATTCATAAAGGAACTTTATTACTTCCATTTTGCATTGGTGCGTTATGCAGTAGGATTTTAATGGAGTGTAAGAATCACGTAGCTCACTGAACACATGTTGTGTGTCTGCCTGCTGACTGCTCCAGAGGAGATAAGCACCCGTGGTTGCAGTCAGCCAGAGGAACTGCCACTCAGTGCCAATATAGATTCTGGTATTTTGGAGCTGAGAGGTGGGGTGTTGTTATGAGAGCGGAAGCAAAAGGGTGTGCTGAGTTACAGATTCAGTCAATTGCACATTAAAAGAGGAAAAGGGAACTTTCATTATGAACATCAGTAGCCCTCATAAATACAGTTTTATTTTCACCTCTTACATATTACCTGTTTTAATACTTTATTTCCGTTGACTACATGGGATTGTGATAGTGCTTGTATAGGAGATACAGGGATATGTCAGAAATGTATTACTTAAACCCACAAATTTCTATGTTTAACGCAGTTGGATTATTAGCCTGTACTCCTGGGCGTTCATTGAACATTATCACTAATACTCTTCTGTCAGTAACCTATCGCTTGCCGTGTTGCTGTTTTCTTAGCTGTGAATATTCTATTTCATTCCTTCTTCAAAGTATTAGAAAGTGCGTCTGGTCTCCTGATGCACATAAGAGGAAAGTCCTTTACTGGTGCTGTGGAAATGTCCACTAATGAGTTTGTTGAACCCACCATTTACTTAGTTAAATTGCATTTGAGACTGACAAAAGATCTGAATCTTTGGAGAAAGGATTTTTATCAAGTTCTCTTTGTAGGAAGGGTTCCTTTTGATTAGAATACTCTCAAAAATTAGCAGGCAGCCCAAACCAGGAAGCAAGGTACGGAAGTTGCAGTCAAAGCTATAATCAAAGGTGGCATGAAATGAGCAGCAAGTCAGTCGTAAACACTGAAAGGAAGAGAAACCGAAAGTTGCATCTTTGTAGGCCTCTCGCTCTAAAATGCAGTCCTAACTGTTTGCTCAAGAAGAGGAAGTAAATTTTATGTGAGGTGAGCTTAAGTTGAAAAGCATTCTTCAGTCCTGATGTGACTAGTAGTACTGGCTACAAGCTTCAACTGGATCTATGCAACGGTAAATTTCATGTTCCACTCATGAAATAAAGGACACAAATGTGAATCACCAAAATAATATAATATAAAATTCACAGTAGATTTGAAAATATGCTTGCTCTGATAAACTGGATTCTTTAAGCTTAACTTCTAGTTTTTGAAGCTGTTTGTTATTCTTTTGACTGGTCTTTAAAAATGATTTATTTCAACTGCTATTTAACACCAGTGTAGAGATATTAACGATCGAGAGGTACAGTCCTTCATACACTGACTCTGTAGAACAAGCTGACAAATGGGAGTTGCTGTGGCTCTGTACTTCTGTACTCTGACTCTTTTTGACTTCTGTTTTTTGAGGCCTTGAAGGAAACAATTACTTTCGATACCTCCATACTTTTGTTCTTGCCAACATAGCTCGTCTTATGCTCTACCTTGTTCATGAAAGTTTATTAAAAACTTCTGTGTAAATTTGCTAAGTCTTTTCATGTTACATAGAGCAAAAACCAATTTTATGTTTACAGTTTAAATATGAGTTTGCTTATAAAAATTCTGTCTTATTTTTGGGCAAAATTACAGTGGGATGCAAGAGATCTTTGCCAGCCACTGGAAGGCAGACGATGAAATGCTAGCATCTTGTGCAAATTAGTGGAATGTACTTCATCTGCTTGCTGTGAGCAGTTGTGCTCAGCTTGGCAGGATTCCTGAAGCAAGAAAGTCAAATAGCAGCTATTTTGTGTTCTCTTGCTGAGCTGATGAGGGCAGGAATTGATCCACTGCTTTTGTTAAGAAGTTGTTTCTGTTTTAATATCACATAGACAGTACACCATCTGATCATTAGATGCTGACATTTTATTTGAATTCAGTGCAGTTTATATGGTCTCGTATATGATAAAATATATTGAACTGAGTAAAAGCTTTGGATAACTATGCAATTATAGTAAATGCCATATATCAACATGTAACTGGATTGTAATGTTAGGTTGACTGCCAGCTCCTTGAGACTTCCAGCTCCTTGTGGTGTTAAATCTTTGAACATCATTTTATAGTCCTTATGTAGTTGTTCATAGTTTGTGACTTTGCATTGTTGTTATTGAAAACCATCATTCTCTTGGTGTCTTCATGGCTACCGTAAACACCCTCTTTTCCTGATGTCTTTGAGAAATACTCTTATCTTTTCTCTACCATGTCTAAGATGATCCCTTTTAAAATTGTTCTTCCTCTATGTCCTTTTAATTGTTTCTAGCTGTCATCTTTGTTTCTTATTTCTGTAGAAGGAAGGCTCACTGCTGATTAGGTTAGTGGATTGATTTTGTATCCCCTGCTGTTCATTTGCCTGCATCATTCTTGGATCATGAATTTCAGATAGATGACTTTGTGTTTGAAGTTCGTAAGATTTAAAAATTCTTTCCTTCTTTGTTTATATTTTGTCTGATTGTCTTTTCTTCAGGTCGTAAGTGTTAAAATGTTGTTACTTTCTGGACACAGATTTCAAGATTCATATTTGTTCCGCATCAACAGAATCTTTCTGAACTCCCCGCATGTCTTGCCTTTCCATTCCTTCCTTTCTGCTGCAGGAGGGAGCAGGTAAAACTAGGATGAAAAAAAATAGATTTCCTATCAACATCATCACTTCCATATATTCTCTGGCTGCATCATCAACAGTACACACTGAGTAAAATGATATGCAACAGAAAAATAGTAGGGAAGCGGTTAATGTGCCAGCTTTACTTCTAGTGCTCTTACAGAAATACAGTTATTCTTCCTTGGGTCTTTCTATATGTTTTTTTGTATTTAATGATTCTTTCAGCAGCCGAAAATCTGAAATAATTGCAAGATTTTGTGAATGTGCAGTGTAGTGCTTCATAAGAACAACATTACCTTTATGCTTTTAAGTAACCTTTTTGAACATGAAAAATTTCTCTCATGTCAAGATTTTCGATGTCATTTTAAAGATTGATTAGTTGGTAATCATAAACAATGTTATCTTGTATTTATAAAAAATTAAATTAAAATATGAGAAGAACTCTATTGGTAAGGAAGATAAGTTTTCCTTGAGAGAAGCTACAAATACACATACATCTTTCTCTCAGGGCAGGACCTGTTTACGAGATCTCACTGTTCCACCTCTAGCTAATAAATCAAACCTCCTACCTTGTACACCTTTAATTGTCCAATTTTCAGAGATAATACATTTTCAGTTTTTTGGTGTGTGTGCTATTTAATGAAAATATTAAGTTTTCTGTTCAGTTGGGATAGTGTACTCGATTTTCCAGAAGTCCTACAAACACTTTCTTCTCCAAAGACTCCTAAAGAAACTGTGCTCTCATCAAAGAAGAGGGTAGGTGCTCAAATGGATAGATAACTATTTATGACTTAGGAAACAAAGGGTAGAAATATATGCTGTTTTCACAGTGGAAGCAGGACACAAGCAGAGGTTCCTGGGTCTGTGCTGTTAAATACATTCATAAATTATCTGGAAAGTATGATTAGTAAAGTGTCAGTGTCACCACAGATGAAATTCAGTATAGATCAATATAAAGTGTCAGGGGAATTTCTTGATTTTTATAAATGTAACAAGGGGCTTGAGTTAGCTGATACAACCAAAAATAGAGAAGTTCAAGTTATAATATGAAAATCTCATCTTAGTGCTCAGTACCAGTCAAGAAAACCAAGTTACAAGTCTTGGAATTCTTAGGAAAGGAATACAGACAAAACAGCAAATGCTTGTAATGTTAATGTCCTTGTGTCATCTGTCTTGGTCATCTCCTCTCAGCTTCAGAGCATGCGTGATCTCCAAAGCGTGGGTATCTGAGGTGGTGGTCAGGGGAAATATCGCCAGAAGCTGATGCTGCTTTAGGATCTCCTCTTTGAAAGGCAGGATTCCAGGCTTCATAGATTATGCCTATCAGCTTCTGAGGTAGATCTAATTAATTCCTGATGTTCATTTTATGTTATATAGTAGGTATGTATGTTAAATCCTCTGAAATACAAACCCCCTTATTTTCCTTAAAATACCTTATTTTCACTTGGATGATGCATTTTTTCCGCCTTTCTTATTAATTTTTACTGATTTTTTTAATGTTACACATTACATTTATACTTTTTCAGTCTCTGAATTTATGGTCTCAATAACTCATTGCTCCAGTAGGTTTCAAATTACATAATGGCTTATGTAAAAAAATCCATCTTTCAGTATCACTGTTAAACTCACCAAATTTACTTTAGTTGCCTGACAGCTGGCTTTGGTATTTTGAGAGAGCAAATAGCAATACACAGTCTCATGTTTATTTCCAGTAAATTAAGTTTGCAACCCTTTGTGGTAAGATACACATCTTCTTTTAGGTAGTGCTTGAGGCTTGTAGCTAAAGCAGGTCTGAGCACAAACAAGCAAATGTTCTTCCCTTGGGGAATATAACAATTTGAAAAGGAAACTAAGGAGGAAGAGACTCAGGAACTGCCACAGGTTGCAATCAGCTGGTTTTTATATCTGGATGGTAGTGTGACTCAAGCCTGGAGACAATGTCATTCTGACTGAAATTTCTCTCACTCTGGCTCTTAAAGAGGCCCCAAGATTGTTTCTGTTAACCTAGTTAAGGTGTAACTTGTTTTCAAAAAGAAGTTTGGAGAGCTTGCCTGCTTCTTAGGACATGAGGACTCCTATCACTGTAGTTTGTTGGTGCAGAAGGTTATCCTACAGGGGGTTATGTTTGTTTCCTGGTTTGGGTTTTTGGCTTCTTCCTCTTCTTGAATCCAGCAAACTCTTACTCATTTCCTCTTCAAATAAAACAATTACAGTCTTTTAATCTCTCCTTGTATGGAAGTTTCTTCCATGCCTCCAGTGTTTTTTCTCATCCATCAGTTCTTCTCTCTTACCATACTTCTTTTCGGGTTAGTCTCACAGAAACTGAAAGCAGAATGTCAAGTGAGGAATATTAGTATCACCATTTCATGATGTTAATTTCAATCCCATTTATTTATGTGCATGGTTGAAATCCCGGGTAGACTTATTAAGTCAGTAGAACAGTTCTGTTAGCTTCAGTGGAGCAGTGATACATTCTCTAAACATTTTACTTATATTTGACCTTCAGATCTGCTTGGCCAGGCACTGGAGATGTTTCCACGATGAGTCATTATTGAATTGTTGTAATCCATTTAAAAAAATCAACCACAATTCAAAGCAGTAATTAATTTTTTTCTTCCAGGTTATGTCATCTTGGGCATTTCATGTGCAAATTGTGCATTTCCTTAGCATTTTTAGGTTCCCTTCTCCCTTTTCTAGTGTTATCCTAGAAAAATTAGAGTGAGGTTGAGAAAACACAGTGGTTCTATACAGTCATGCTTCTGTTAATTGGCTCTGATCTTCCTGTACAAAAGCTTTGAGACCTGAAGAAAGCATTATCAGTCAGGCAGACACTAAAGCATATTCCAGAAGTAGTCATATATTTACAGGATTACTTGTTTCATCACCTTCATAGAATCATAGAATGGTTTGCACTAGAAGAGACCTTAAAGATCATCTAGTTCCAGCCCCCCTGCCATGGGCAGGGACACCTCCCACTAGACCAGGCTGCTCAGAGCCCCATCCAGCCTGAGGTGAGGCTGACTGGCCCGTAGTTCCCCGAGTCCTCCTTCTTGCCCTTCTTGAAGGTAGAAGTGACATTTGCTTTCCTCCAGTCTTTGGGCACTTCTCCCAATCTTGATGATTGTTCAAAGATTGTGGAAAGTGGCCTTACAATGACATCAGCCAGATCCCTCATCACTGGGTGCATCCCATCGGGGCCCATGGACATCTGATGATACCATGCAAACACCTCACACACACACACACCTCCACACACACACCTGTGTATATTCTGTGTATAATGATATATATATATTTTTTTTAATGAATTCTTAGCGTAATTTTAAGAGATATCTAAACTTTTGGAGGTTGTTCACATTAAAGAGTGTTAAAAATAGTTTAATGTACACAGAGGGTCCTCAGTGAATTCAGCATGACAATGTATTTTTACTTCCGTTATACTTTTGGCCATCAGCATTTATTCGCCATATAACAAATCATTTTCTTAACTTTTAATGAAATAAACTTGAAGGAATTCAATAAGTTTTACAAGTGCTATTACTTCTTCTTGAACATCTCTAATTTTTGAGGTGTAAATTCTCACAGTGACCATGTAATCCATCACTTGATTTATTTCTTTTAGGAAGCCTTGCAAAAGATCTGTGAAGAACTTATAAAACAAAGTCAGAGGAAATGAAGATGTAAAAGACATCTAGTGTTTGCTTTATGATATTAATTTAGATTGATGTGAGCACAGAAAAGGAGCAAGAGGATTTCTTTTTAATTTGGATCTGCCTCTTACTGCTACTAGTCAGAGTTAATTTTGAACACTGCATCAGTAGCTCCAGTAAACTTGTAGAGTATTTAATTTTGTTTTCCTATGCTAAATTAATACCTCTGCAGTGTGATTTTATGATTAACAGGGCTTGAATCCGTGAGTGAAGGTATTGTTTTTTCCACTTAGGTAAAAAATGGGTAAATTCATAAAGAAAGAATTCTGTGCTGGGATTTCAAATTAACGTAAAACCTACTGTGCTGTATAGTTTGTAGGTTTGAAACTGTGGAATCATTGTCAAATGAATAGAAGTACATTAAAATTGAACTTTAAAAATTCAGAATGTACAGATGAATCAAGCATGTTGACTCATAAATGTTAATCTTTTATTAAAGCTCTCCATAAAAGTCTGAGCTAGCACTGGACAAATAATTGCAAATGGTTTATTATCTCCTACGGTTTATTGCTTAAATCTCACATCATGGTTGAGACAATGTAAACAACAACCCATAGTGAATCTGGTTACTGGGGTTTATTTAAGAACCAAGGATATCAGAGCTTTTACCTTACTTGAATGCTTCCCAAGCTGGCTCATTTGCTCACTTCACAGCCTTACATTTGTTAGCTCCCCACTGTCCCTTCCGGTAAAGAGGTCGCTACTGGCCAGGGAATCATAGAATCGTGGAATGGTTTAGGTTGGAAGGGACCTTACAGATTATCTAGTTCCAGCCCCCCTGCCCTGGGCAGGGACCCCTCCCCCCAGCCCAGGCTGCTCAAAGCCCCATCCAGCCTGGCCTTGGACACTTCCAGGGATGGGGCCTCCACAGCCTCTCTGGGCAACCTGTTCCAATGCCTCACCACCCTCACAGGAAAGAATTTCTTCCTAATCTAAATCTGCCCTCTTCCAGTTTGAAGCCATTACCCCTCGTCCTACCACTACATGCGTTTGTAAATGTCCCTCTCCACCTTTCCTGTAGGCCCCCTTCAGATACTGGAAGGCTGCTATAAGGTCTCCCCAGAACCTTCTCTTCTCCAGGCTGAACAACCCCAACTCTCTCAGCCTGCCGTCACAGGAGAGGTACTCCAGCCCTCTGATCATCTTTGTGCCCCTCCTCTGGACTCTCTCCAGCAGATTCATGCCCTTCTTATGTTGGTGGCTGCAGAGCTGAACCGCTGGGCACAAAGTCGTGTTTGTTCCTGCTGTGTCACTGCTTGCAGCCTCCAGTCTTCGGCATCATTGACCAAAATGCATGGACATCCCCTGGCCTCCATGTCTCTGATCTCTGGGATCTTGCCCACTTCCAGCATGTTACCTCTAAGCAGGATCTTCACCTTCGTCTTTCCAGCCCCCCTTCTGTCTGTGATGACTGCCGCTTTTTGGAGACCTTTCTTTTCCACCTCCTCTTCTTTCTAGACTCCCAAGCTCATGGTGTTTCCAGTCTAAATCGTCCATGTGCAGAAGCACGATGTGTGATCAGCCATCTAGTTGGTGGTTCAGTTTCCTGTCTCTCTATTACTGGAGGATTGAGGGCATGCTGCTTTTGCTTAGCCTGGGTGTTAAAAAATATGCAGCTAGTCTGTACCAGTTGCAGTTAGGGAGTAGCAGGCTTCTGCTTGAGAGTTCATAATTCAGTTCTGAAAATTTATCTCCTGCCCCCTCTCTGCCTTCTACAGCCATTTACCTGCCAACTGTTAGCATTTATCATTTAAGCTACTTTTCACCTAAAACATTGGGGTAAATCAATGACAGGCAAGGAACCGCAAACAAAACTTACTGAATTAGAATGATTTTCCTGCATGTAAAATTTAGAGTGCTGTATTATTCACATACATATCTAAAAACTCATTAGATACAAATTTTCCATATCCAAGTTTCCTTATTTCAGAGCAGAAAAAAAAGAGACAGGGATTATAAATCTGTACATGTCTAGATTTTGGGAAGTTGTAATTTCTGTTATTTGTAGGGTCCTGATAATGTGATTTTTAAATCACATTTCAAGATGGAGATCAGAGATTAAATCTTTGGCTTGTATGAACTGCCCTAGCTCTGATGACTGATGGAACTCTGAAAACTCAGAGTGACTTTGATTGCCAGGATGGAATCACGAAAAGAATAAAATGCTTTCTTTTCTCTTAGCTCAGTGAAATTATGTATGCAGTCATTAATTGTTATGGTTTAATCAGTGCTTGAAGTGGAATAACGTAGATGGTATGTCGTACTTATTTTTTAAGTGATGAATGCCAGCAGTTCTTCTAGGGAAGGGCTCAGTGATGAGTGCCTGTGGGAAGTCATCGGGATACATTACTCTTAAAGGCATTCCAAATGGGAGAGGGTAGCAGGAGAATGTCTGCTTTTCATAGCTGCAAGATATTGCTAATCATGTGGTTGGTGGTTTCTTATGCTATAAGAGGCGTGGATGCTAGCTGACAGCTCCCATTAAGTGAAGCTCTGTTGCTCGTAGTAGCAGGATCTCACCTCTGCTAATAGTTGAAAGCCCTTTTGTATTTGGAACTCAAAACAACCAGTAAATTATTTGCCTCTTTCTGAAAGCAGGACCTTGCCTCTGTGAGTTGCAATGGCTTCTCATTTCCAGCTGTGCTGACTGATAGATCTGCTCCTGAGCCCAGAACAAGGAGTACTAGCCATTAACAGCCAAGTCATTAACAGACTTGATGAAATAGTCTTGTCAAAACTGTTGTAGTTTCAATGTCTGTGTTTTGGTGATACTAGGAATGCTTAAATAGATGATGACAAGTTAGCCTGAGAGTTAACAGTGTAACAGTATCATATTAACAACCTAATACTGCAGACTTTCCTGCAGAGTAGTTAGTTTTTCAGGATATGGTTGTAGGCATATTTGGAACTTCTTTTTTTACCGCACAATTTTACATACGGCCAGAAAGTTGCCTTTACTCCATCAAAGCAAAAGGATTAGCCTGACATGACAGAAGTTTTTTTGTTAATAAGAAAGGTCTCCATTTAATTTGAAAAAAATATACATACCTTTCTCTTCATCACCAGGGCTTTCATTTTTTTAGTGAATAACACAGAAATATTCTGAAAGTTAAAACTTTGATTGTTAGTAGCTATATGAAAGCCTTTCTAGATGTGTAGTTTTAAAAAGTTACAAATTACAAGATGATGAAAGAAGTGTAAAAGTAGAACTTTATTGATGTATGACTGCTTTTGGAATTTCATGTTCTGAAAATTTAAGCTGTGCTAGGTTTAGCCATAGAAAGTCAACTATGCCATACAGGTGGCAGAACAAGAAATACAAATTATCCCTGTTTGTACAGATTAAAGATTTGTGTAACTTTGCTAGTTAACATAGTTCTTCAGATCAAGTTCTAATGTCACACTAGTTTCAGTGAATAGTATTCTGAAATAACATCATTTCATGAGACAAGAAAACAGAATGCTGTGTGCAGGGCCTGAGGAGAACACAAAAAACTGAAGCCTATAAAAACACTCTTTACCTTAAAAACTAAATCCCAAAACACTTCCATGCCTTTCAACAGAGTGGAACATTGCCAAAACAGTTTCAAAAGAAGGAGAAGTAATGATGTTTTGTATTCCTCTTACTGCTGTATTCTGCAGTAGTTGGCAAATTTAAAGCTTTCTTTAAATAAAATGCATCTTTCCTCCCTGCCTCTTTTTTTTGAGCATTTATCATGTCAGAATAAAATGATACGGCTTTTTTAACATACCATTATGTAAAATGATAAGTTCCAGTTATTCAGACAGGAGGCTTGAAATGTAGAATAAGAATGGTATTTATCACTGCTTATCTTTACCATTGATATCTTTTCTTGACAATGATGGAAACATCCTAGAACTTGCCTCGGTTACCTTTTCAACCAACAGATTGGTGTTCCTCATGTAGTAGTTTGTTGTTAAGTTCAATTTGTTGCTGACTTTCTCTATGGATGGTGCCTAAGAGTATATTTAAGCTGTGTAATAAGTCCTCTAGTAGTGATTTTTTCGGATGTTGGTCTGCACTTTCTTGTATTCCAGCCCCAAACAATCCCTGAAACTGTTTCCTGCCTTTCTGTGCTTTATCTTAGGTTTCTGGAGCTTCTAACCATAACTTTCAGGACTCTTCAGGTCAGGTGGACCCTTCATTACTAGGTCCTTATCGTCACAGAAATACAGTTCAGGTGTTCTCACAGTTCATGGTAAATGAACAGTTTTGCCAGTCAACTCCTCCTTGATGAGTTTTAACTCCATTATATACTTGCTGTCGTAGCAGAAACGACAGGTACAGGAAAGCAAGTTCACCATGATAACAGCTTAACCTGCTGCAGAGCTATTTAAATCCAGCAGTAATTCAGCTCAATTACTTTTCTGTCAAGGAAAAAATACCAATGTTAATTTAGTAATCAATTAAATGGCTGAGCATTTAATTGAAGCAATTTAAGCTTCTGTTGAAAGGCAATTTCTTTAAAATTTGGTCATCTCTGCTTTGCAACATGTACTGTACAGGGAATTTTAAGGACATTTAAGTTGAAGGATATTTAAATAAAAAACCTTAAATATGTAATACTGCATGTGTATTTATAGTAAGTGGTACAACTTCAAGTTCAGTACTTTGGGAGGTTTCTTTGTGTTTGATTTCTGTCTCCCTAAAATTGCATTATTACTGCTAAGTGTGGTATTTATTTAATATCACATATATTTGTAATGTGAACTAAACAAAAGATATAATACAGTTATTTCTAAATTACTTTTTTTGCCCACGAGATCATGAGCCATGATAACCCATTAATTAATTTGCAGGGAGACCAGAAGGTTCAGTTACAACTTTAACGGAAAGGATATCAATTATTTCTTCACCATTTGTGAAGGGGCAGTGGGGGGTTGGAAAAGACCAGTACACCAAAAATGGAGTTGAGAGGGTGACACTCAATAACAAAGTATTTTCCATCCACTTAACAGCTTCAGATGGAACTGAATTCAGGACACAGGAAGAGAGCCAAATGATCAAATCCCTAAGGCAAAACTGCTCGTGGGAGTTCCTGTTGTCAGATTGCTTCTACAGAGATATTGATATTTACTTTTTACAAAACCTAGTATTTTAATATAAATATATA
>VXBO01010218.1:0-31842 GCA_013400135.1 Rhinoptilus africanus
TTTCTTTGGAAATTTGCAGAGTACTAAGTGTACACACAGAAAAAGAAACCATACCCCTTTGACAGGGCAGTATTTGTAGGAAGAACCAGTATCTTTCATTAGCTCAGTTGGTATGGTTAGAAGAAGTAGCAAACTTTAGGCAACAGCCCCTCTTCAAGACCACCACAGAAGCAGCATCTTTGAAAGCAGAATGCCAGTTGAGAGCACTTGTTCAGAGTTCAGTCCTTCTGACGAGTGGCATTATATATTTACTTCCAAGTAGAATTTCTAAGGCTGGAAAACTTTGGCTTAATGCAACAGATTGCTTTACAGATATATATTTTGTTTCACTACAAGTCTTTGGAACTTTCTACATACCATTTCTTCAATTTATAAGTCAACATTTCCTCCCAATAAATTTTACATCCTGTATGTAGAAGTGTGTTGGGAGAAAACATCTGGTTTTCTGTCCCTCTATGAAGCAACTGCTCTAGAGTGAGCTATAGTCACGCATACAGGATTTCATACAAGATATTACTTGAATAACGTAAATGCAATGTGGGCTGCCCAGCATAGGTCCTGATTTCCCTTTAGAGAAGTGTGGGGTGTTTCTTGGACTGAAGTGTCTACAGCCTCTCCAGAGCCCCCTCCCCGGAGTTTTAACGCTGTCATGGTACTTGGTAGTCACTTGGGCCATGAATAACAGGACCTCTGCTGTCACTTATCATTACTTTCAGTACTTCCACCCCCTGTGCTCTTACCAGTGCAAGCTTCTGCCAGCACCAAGAATGTCTATTGCTATACAAGTCACTGAGTATGAGATATTGCAGCAATAAACAACCTGGCACCAAGACGGTGGTGAAAAAAACCCAAGCTCAGCATCCCTGTGACAATTTGCCCCATCAAATTAACAGAAGCAGCTCCAAAATAAAGAAGAAAGGAACGAGCTGAAGCAACCACATCAAAGATAAATTTTGAAATGGCATGGTGGTGGGAAGAGAGGAAGGGCTTTTCCCACACCTTTGCAAGCCCCACAGGAAAGTGAAGACCCACCAGCCCTGTGTGTGGGGAGAGTGAGGTCCCTGCTAGACCCCTGCTTGTCCTGGGGACTGGAGGATGGAGAGGGGAGAGTGGGAACAGGTTGAGGAGCACTGGCCACCCTGGAGGGCTGTCACAGACTGCTGGATGGGGACAGGTGGTGTGGACACAAGCCCCTGCCAGCCAGGCTGGGATGATGGGAGCAGGCATGCTTTCCCCACGTAAACCAGAACTGGGTCCCTGGCCTGGCTTGAGGGATAATTTTAGTGCAGAGGGTGAAACCTGACCTTCTTCTTCAGCGTGACATGGGCTGTAACGGCAGAGCTGGCAACTCAGCTGCTGCTGTTTCAGGAATGTCAAAGCTGTTTATCAGCGCTGGGCAAGCATGGGAAAAACTGAGAGGGGGGAGCAAGGGGAGCCCAGCAGGCTTTCCTTTCCTCTCCTTTTCATTTGCTCGTGAGCCCCTTTGCCTGGCGTCAATGAAGCCTGAGCTGAGCCCAATTAATGGTGACGGTCGGGTGTTGAGCGCACGAGCAACGACTCCAAGCACTGAGCGAGCACGCAGGGGTGCAAAGGGTAAGCCCGCACGTATAACACATAATTTTATTACATGTTGGAAGGCAGAGGCTTCCAATGTGTGACATTCGTGCTACTGCTGCAACACTGACAGACCTCCACTGGCTGAGGCGGTGATTTTGCCCCAGAACTACCAGAGTCAGGAAGAAAAGAGCAGATGGAAAGCAGAATTACCGTTCCCTCTTTGCAGAGTGGGAAAGGAAGGAGCCTGAAGCAGGTTCCCATGGATGGGGTGGTGAGAGGAATAATTCTTCTGTCCTCCCACATGCTCAGTGTCCGCTCAGAGGCAGCACCCCTCCTGGAAAGCACATATATCCCTGTAGCTAAATAGGCAGGTCACTGGTTGCTCACTCATGCCTGCAAAATGTGCACTGCTGGGCTATCATCCTTACTTCAAACAAAACATCATACTGCAACTATATGCGTCATTTCATTGAGTACGTACTTTCAGGCTCAGTGCTGTAACAGCCACATCAAGCCACACGAATCTTTACCATTGAGCTTGTTAGATCAGTATGCACTCAAAGTAGCGTCTGGAAATTTACCCTAGCAGCTTCATAGTAGCATCGCATCATTCTAACCCTACACATCTGTGGCTGTTTTTTGGCACTACTCATTGGATTATAAGCTTTTCTCCCTCTTCCTTTACCAAGCAGTAAATGCTCCGAAGTGTTTAAAGAGCCTTCCAAGCTCACCTCATTTGTTGCTAGGCCTAAATGCAGAAGTGAAGATTCAATCTATGCGTGCCTGAGTCCATGCTGTATGTACAGCCTGCTGGAAAGGTAGCCGAGGGAGACCTCGGGATCATTGCAGTCAGGGACCTCCATCTTTTTATGTAGGTGCTATTTTGAAACATCTATTCCTCACAGGTAGGGAGCAGGCAACGAGCTGATGGTTTCATGACGTGCCTTTCTGTCATGTGGGAATATCCCGTGGCTTGTCTCCGGTGCCTGTTCCTGGCGAAGGATGCAGGAGAGGCAGGATGCGATGCAGGAGCTGTGCTGAGCTCTCTCATCAGTTGGGATTTCAGGGCACCGTCGACTGCCCCTGAGCCAATGCTGCTCTCACCTTCAGTCACCTACACGTAGTTCAGTTGCTCACATTTGGTTATGGCCGGCACCACTCTTGCACTTGAGATAAAACTGCTGGCAAAATTACAGAGGTTAGGTCCACATCAGATCCATCAGGTATTTAGGTGCTGAAATCGTACTGAAATAAATGCAAGTGAGGGTTGTTAATGCCGGTTTGGAAGAAAAGTCCTCTGACATTAGGAAGTAAAGGGTGGTGGGAAAAGAGATGCAAGGAGTAAGTGCAAGCACTGGAATGAAATGAACTTCAAGGTGGAAAACACACACTAATTTCATTAGAGTGTCACAAAATAAGAATATTGTATTGCTTAGAGATTTCTTGACTAAAATTCACTTTGACGATGGATTATTGTACTTCTTCCTACATTCTTCCTGAAAGTTGGCATGCCCTGGTAAATGGCAGCACTTCCACAGTGTGCAGCATGGATGGCTTAAGGCAGCGATATCTGGCCCTAATACTAGAGTTAAGCAAACTGTTAAAATAGGAACTGAACCAAATGCCCAGATCTCCTCCCCAAACTCAAACTAAACCTGTTTTGAGGTTCAGGAATGTTTGGTTAACTTTAAATAAAACAATGTCGTGTTTCTACACATCCTGCTTTCAGCGAAGCCTCCAAGCAGAAATACAAAAACATGGCAGGCAGGTCTATGTTTGCACTATTTCTGGCCCCAATGAAACCAAGAAATGCTGGAAATCTCACAAAACTGGCTTTGTCTCACAGGCTATCCGGCTCCAAGGTACTGTCACTGTTACCCAGTAGAATATAATGTAATTCATGTACCTACCAATTTATTATCACTTTTTCAAACAAATCCCCCAGACCAAGAGACATATCAAAGCCCCATATTTACTATACTGTGGCAGCACATTATATGGCTACTTTAAAGTCCTTTTATGTTCATTCTTATTGAGTCACTGGCATAGTGTCACAAAGACCAAATGTCTCTTGTGGTACACGATGACAAACCACAGCAAATGATAACAAAGATAACACACAGGCATACGCATTTTGGGCTTCGTATTTGGTTCGTGGCTAATTTAAAACATGTAATCCAGAAGTTTTTTGATTGACATCTCTTTGACAACTCTCTTTATTGAATTTGCAGAGCATAAATATGAAGACAACAGCATTGTTTCAGAGGTACATGGCTAAATATAGCCATGTAAAATTGCCCTGTATGTTACGGCAACATTTTTAAAGCACTTCTGTGTACTAGACTTTTAAAAATTAATATTTAAAGGAGCATTTAATGTTATTGCTAGAAATTATATCACTGTCAGCAAAACATAATCCAAACACCCTGATTACTCATCTATCTGCTGTACCACAACAAAGTCATCCCAAACGATATAGTACCACAGCTTCATGTTTGCTAGCCAGATTTATTATATTTTCCAGATTCTAACAAGACACATATTAAGAAATGCATGTTAATCATTGCCCTAATGAGAACAATATGCAGTGAACATTTAGGTTGTCACAAAAAATACAGAAGGCGAGTACAGACTACATGCACTCCAAAATCAAGGAAACCCAATCCTTCTTTCCACTAGGATGATTCAGGGAAATGGTCATGTCTGAGAGAAAATTCTTAATGAACTACCTAAATTTATCAGGTATGTGTATATGCTTTCATTGGGTACAAGGCAAAGTAAAATGCCATTCTGACCACAATTGTGAAAGCAAAATAACCACTGTACCACTTGTTTATGTACAAAAAGCTATGAGCACACAAAGCATTAGAAGCCTGCCCAGCATCTCTCCTCTAGAAATGGTGCAAGCTTTCAGTTTTCTGTCAGACATGGTACTATTCGCCAGTAAATTATGTATCGTATTTATGCAGGGCTTCCTATCACTGTCAAATTGGATCATTTCTCTTCACTAAAAGTTGTCCTGAAAAATCAATCTGTTTGTGGGGGCAGAGTCCAGCAGTCACTGAGGAAGCAACAGAACTTGATAACTCCACCCAAAACCACACCAAACTTCCCTATGTTGCACTGGTTTCAGTCAGACAACTTCTGGAGCAAACTACTACCAAACACCTGTAAGAGGACAAGAATCTGATTTTAAACATGTTTGCAAATAATAAATAAAACGCATGCCTAGACTTACAGAACAAACCAATTAATTTCATTTGGCAAAAGTGCAAAACCCATCACCATTCCACACTTCTGAGGGCCTGAAAGTGCATAAAGACTTGGTTTGAATTTTCTAAAGCAAAATGCGTGCACTTGCTGTCCTTGTTTTGGTTAGTGATTTCTTTCCCTAAAGGAAACTTCCACTCTGCCCATCAGAAAAGGATGTGGAGATCATAAGGTTTGAGATGCCAGCTGAACAGTAGATATGTCAGGCATCAAAGGAGTTGGTGCAAAAGAAATCAAGATTGTCATTTCTGCTTAGACTGCAGCGCCTTGCAGTCACACCAGACAGAAGACATCTAAAACTTCTCCCATTCCTCCTCCCACCTTCCCACACCGCTCACACAGCTCTGCCTTTCACTCTGTCCAGATAGCCAGGCACTGCATAAATGCTGATTTAGCCTTTACTAATTATTTATTAACCAGCTTTTTTTCACTTCTACCTGCAATTATAAAAGTGTCCTCATACTCTTTGAGTAAGGGAACATTTTTGAAAAGAGCTGCGAAATATTACAGCCATTTAGAGTGCAGTACCTCTTAATCTCTTTGCATAGGTTAAAACTACTATTGCCTTGAAAAGTGGGTGCTATAGTAAAATATGACTGAAAAATATCTCATTGCACCCTACTGTAACACTTCAAAGTGTAGTAAATGCAAGAAAACTTTGGCTTGCTTTTTGGGAGATGTCCTTCTCCCTCCTTCCCTTCCTTTCACATCATTCTTTCAAGAAACAGAAAAGGATTTTTCGCATGTCAGCTAGCACTACATGAATAGAGCTACTCCAGTTTCTTTTCAGAAGGAAAAGAAAAATCAGTTCAAACATCAGCTTCCTGAAGGGCAGAAAGGAAGAAAAAAAAACCCACAAAGAAAAACAAAACCAAGAGAATGAGCCTCCATACTTTTGATGTACATTGTTTAAAATGGGGTATTTTTTGGTTAGGGACGAGGTCTTACCCAGGACATATCTCCCCTTCCCTCAAGTCCCCAGAAGTAAACCCAGCAAAATCTAGCTTTTCCTTCTTGATTGTTGCCATTATTGCAGCCTGCTTATGCTTTGTCTTCTTGAGAAAAATAACGAATAAAACCTTTGCAAAAGGAAAATCAGCCACAGCTTAAATAAATAGTATCTATAAATATTATCTGTGGTAACTATATAATACTGCAAGTGCATCACTGAACAGATTAATGGGATGAAAGAGATTTTTTGTGTTACATATTTTACTCAGTTAAATGTTTATGTTCTCTTTCAAGTGAAAACTTACAATTCCCAAAAGAGCAACAATAAGCTTGAAAAATCAGGTTAGACGTCAGCAGCTGGCTATTAATAACCATCTTCTTGGCTAATATTTGTTTGCCCGGGGCAGCCAGTGTCCATAATCAGCATTCATCTTTCATCTTCCTCAGCTGGGCTGTCTGGCAGGAGCTGGGTGGGGTAAACACCGAGGGGTCAGCAATGCCCATCTGTAGATCAAAAAAGCGAGTGGAGGTTGTCACGCTGTAGTTCTTCGTATAGGTTTCCTGTACTGGGTAACAGTCTTTGACTGTGTAAACGCCGACCCAGGATTCCACTGTAACCAAGCAAGAAATGTGGTTATTTTAGATGACAAGAATGAATGAATGTGTCACAATGATGTCAGTCCAAAAAATGGCCGTTCCTCAAGCAAAGCCTATCGGCTGTAACTGCCCGTAGTTCTGTCCATATGCATGGCAACACCATGAAAGGCCATAAAACTGGTATGATTTGGACACCACAATGATCTTAAACCTCAACATGTTGGTCTCAAGCACGTTTAAAATGATGATACTGTCACCTTTCAAATATACCTCTACTAAAGGACCATCACTTCTGCTTAGTCCCAAGTTTAGTTGTGTTCTGCACAAGTCTGATTTCTCTCATCTCTCATTTCATGTCAGCACTTGCTCACTTCACCAGTAAAGCAATGAAATGCCCTGTTCTCCCAGCAGGCAAATTTTAGTGCCATCAGCTTGGGTAGCATGGGAACATTTCACCTGACAACTTGAAAGATGTGATTACTGAAAACCTGTCGTCCATTTCACAATATTGGTCCTCAACATGGCCTTTGACATTCTAAAGCACTTAGTCCCTCCAACTATGTGGGACATCGGATTCCTTCCTGTGCACAGAAATTTCTGCACTCATCTACCCTAAGAAGCATTTGTTCTTTGCTGTGGTGGGGACTCCTCTGCACCAGAACTGAGAGCCACAGCATCTTGCTTCCACAACTTTTGGGCTTCTAAAATCTTAACTCCCATTTTTAAACTGATGAAACTGACCACGTCTTTAATCCAAATAAACATGACCTTTCTTCATCTTTTTCCATCTTACTGTCTCAAGCACAGAGGGTTTGTCTCAGAAAGAGGAGCATTCCCAAATACAATGCCAGTGCCTCTGTCTCTTCCTTCTGTTTACCACAGAAGGTAACAGAAAACACATATCATCATTTCCACGTTAATTTTTTTAATTCATGTTCCTCTCAAACATTTCTACCAGTTCATTAATTATTTCAAGACTACACTTAATGTTGATCACCTCCATATATGTGACGTAGCAAATCTTTTTTTAAACTTCAGTTTAATTCCACAATGTGCTTATCTCAGAGGTGTTGTCTCGCCCTTCTCCCCTCATCCTCTGCCATCTCCACTACTTTCACCACTAATCTGTTTCTGCTGCAGTCAATACCATCAAGGTAGTTTCCTTTGAACACCCTTCACTTTGAAAAATCTCACTTTTAAATCTCCTTTACTTATCCCATGCATCTCTTCTGTGATCGTTCGTTATCCCTTCCACCATACACCACTTCATCCACTTGGTTCATGTATTTCAGATCTCTTGATAATGGAAACTCATGAGGTTAAAATACAAAATTACCTACTGTGATCATAAATCAGTTCCTCTGACTGATGCCTATGATGGATTTTTTCCAGTCCCAAGGAGTGTTATTTTCTCCCACTCAGCAGCTATCAAACATTCTATCTGTCCTTCCAGGATTGTGTGATATGCTGCACCACAATCACATTATTGGAAATAGATAAGCTGTGACATAGAATGCACATACAGCATCTAAAAAAAGGGTGGCGAGCTGAGCAATATTTGAACATATCTCTCCAAGGCATCTTAGTATACCACAACCATTCCGACCTCAATGAGTTTGTGTTTGAGTATCCAGAAATGGAGGATTCTTTTCATTAACAAGTCTTTTCTCAGAATTTTGAATAAAAAAAAATAAGGTAAAATAGAATGCTACCAAGGCAGTCTGTGTCCACTGAAAGCTTCATAATTTTAACTGAATTATAATTTCCAGAATACAAACCAAAATTATATGAAAGGTGGATGGGTAGACATTTTTAAGACATTATTCTTCTGAATGATCATACAGAAAAACACCGGAGATACAAAATACTACAGGATAAAAATCACACATCATTAACTGAAGGTATCTGGATATTAAGTTCCATAAAAGTTCCAAAAACACTGGATCTGAAAAACAAAATTCTTGGAGTGAGTGATAATTTGCCTCTTGTAGAATACCAGAGGATATATCGACCTAGTTACAGAGGTCTAACGATCTTATCCTTCATTTTCTACTTCATTCTTTCTACTTTTTTTCAAGAAAGAAATATTTTCCTCTGGCTAAATGCTCAGGTTCATAACCAGCCTATATATTAGGTGTCTATAACCATCAGTATTGCATTAGCTGAATAAAGCCATACATTTCACAGGGGTTTTAAAATTATTTTTATAGTTGTCTGGGTCATCAGTAAACCATAGATGAAATTGAAGCCAATGTGCTAATAAATTGATATGCATCCAAAAGCCTAACATACTGTACCTTGGAAAATTCAGCCTACTTTCTTTTATGATGCAGGTGTTCAGCTGCCAAGTGCAGAACTAAGCCTCGCGAACAGACGTTTCTTACTAATGTACTGGGTAACAAAACTTAGGTCCATGTTAACGATGTCCATTGCTGCAGAACCAGGTAGCGGATGTATTTTATGATAACATTTGATAGTAGTGTGTAGATACACAGTGACACCTGTGTTGTTTCTTTTATGCTTTTTAGCAGAAATACGATACACACTAGTTGATGTCCTAAATTATATTGCCAGTTCTCCTCTAGATACATTTTTGATACAGGCTGCTGGATTCTGATGCAAAATGATGCTGTTCAGTGCCAAAATCTGTATGATACAGACCAAAATGCAATCAAGTCCCATGGACATATCTGATCCTGTTGAGATTTGAATCATTTTCTTAATAAGATGCACTGATAATAAAATGATATGCTGTGCATGGGGTATATTTATTATTTCTTCCAGCAAACTTTATAGAAATATGGAAGGCTCAGGTGAAAGATGAACAATTCTATTTTTCCCTGGGCAGCAGAGACAACGATTATTATGAAGATGAAACAAAAGTATGCACATACATTTCCTGGCTGGTTTTCTGTCAGACCATTCCTGTACTATAATTTCATCTCCAGGTCCCCCGATGTAGTACTGATCTTCATAAGTTGAATTGGCAGGAATATCATATGGATCCCATGGCTCCGTCAGTGCAATCTTCGAGCAAAGCTTTGTAACTTGTTCGATCTGAAACATCACTGCATCTTTGTAGAGCAATATATACTCAAAGAACCTGAAATATTAAAAAACCCACCAGTTAATCTATATAGTCTTTTTCTATACTAAGCAAGGAGCATTGCTGATAAGTAAGCTTGCCTTTGACTTGTCAGTATAAGACCATTTTCACTGGCATTAAACTTTGCCAAACTTTGAGAAAGGCTAACCAGTTGCACCGAAATTTCCCATGCTGAAAGTTTGTCTCGGCTGCCTCTTTCCAAAATAAATAAATCAGCCTGAACCGGTTCAGCCATTTCTGAGAACAACAGAGCAACTTTTCTGAGAACAACTGAGAGAAAAACATGTTGTTATTCCTAGTTTTGTTTTGGTTTTTAATAACTGTTTCATTAAAAAGCTCTAGTGCCTCCATGTTTTGGAGAAAGGACTTGAAATTTGGCAGGGGAAAAGTTTTTATTAAAAGTTGTCTGTATTTGGCTAAGTTATAAGCCTTTGAAAAAACCTGCTTGCATAGGCTGCATAGATTCAATGAAAGTGGTAGAGCTTTTCTCTGTGCTGGTCAGACGTGGCATCTGCCATCCTCACAGATGCTTCTCCATGGCAACCCATGTAGCTTAGAGGGACATGCCAGTGAAGGGGGAAGTACATGGTCCCAAGTGCAGAACTGAGATGCTCTCCCTCCTAATGGCAAAGTTTGTCTCTGGAAGACACCAGACTCAGGGAACTAGTAAAAGGAGAAAGCAGAGGAGCAAAACAGTAAGGCAGAGATAAGGAGAGGTCTGGAGATCAATGAGCTTGAGAGGCCAGAAGGTGAGGTCTGCAAAACAGATAGTTAATAAGGATTTAGAAACAATCTTCTACAGCATATGAAGTGACCAAGCCCTGCTCTGAGGAGAGATTATGAACACCTTCATGGACATTTTCATCTAGTTACAAGTTATAGTAGTTCAGTTTACCACACACACTATGACTTTACTTTCATACCTATAAAAAGGAGGTGGTATGATCCTTACCTTATAACTGGAGACAGAAACAGAAAGAAACTAAAATAAAAATAAAAATTATCAGAACTACCAGCTGATTTTGAATATGCAGACAGAAATACCAGAGGCCTAACCTCTCCAGGATACTTAGCATTATCAATCAGATGACAAGTTGTTCAAAGCACAACCCAAAGCATCCTCATGCGTGCTCTGCACCTTTTGCAAAGGAAAGCCAGGAGTCACTCTCTAACCCTCTCCACCAAACTGTCCACTCATTATTAGAGGCTTCTTGTGAGTACCTCAGCTCAAGGATCTGGCTGCAGTCTACTGTTATGCAGTGACTCTAGAAAAAAGGAAGGGATGGTATTAATTCCCTTGAACAGCTTCACGTTGCCTATCTGTAATAGCATCTCTTTCCATCTCTAATTCCTTGCTTCATTCATGATGCTGCTTTCATTTCCTGGAAAAAAAAAAAAAAAAAAAAGGCTTGGGTGTCCTTTGGACAGTGGCGTCTTCCACTTCACAGATCTCATGCTGCCCCCTCACAGTATTCATTCTGTGCCGTCAGCAAGACGGGAAGCTGATGGAAAACTGTGCATACTCCATTTAATTGAAGAGATGGTGCACAAAACCACGAGGGGACCTCCTCTGTGGTATTCCCCTGCTCCTGCATGTTTCTCTTTGCACTCCTCACATTCTTTTTGGGTGGATGTAAAGTTTACATAAATTAGGGTTCCCCTGCTCCTGCATGTTTCTCTTTGCACTCCTCACATTCTTTTTGGGTGGATGTAAAGTTTACATAAATTAGGGTTGACAACAAAACAATTTACAGTTTTAATTGTTGCACTATACAATTGCATCAGCCAGGAATAATTTCACCCACCACTGACACAGAGGCATGTAAAGGTTGCACTATGTGATGTGTCTAAGCATAGTTAAAAGCATCTGAGCAACGTTCCCATCACTTCTTGAGAGGATCATTTATCCAGCATGCGTGGAAACACAGGCAGGATAAACAACATTAGCCAAACTGAATGGTTGATGAAGAATGTAAACGGGGCCTGCATGAGGCAAGCTGGGGGCTACCTCTCACGCACAACCTTGCACAGCATGGGAGGTAGCTTGTCCTGCTTTCCATGAGGGAGTCAGTCACCGGGAACTTCCCATATGTTAAAAAGACTCGCACAGAGAGGCTGACAAGCTGCAAGAATATACGCTGGCTTCCCTGTGCTCAGCCATTCTCCTGGCCACCTCTTAAAATATTCCAGCTTCTGTAATGACTTATACCAATCCAAATGCACCTGCCATTTTCTTTAGTCCAAGGAAATGTCTCCACAGTTGTGATACATTACTGAAGAATTCAGTATACAAACTGCTTCCTTACACCCAAGCCTGGACATACGTAAGGATATACATAATTTTTATATCACACTCAGTCCAGAGAACCTACTCACAAGAACACTAAAATACATTTATTTATGTGTTTGCAACCAGATTTTAATGACTCAGCTACTGTTCATCTGGCTGCACAGCAGCTCCCATAAAAGTGGGATGGAGAATGCGTTACAGATGAGTCTATAAATGTGCTTGAGATATTTGAGTGATAATAAAGTCATTTTGTGAAAGAACAAAAAAGCATTATATGAGCGAAGCATTACAAACTACTGGGAATAAAATTTAAACCATTATATTTACTTTTTATTTTAAATCTTTACTTAAAACTTATTTCACACAGAAGTTTTATTCCCATTTTTAACAATAATTTTTTCATGTTTTCTTTCTCCTTCTCCTTTCCTTTATAAATTATTTCATGGAATAAATACCTTTTGTTCTACATTTGTGAATTGGTATCACTGCATGAGGGACATGTGTCACCTTTACTCAAGTGAAACAGCAGTTCAAACTTCAATCTGACAAATGCATGTATTTAACTTCCAGCACATGGAAGCCACTGTGACTTCAACAGATCGCCTGAGTACTTGCAAAAGGAGGGCCACAACCCAAAAAAGCCTACTTTCTTGACTTTGCCATCTTCCGTGCAGCCAGCAAGATGTGCATGACGAAAAAACAATGAAAAGAATAACTAGAAAAATTTGAACAAATCAAACTCATCACCAAGCATCTCTCTAGCACCCATTTTGCAGAGCAAGCAGCTCCACCACCTACATTTTTGTTTCTGGCAGAGGCAAAGAGAACATATGAGGAACAGACACCAGCTGTAGGATTTGATGCGCTGCTGGGATGAACTCGGCAGCTACGGTGGTGGGCACACAAGGTGAGAACTGCAGAGAGGGTGGCTCTATTCCCTGTGCATGGCGGCGCCGGGTAAGCAGTGAACACTATTTACACTGTCATTATTCAACCTGGATGTACCTCACATTTAAAGAGAATTGCTCCCGTGTGTGTCCTGGAAATAACAAGCACAGAAACATTAAGATTACACAGGATCTGAGTTTAACTGCATGTGAAAGGCGAATGGTTAAGTTGTTTTATAAAGAGAACTACTGACCAGCCAAAGTTAATAACAAAATGTGCATTAATATAAAAATGACACTCTAGCATATTTTAAAGCAAAATATTTAAAAATAATTTCCTCTTTTTTTTTTTTTTTTTTTTAACTGGACATGTCCCAAGTATACTGCCTCTATTTGTTTTAGGTGCCTGAGATTTCATTGGCTGCTTAAGGGAAAGCAGAGACTCCTGAAAATAGGTCTTGGCAAAGAAACAGAACAGGAAATGATTTTTAATTAGTTTGGGGTTTTTTCAGAAAAAGTAACATATTTGCAGCCTGTGCCCACCTCTAGTATTATTTTTATAATTTCATTCCTTAAATTTGGAGAAGTTACTTGGAGAAGTTACCCTATTTGCCCGACTGAGATTATTTCCCTTCCTTTCCTATCCTATTCCATCCTACCCTGTGCTATGCCTCACGCCCTTTGTACGCTACGGCCTTAATGGGACTCTCTCATGGTCCTTAATGCTCCCTTTGTCTGTGCCTGAAAATGGGTAAATTCCATCACATAAAGACACACACATGGGTTTTGCTTCTATGCTTTAAAGAATTTCTTAATGCTGGACCGTATCCTGTGCAAATAATTCAATTGACTTTGCTGTAAGTAATCATGTCCAACAGGTGTGATACACGCTGCATTCAGCACTCTCTTCTCCCAACCTAAGGAAAGTATTTTTCCAAATAAGAGACACCATCTGAAGTCAATGCAAGGGCAGGATACTGCGCCCACACAATGACAAGGCAAAGCACTTGCACTGAGAACGTGCTGTGAGTAGCGGGTGTGCACCTAAATACCGTCCTGCTTCTGAGATTCCTCCTGAAATGTGGGGAGATGGTCAGAGGTGCCTCCCAGGAGACAGCCCAGATACCACAGAGACACACTCTTGGACTCTCATAAATGACTGAAACCAATAAACTTCTCTGATGACTTGTCTTTTGAATGGATTATTCTGCATGTTATGAATGCAATTCAAAACAATGGATTATTTTTCAATATTTGCCTGAAAAAAAGCCCCTAGACACGAGATCGTGCTCTGTTTCAGGTACTCAGTCTGCACTGAGTCCTGCCGAAAAGTGCCCCGTGCTGAAGCCCTTCCCAGCCATCAGTCGTGAAGCGTGGTAGCCTGCTCGTCACTTAACACATCCATGTGGCTCCTAGGGTTTATTTCTGCACTTCCGAAGGCTTCCTCATGAGCGTCAAACCTAGAAGGAAGGAGCTGCTTGCTGCCCAGTTGCCTTCCTGGTGACCCAGAGGAGCAGAGGTGCTGGCAGCGGCATGCCAAGCCCCACGTGATGTATTGAGGCACATCAGAAAAGATCATTTGCTACAGAGACACACAATAATGGTCTGAGGCTGAGACTGGGTAAAAGAAATTCCCCACGTGCTAAATCCAGCCCTGCATCAGTTCACTCTGTGGCTTTAGACAAGTAACTTACAATACTGGAGCCTTAAAATGCCATTCTTGCTATTGATTTTTTGATTGCTGTAGCGCTGAAGACACACTAATCAGGGATCAAGAACTGGTTGTGCCAGGCATTGTATAAACAAAGAACAAACCCACAATTCCTGCCTCAGAAAACAATGGAACAATGGTTCTTGTAAAACAGACTTTCCATTCCTGCAAACACCTATGGGGTTTCATACATCCAGGGCTTTGACCTGTTGATTCAGTTTTCCCAGCTGCAGCTATTGGATACTTAAAACTCCCACTCATGTTAGCCAGGACTTATATTACCTAGTCATTATTATAAAAGCAATTGGAAAACAAAATCAAAATTTTAGGTATGATTTGTGTCAGAGATGTTGTATTACTCAGCAGGGAACGGTATTTGATATTTAAGATATCAAGTTGAGGTCACTGCAATTATTCCAAAACTAACTTTGCCTTCTCTTTTGAGATTAATTGAAAGCTTGAAGCTTCTGTCTGCCTTTGAGGTATTATTTAATTCTTTGCTGGTTCTGTTTGTAAAAAGGCGTTTTTAAGCACTGTGAAAGAAGTCAGAAAGACTTCTAACCAGAAGAAATTTCACTAAAAATATCCCCCCCCAATTCTCTGTTCTAACTTGCACAGACAGGTACATCCAAATATGTAATTCTTGAGTTATCTTGTACTCTCTTGATAACATACCACCCAAAATTTTCCTAACAATATCACTATCTTTTACACATTTTTACTGAACAAAGACGTACTGGGAGAATGGGAACCTTTACTAGAAGGATGACTACAAAACCTCATCTTCTCAGCTTTTCAGATTAAGAACATTTTCAAGGGAGCAAAGCTGCCGAGCAGACACGCAGACAGTTGATAAACACTCATCAGGTCAGGAACATTCATCTGCTTTTGGAAAGCTCTGGCGAGCTCATTTCAAAACTGAGAGGCATTCGTTTTTCAGTATATTTCTGGGAACTCCTTTCCTCTTTCCCATGAAGTTTTCGGTAATTTCAGACTTGTGTTTTTCTTCTGGTGTATCAGACCTCAACAACAACAGTAATTTACCATATTTGATCTCAAATGTTTGGCAGCGGTGCTGGACTATGGTATATTGTACAAATACAGTATTGTGCAAATACATGTGACAGCAAATGTAACCTGATATTGTGTAAAAGCAGTATTTTTTAGTCTGACTTAAATCACTCACAGATTGTAAAGGCCTCTTTTTTTTTTTTTTTAATTTTCAAGGCAACCAAGCCCCTTGTATCAGGTATCTAATTAGCAAGGTATATGAGGAACTTTGCTAGCACTACCAGTTTCTGAAGCAGGGAGAATTGGGGAGTTTAAGTCCTGTTAATTATGAAGTTTGTGTAAAAAGAAAACCGTAAATATAGGAATCAAAAACTAGAAAATCAAAGCTACACCAGCTAAAGGATGACATACTTTTGTGATTTTAATTACAAAACTCATAAAAAAATTACGCAATGTCTTATTCTTTTAATTATTTTCCCATAAATTAGATTAGCTACTTTGGCGAATACTACGGGAAATTAAGTTCTTCAGCAAGAACTCTGTTTCCCATGCTGTCCCTTTTTTGGCGATTTGACACTCCATAACAATCAGTCTGATCCACCAAGTTGCACGCCTGAGAACAATGCATTCTAATGGAAGTTGAAGTTCAGGAAAACAATAAAGCATTGTGTTTAAGGGAGTCATGTTATGCAAGGAGCTAAAAGATGTGCTGTCCTTAATAGAGAGCATCTGTGCGTCTCCTTAAGTAATAGTATATTCGTGAATTGGAGCCCTCAAAGGACAACGGCACAGCTCGAAAGGAAAGGAATGGAAGATGTGGCCAGAATACCATAATACTTTCCAACGAATCAATGGAATCATCTCCTAGGGAATATGGTATATACTAGTAGAGCCACATGATATCAAAATATACTTGAGGTCAGAGATTATTTTCCTGTTTGGGGTTTGTAAAAAAGTCTAGTTCAGGGAGATCTTCCTGCCCTGAGTAGGTTAATAATAATAAAGGTTACTGGAAAATCACAGCAGGGCTTAAAGAAGACCAAAAAGAATGAGGAAGGCCAGGACTCTCCTCTCAACATATAGTAAAAACCTTAGGAAGGACAGAATAATGTGGAGGGAAATGACAGACTTAAATTATCATTTATTTATTATATTTCTCATCCTCTTTGTGCTATGTACAGAAGGGAAGTAAATAACTCAATTTCAAGAGTGGATTCTCAAAACTGAGATGCTCTTTTGAGCATGCAATTATATTAAGGCACTCTATGAGCTTGGAAATTCGTAAGAAAAAGAAAGCAGAAATTTAGTACGTAGAGACAGACAGAAAAATCATGGTTGCAATGATTGAGAGTGTCTCCAAAAAGAAAAAAACCCATCAACATAAAAGACATACATGTGTTCCTATTTTTAAATTTACCTCTAATTGTTAGATTTATCTGGAGTTCTCACTTCCTCCTCTGAATCAGGCTCAGAGACAAGATATTAAATTGGATTTTAGCTCTGCCCCAGTAGGATAATATTGCTTTTATATGTGAGAACGGCATAGCAGAATGAGGTCCCTAATCACAAATAACTAAGCTTTAACAATCTCCCTTTTCCAGACACTTAATTTGGAATAAAAGAATAATAAAGAATAAGCACCGCTTTTTTAGCTAGGATTGGGCACTGCCCCTTCACACGCATCTTAAATTCTGTATATAAACAGAGAAGTATCTCCAGATACCATGACCAGGGACTACATGAAATTCAAGACCTATGTTGCTCTTCGTTGAGACTGTAAATCTCATCATACACTTGGCCAGTTGGTTGCTCTTCAGTATGCATTCTTGTATAAAAAGTAATCATGAAGAAGTCTGAGGAACAGATTGCCCTTTGGAACAGATGGGGAGTAGGTCCCTGTTCTGATAGAGCAAACTTTTCTTTCATGACGGAATATTCCCTGGAAAAAATTGTGAGGATAGGCGCTTGTACCAGATTACTTCCCCAAGATGTAATGATTTCCACCTTACATCTGCAATGATTTCCTTAAGAGGGATGATTCAGGTCTTTCAGATATCTGTCCAATGTAAAAAAATAAAAAACATTAGGTCTATTTTCAAGGGAGTTTGGAAGTCAGGCCAGCTAGGATAATCAGACAGCACAGTCTGAAAGTTAAGTACACTTTAACTTTCTAACATCTTTATCCAAAGATCTGAGTATAGCTTATTTTTAAATAAACTTTGTGAAAGATGGAGATTCACTTCACCGGGAATAAATGCAACCTGAAGTCCTGGAACTGCACTTCATCCTCCCTCCCCACCTCCAATGTAAAAATAACTTCTTCATTTCATCTAGAAGTCTCTGTGCAGGTCTTTTTCTTCTTCCTTCTGCAGTTATCAATCAAAAGTAATCTTGTTTGCTGAGTGCATAAATTAGTGACTGGATTCAAATACAAAGAGTTGGTGAGTTAAAAGTCCAGGTGGATCTGACTGAAAGTGTGCAATGTGAAAGAATTACGGGAAAGAAGAGAATGTCTGTGTGAGAGAAAACATACTTTTAGGGGAAAATGTTAATTGATCCACGTTTATAAAGCACACAGCATTTTGAACACACTGCCATTAAGACGTGGTACGGTACACAGTAATGATTTAGAAAGGCAAGTTTACAGTTCTGGGTCAATTAGGGAGGTCATTTATTCTGTTCTACTTAGCCCTGATGAGGTCAGGGTGGTAATGCTGTTCCTGATTTTGGAATCCGCCCGTCAGGGAACAGATAAACAGACTGGATAAAAGTCTGGAGAAGAGTGAGAATGGTGTGATATTAAAGAAACAGGACCTATGAAGAAACTGGGGGTGTTTAGTCTACAAAAGGAAGACAGAGGTAGGACACATGATAAGCTGTCCAGTATATAAAAAGCTAAAGAAAGAGNGAGATGTTGCCCAGAGAAGTTGTGGGTGCCCCATCTTTCAAAGTGTTCAAGGATGGGTTGGATGGGGCTTTGAGCAACCTGATCTAGTGGAAGGTGTCCCTGCCCATGGGAGGGGGGTTTGGAACTAGATGATCTTGCAAGTCCATTCCAATCCAAGCCATCCTATGAGTCTGTGAACATCAGTTGCTCTCCATGTTACCTGAGGGTAGCATTGCAAGAAAACAGCATCTCTTTCAGCAAAAAGGGTTTAAGTGAGATCCTCTGAAAACGTTTTTATGTGTAAGTGCTGCAGGTTTCCATGGAATCTTCTTAAGCCCGAGCTTTTACAAGAACTGGTAAGAAAACCAGGGGTCAGAGACATCCCAAATAAAGGTCTGTTTCTCCGGGATGCAGGAACATATTATATGGCAACACAGAGACCTTCCCAGCCTTACGCATTGGTGAACAGAGAATACTGATGACTGCTCATCTCTTCAGGTAACAGACAAGCTTAATCAACTAGTCTTGACATTTTCACTTCTATGACTTGGATCTTTGACACTGCTGCCTGCCCAAAGGTGCTGAACAACCTTCGGGGACCATTTTCTGAGGCCTCTCAGAAGCAATGGTGGCAACTATGCATCCTCTCTGAGGAGTCTCAGCAGAGGGCTGAGCCTCCGTCTTATTTTACAGGGGGAGCCTCGGGATTTGAGGGATGGTGCCATCTCCTGCACACTGATGATCCTCAGTTCTCTTTGCTTTTACAGTTAAACCCAATTACGGCATCACATTGTTTTCAGTGTCTGAATGAGTTAAAGACGAATACTGTCTAAAATCAGGACTGGGGAGATAGGATTCAAGTGATAATGCTCAGCATTCAAAGGGAATAATTATAAGGTCAAACTATCTGTTAAAATTGCTCTTTGCAAAACTGGTTTATTTTGATACTCTGCTGAGTTATTGCGCATTTTGTTATTATAACTGTCCAGTGACCCACAACTTATCTGTCTTTTGTGGGGGACTTTCAGCAGTCACCACACATACTGCTTGTAGGAATTCTCTGTAAGCAATATCCATGATGCATCACAAGAAACTGTCAGACCTCAGTATGTTCTTAAAAACAAGCTGGACTGCAAATACACAAACAACTAATAGATGAATATGAAT
This sequence comes from Rhinoptilus africanus, assembly GCA_013400135.1. NCBI lineage: Eukaryota > Metazoa > Chordata > Aves > Charadriiformes > Glareolidae > Rhinoptilus > Rhinoptilus africanus. The sequence continues at coordinate 19,435 of VXBO01010218.1, forward strand.
TTCAAACCCTTTGTCTTAAAATTATTGAGAACATGTTTTAGGGTACACACTGGTGTATCTAATGCAGAACCGTTTCGCAGATTATCTGTTAGTCCATCACAGAAACAACAGTTGCTGAAGACATAGCAATCAGCTAAAGTAAGCATGGCTAAGAACACTTTTCTATTTTTAAGAACATTTATAGGCATTTTAATTGTATTAAAAACCTGACACATTTATTTTTCATTCAGGGACAGTTCTAAGCAGCAGTAGTAAGGAGGGCAAGGCCTGTAAATAATATTGGTATAAATATACTGCACTGGCACAGCTGAAAGTTTTCCATTACTCAGGAAAAGGTCACTAGACCTATTGAACATGTTTAGACTACCCATGCTCCTTAAAACACGACAAAAATAGCTTTACCATTTAGTATCTGACACAAATACAAACTGAACTATTTAGCAAACAGGTATGTCTACCTAATTTTGGGGTGTTTTCCTGACACAGAGCCCAATGTCATGCATTGACGGACAGTGAGTCACAGTTTTCTGTGAGCTTTTCTTAATTAATATGAATTCAGACTTTTTGTACCTGCCAAAATTATTTTCCTTTACCATTCCTATAACCATGACAAATATGAAAATAACTCTTCTTTTTAAGTACAGATGACTTTACAATTATTTAAAATTTAGACGGTGTCTCTCATATTTGCATTGTAGGTTTTTTGCTGTTTCCAACTGCATTATTTTATATATTTAATGGGCAAGATTTTCAAAACTGACCAGCGATTTAGAACAACTTCCTACTTTGGATGTTCAACATGAAGATACTTGAAAAGGGCAAATTTCCAGAGGGACGGTATTCAGTATTTTCCAAAATGCAGTGTGGAAGTGTAACCATTGCAAAACTGAGGTGCCCAAGATCACTAGATAGCTATTTTCTATTCAAAGATTGCCTAAGAAACTCCTGAATTCTCTCCCCAGAGAAGTGCATCAGCAGAAATCACTTTTCTGCCCATCAGATTTTCCCTCCCATCTCTCATGTTTCCCCTGTCTGTCAAGAGACAATTGTTCTTTCCACAAAGTAACAGCAAATCCTCATGTAACTGCCACTGTTTACAGCTTCCATTGACCAGCTATGTAATTAGAGATAAATCTGGCTCATATAGCTCCTTTTTCAAAATTATACATTAACCTGACCCAAAGCCCTGTGAAAGCTGCCAGAAAAGTTTCACTGATTTTTACAGGTGTTAGATCAGGTGTTCACTAGCCATTCCATTTAGAAGAAAAAAGAAGCTGAAAGATGTTTAAAATCTAACACGACTATCAGCTTATCTCACATGGGCAATAAGAGGAGATGCTGGAAGGCAAATATAACATGTTTTATGTGCTCTCAACTCCCCAAAATGTATTTCCACAAGTTTAAGATGACTTTGAATATTCTTTCTTCTTTATAGTGTTCTGGACTTTGTTTTTAGGCAAAGTAATTAATATCGTTCTGTCCTTAACTGTAAGCACTGAAATTATTTGAAACATCTTTTTGTCGTAAAACCCCCTCTTTGGGGCCTTTTTAACGTAGTCATTTGCTACAGCTAACTTGACAAAAATCCCACAGCTCTGAGAGTAGGGAAACTCAGAAAAATTAATTTGGTCATGAGAAATCTTTGCAGATTTTCGTTTATCCCTTTGTCTCCTGGTCTGCTGTATCTCTTGGGGTATTTGCTTTTCCAGGTTCTCTGCATTGCGCTAACCTTGTGGTTGGACTTACTCGGGGAACAGGAAAGTGATTTCTGAGGGAGGGAGCTGGTAAGGAGCAAAAATCATAAAGGAAACTCTCCCTGGCCAAGACAGTGATTTGGTTGCTGCTCATCTCTTCTTACAAAAAAAGTATTCCGGTGGAGGTATGCCCAAAGCCTTCAGCAAGTCCTAAGAGGAGACGTGCGTGATACAACACTTTTCTCACCCTGGAAATCCTCCGTTTCTGTAAAGATTTACAGGGCAGGAAGCAAACACTCTTTTATAACACGCTGTTTGTGACAATATGGTCCACCACCTCCAGCAAACTGCTTATCAGCGCTGGCAGGCTTTGGGCAGGAGGCTTTCTGGCCAGAGATGTGCCACCATGCTCTTGCAGGTCCCCTTCCTGACAGTTCCCGGCCGAGCCAACCACCCTCCACCAGGATGAGTGAGTGGGCTTGGTGCTGAAGCAACCAGAGGAAGAGAAGACGGAAAAGGCTTTCTGCGCCAGTGAAGAAGCCCCACACTGTCACCGCCTACCCCAGCCCTTGACACAGCAAGTGTATCTCAAAGTCACAGTAGCCAGCAGCTGCTATTATTAGCTCTCACAAAGCTTCATTTCTACATATGCTGCTTCACTATAAAACAATTGAGCTAAGGATTAGAGCAGATTTTTGCCTTTATACTTGATGCTTGTTCATACACTACACTGATTTCCTAACAAACAGCCTAAGCATATAGTAATGATGATGAGATGATGAGATGTTGAGATGTTCTCTCTCCTTTCATAATATTAATTTCTACATTGTCAAATGATTTATGGATTTTTACAGCCTGAAACTGCATTCAAATGAATTAAGAAGACCAGACTGGCTATAAATTAGCGATTGCAAACAGCAGGTAATTTGTTAGGCCAACATGGACGAGAATACTGGATATTTAAAGAACACTTTCATGGTTAAAAAAAAATAATAATCCAAAGGAGAATGAACACATTGAACAATGTTTATAGTTACTATTGCTACAGTATACTAGCATCTCAGTTACAATACATATCCCGCAGAGACAGAACACAAGCTTTCTAAGTGAATTTTTCCATTCTTTCAGAGGAAGGAAATCCAGAGAACCAAACTGGGTTTCAGACATGTGCTAGACTTCCAAAACATGGTAAGACAGGAGATTCAACTTGACTGACCATGGATCCTTTTACCAGGTTCCAACTAAGCCGCTGTGGTACCTACATTTGGCTGTGCCTCCAACAGCAGCTCGTGCCTCCAGGCCAGCCTGTACGGCACTTTGGCCTGGCTTGACTGTATTAGCACAACTGATGTGACAGATCTGAATTACACCCAATTCTGCCTCCATCTCTGATGGACAACTGTGTTCTACTTCAGAAGACTAGATGACTTGCATTAAGGATTTAGGAATTTAAAATAACCTGCCTATGAGGTATGTATGTTGTGAGATTACCTAGTCTTAAAGGCAATGTAACTAACCGAAAATTAAGATGAATATGGCAATAACCAAAGAACATATATAAATGTGTTGACAATCAGTATCTAGATGCTTACATTTGGTTTTGGAGATAGGCAGTGCAGAAGATCAGTTAAAAAAATAGCAAGTCTTTCATGTTGTGCTATGTTGAGGCAGTTAGACAGTCCCTTACATTTTCACTCTTCAGCAACAAGGAGAATAAACAAAATACAAGGGGCGTCTCTCTACTCCCACAAACTTACCTCCTTTTACTCTCCCTACTTCTTTTTCCCCTCTATAAAAAAGTACAGGAGATGCCAGACCTTCACATTTTATAAAGAACGTTATCCAAATTTGTCGGTCTCATTCTCTTCTGGGACAGGGAGGGTAAAAAATTAGTCTGACTTTGTAAACCCCTGAGTGTTTTTGTGCACAGGTATTTAAAGTGATATAAGGGAGTGTCCAAGTCCCCAGATGCCACCACAGATAAGAAAAAATAAATTTATTTCTTGTACAGAAGATAGATGGAGGCCAACAAATCTGGATCTAATTAAGCTGTGATACATTAATTTGAGAACTAATTGTAGTAAGAATTCCTCATCCTGTATGAAACTCTGCTTTCCAAATAATAAACATCCTCTGAGAATTACCATAACTGCATTGCATGAGTAAACTTTCCAGTGCTGGCTGCCTAAAAGTATGGCAGAATCATAAGTTTCCTGGCAAGAAAAGTATCTGAATATGATAAAACCACAGTTGCAAATGGTATTAGGAGATACTGAAAGAATGAAAAATGAGATCTTTCTTTGCCGCGTTCACTGCATCGACGCTGTGCCCCATACGAGTGTTTAAAAACCTTTAGCACAGCCATGCACCAAACTGCCCTTGGAAAACTTTGGGGAAAATCTGTCCAATCCCCCTCAGAAACATTAATTTCTGAAACAACAGGTATCCAAACAAACAGCAGGTTTCCATGCAGACAGACTACTTAAGGAGAAGCTCCCAGCTGTTCAGCAGCTAAACACTACACAGGTCTTTCCAAAATAAATAGTAAATGCCAAGCACACCACATTTTTAGGAACCTTATCTACCGAGCCATCTGATTTTCAGATGAAGCAGCAACCCCACCATGAATTCCCACAAAGAGCTGACAGGAGGACAGCAGATAAAGCTTGCTAAGTGTGAAAGTAGCAGAACTGACAGAGAAACAGACGTGCAACACCAGAGACTGAAACCTTGGTGCAAAGTCTTGTGAGTCATTGTCTTCATCGTTGTCTTATACCTCTTTTTTTTTTTTCTGCAACTGGTCCCAAGCTCAGAATAAGAACAGAGCAGAACAAAGGCAGAGGTTTTTGGTTTTTATCCTGCTGGTAAGTGGTGGAGGTGGTTTGGGGCCCTTTTTTTCTCACCCCATTAAAGCCTTAAAAAAAGTAAGTTAGTTCTTAAAAAAAAAAATCCATTAGAAAACAGTTTGTTCCCAATAGGCAACCTGGGATATTAGTTACAGATGTCACAAAACTTCTTGCTTTACTGCTAACTCCAGTGAAGCAGCTGACAGTGTGTTTTGAACATACACTCAAAAATATGAAATAATATTTGGCAATAGCTATAAAGGAGCAGATTCTGAAGAGCACATTACTGCACAAGAAGTCAATCAGCAAGGGTCAGTGAAGCCATTTTTGGAATGAATTACTTGTGATCTATTCAACTGACCAAGAGGTAAACAGGCAGGGCGTTATCACAATGATATTTCTTAAATGGAGTAAAGAAACAAGGTTCATTATAAATAACCTTAAGATGGGGTGTTGCAATACATATGGTAATTTTGGTCTTCTGCATTGTTTTGCTATCAGTCACGGTATTACATTACATTATGAACTGTCCTCAGGACAAATAATACATGTAGAAAATAAGATAACCAGTAAGTATGCAATGTTACCTTCCATTTGAGAAGGGCAAGTGAGTTTAGTGAATTTAAGGATAAGCCATTTCTTGGATATTTCATATTAAAACACAATTTCAACTGCAATTAAGAGATTGCTTTTTGTTTGTAATTTAGAGAGGAGCTAGAGCAAAACAGTTTCAGCTTTCTAAGATCCAAAAGAAGGCAGCAATCGAGATTTTTACTACTCTTTGAGAATTCTAGAAACCTAATGTGCTTTTATACCTGCTTTTATAAGAGCTTTTAGATGGCTCTTTGGGGACATTTGAGTTGAATCAGACAGTTACGAAGGTCTACACTTAGTTGTATTAAGTTTTGAAACATGTTCTTTTTTCATTTACAAAAGTATGCAGACAGAGCTCCAGGTTTAGAATAATTTGATATCTACCAATGGTATCTGATAATCCGTATCTTCTTAACTGCCAAAATCTTACAGGGCTCTTTTTTTTGTCAGACAAGAAGTTAATAATGTCCTAGGATCACTCAACCCTGAGTTGCTTTATACGCAAAAGAAATAAACTATAGACATGCGGTGTGGCATCTGCACGTATTACTGGTGACTTTTCCACTACTCTTCCAATACGGCAGTGCATACCATATTGGAATACCCTCATCCATGCACATTGGAACTGCATACCCTCATCCCCAGGGCTGACTGACTGGAGTAATTTCCAATCTAAGCATCCAGTCCCTTCTGCTCCTCTGACATAGACACAGCAACACAGGGGGAATCCAAGTGTCGGACAATTACTAAAGCAACAAGGAGCTATTCAGCCGGGAAGAGCAGAAGGCTGGATGGAAGTTGCCTCTGGGCTGGACTTGGCCCATAAAATATAGCCTGGATGATGCCAGAATGAAAGGGTAAATTTCATAAGGAATGAAAAGGATAAAATACGCTTTCATGGAATGAATAGCTAAGTAGCTCCCAAGACATACGACATCTTAGTAGCCAAAGACTGAAAAATTGTAACTACCACAGTGTGAGCACTGTACAAGAAGAAAGTGCCTGCCAAATTCACGTTCTGATGCCAGAAATTCTGGAAATCATGGAAATCTGAAGATAAATTCTGAAAAAGCAAAAATATGGTCATTGCTAAGTTATAGGAATAAGACTATTAACTGTAGGAATGTTTTTAATACAATTCTCAGAGCAAAAGCAAGAATTGTGAAAATTACTTTTACCTTATTCATTGTTTGTGGTACAAGGGAAGTATCTTTTAATAATCGAGTGGGACATAAAGCCAAATATGTGCACATAACCTTCAAAAGAATGATTAAACTGATTCTGAAATAAATGTTTTTCAGGGATCCATATTTATAAAAGACAAAAAAAAAAGGTACAGGCTCAGATGAAAACAAGTGATTCTTTCTTTCTTCCTACCACCTGTCATAAATTAGGTTTTGGACAAGGACAGTTATGCTGCTGTTGGAAATCCCTAGTTTACTCCTGGGTATGAAAGTATAAAAGGTACCAATTCCGGAAATTAATACACTACTGAAAACAAGGAGCGTCTCACATCTTGAGCCTTCTGTATTTTCACACATGGGAACAAACTCTTGGCAGAAAATCCTGTCCTTGACCTGTGACTCTTAGGTATCAGAGAGTGACCATGATACAGGCAAAAAGCCATCCTCCGGAGCCTCAGGAGGGATACGCAGTTTCCCTGTGGAATCTAAGATCTCTTGTCAACACGCGTGCATCTCCCCCAGGGCCATAAAAGTGAGGCAGTAAACAAAAACAACTGAAAGAAACAGGTCTGCTTGGCAGAGATGAGGAGAAGTTTCACCGGCCAGTGGTAGCTTCAGGTTATGCAATGCCATGCTGGGCATAATGCTTCTCATTCTAGAGGAGCCAAAATATTGCACAAGGTGGCCCTGTTCCACCCAGACATCACCCCCTCCCCAGCACGCCAGACACTATACCATGCCTTAAAAACACTTTGGAGGGGAAAATAATTTATGCTTTGAGTTAAGAAGACGAACAGGTAAAAATACTTTGAGAGAGAGAACTCAGCAAATTACTAAGCATGCAATTCCTTGCAGATCTACAGGGAAGGTCAAGCTGAAGGTCGTCTGAAGATAGGGATGAAGTTGTTCAATGTAAGGGTCAGGAGTTGGACTGTTGCTGCTTCACCTACACAGACCCACAGCCCAAAAGTCACTGTCGGGATGGCCATAAGTCCATTTCTCCAGAAAGCATCCCTAGCATGACAGACATGGGAAAAGACTGTTTCCTCCAATCTTCACACAGATCTGATGCCTAAATCCTGGGTTGAGAAGAAAACTTTGTCCTATTTTCTACTATGTTAATCCTTGAATTGTCAACAGTCCATTTCTAAGACTGCATCAGTTCTCATCGTACACATTTATTCACGTTCCTCTTATTTCTATTCTTACCTTTTCACAACACCAAGCCACTGTTGTAAGCATTCTTGATTCCCAAAGCTTCTTTAAATCTAATCTTCTCCCACATTATGTGACAGATCAGTGTATTTATGCTTCTTCTGAATAACTCCCCATTATTTGCTATGCCACTGTCCTTCCACAAATTGAAGCATCTAATCATGTGAAGGGTAGCCATCAGGTTACAGCAAAATTATGAGGGTGCAAGGATATTTGAACCCTACATTTCAATTTTGCATCAGCTATGACCTGGAATACAAATAAGGGCATAAATTACTACTGTTTCAGTGACTTCCCTTGTCTGTGAAAATGTCATCCAATTGAAAACCTGTCCCATGCAGTTAATAAATGGACAAGCCTGGTTGATCTGTAAAACAAATCAGTTCTCTAGCTGGAGAAGAAAACTTTCAGAGCAGGATGACCTCTGACAGGAAAAAGCAAAACAAGAGCATCCTCTGAACTACAAAATAATAAAGTTATAACATACATAAATTCTCTTGTCACATGAAAAAATCAAGAGCGATACTACCCACGAACAGCAATAACACGAAAATTAAGTACACTAGTGAACAAATGGACGGCAAAATGAAATGCAGTGAATGCTAAAACCAACAACTATAGTCTTCTATTCTTATAATTAAAACATCCTGCCTCCTTCCCTGAACACTTCCTCTCCTTTAACTGGCAATCGCCTACCAAAATTCATCCTTGGAAGTGCTGGCAGAGGCAGGTTGTGGACCAGATTCAGAGGCACAGGTTCTATCACCACATCTTCCAATTCCACTCAGATGACACAATGTTGAAAGCTGCCCACCACAGTTATACCATTGCTGTCATCAATAAGGCTAAAGGCTGAATGATGGTTTCAGTTTTGGCAGTGTGGACCAACCTCAGGAACTGAGGTTGAGTTTGAATTGGAAATGGTGAAATGTATTTCTTGTATATACCTCCCACATATGTTAGAGATGTGCATCTAACATAAAATGCCGGGATGCAATCCTTGTGCCAAGGGCAAAATTCTCATCAAATTCACTTAAGTTTACAGTCCCAAAATTACAACAGTAAGCAAAAAGTAATGAAAAAAATCTTGTGTTCGTTAACCCAAACTCTTCTGGTTTTCAGTATGCTCTCAGCTGTAACCTGTGCAGCTGCCATATCCAAACCCCTTCTCCTTCTGGCATATCAAGGAAAATACAGCTCAACTGCATACAGAAGATAAACAGAGGGACTGAACAATTCAGTGTGTCCCCTGCTCCTAGCTCTCTCCAAATTCCAGGATGCAGTAGTACCTCCTAAATCCTGCTCCTGGGAACATGCCACAGCTGCTGGGACAATACTGTAGCATGTCCCCTCACCCTGTGATGAAGGAAGCCCCATCACGCACCCTCCAGGGACAGCTTAAGCCACCAGAGGACGTGGATGGATTCACATCATTGGGGTAAGACTGTGCCCTAAACCACCCGGTCGTGTCATGCACTGTAGTTGCAGTGAACCAAACTGGGATGGGAAGATACAGAGAGCCTACAGAGAGGAAAGATGGTAGAGAGTTATAGTGAGTGTACTAACCGAGCAAACAGACAAGTTTCTGGAGGCATTTCAGTAAATGCTCTAAAAAAAAATGTTCTAAATTACTGGCCCTTTTACATTAAGGAGACCTGGATCATTAACATAAACAGATTACAGTTGAAGGGCTGATGCATTAACTGGTAAAGTGTCCTTTGGATGCTTTCATCCCTCAGATTTCTCTGAAAGCAATGTACAGTCAGTTTTTTTCTCAGCTCACAGCAGTGCAAGCACAGCCCTAAATTAGAAGATTATGGCTTATCCTTCAGAGGAGATACTTTTTCAGACAAATGGCATTCGGTCCCGTGAGAATAGGTGTGATGTTGCCAGTTCTGCCATCTGAATTACATCAGGCTTCAAGCTGAATGGAGCCCAAATTAAGATCATGAATATAAAGATTTCTTTCATCATGTTTGTTTAGCTGTGCTGTCACGTCACCATCAACTGTCTGCTTGCTGTCTGCGAGCACAGAAATAAATATGAACTTGAATCTCCCTCTCTATTCCTCTCCACTCTAAGTCTCTACCAAAAAAAGAAAAGAGTAAAAAAAAAATACTGAATAAAAATGACAGTGATTTATCTTGTGAAAACACTGGTCCTCTGGTCTGAGTTCCAGAAATTTAGGCATATTATATCTTCAGGGCAGTCCTAGTTTTGCTTTAAGTTTTTACCATAATGTCCAACAGTACAAAATGAGCCATAAGTTTCAGTGCAAACACACGTTATTCCGAAGAGTTCAAATAGACAAGGAAGAGATGGTAAGAGAAAGTATTCCCCTAACTTTAAAGGCTTCAGATGGATAAGAGACTTAATCCAATGTCCACTAATATCAACAGCAATATTGTGTCGCTATCATTTAACAATGTTTTTCACAAAAACAAAATTTCTTGATGAGAACCTCTATTTTTTTTTAAGAACATCCAGTCAACAATATCTACAATTGATGTGATAGTAATGACTCCACTGAGTGTCTGACAGTGGTTTCCAAGCACACCAACCAGCACTCCAGCAGATTATCAATTTGGGGCCACCGGACACTGCTTATCTACTTTTCCCCTCCAGCTTTCAAGGGTTTTGTGGATCCTCCTCTTTCAATCGTAAGAGCCAGTTTATTTTTTGCAGTTTGGCGGGCTGCTGTGTTTCGGCAGCGTATGAAGCAGCTTCAGACTATTTAGCATAAACAAAGGTTCTGAGAACTCTGTGCTGAACAGAATACAGCATCTCAAAGCAATGGGTCTGTTTTACTCATACTCATCTTTTTTTTTTTTTTTCTCCCCTCCTCCCCTACAACTCTGACAAAGATGCTGCTCTCCAAGGAAGTTATCAAAAGCATAAAACACAAGACAGCAAAAGCATTGCTAAGCCAACAGTTCCCAGCTTCCTCTGACAGAGTCCCCTTGGTCGTTAGTGCTGCAGCTCAATGGCTGAAGGCTTTCAACTGCCTCCCCCTGAGCAGTTTTTTCACCTCTTCCCACATGTAACAATGACAGCAATTAGCTTCACTGCCTCCCTGAACTGTATAGCCTGGCCGACCTCCAACAACACCAAGACCTTTTGGAGAGGGAAATGCCTGTTGCGTCTCGTAGGCAGAAACAAAGGGAATGAACAGTCCAGGTGAAACAAGATGCTCCTCCATACAACCCTTGTGGACCATGGCTCCCCCCTTGCACCGTGCTCTTCTCCAAGGAATCGGCCGCCTTGGCAGGGAGTGTCACCCAGGGACTCAGTAAACTGACTCATATATGGGCTTACGATGGAAATGCAAAAGTTGAGGCTTGTACAGCTCACCCTCCATACCCCAAACGGCACACAGGTCTCACTAGAACAACTTCTGCATACTTCAGGCTATTGCCTACCATCTGACTGCCAGCCCGCATCCATCACAGCAGCTTTCCAGTGCCACCTTTGCAAACTCACAGCCGTTACCAGCAGCAGACACCTGAAACAACTTGGCACCTATGGGAGGAAAGTAAATGCAGGAGGTTTGAGTATCTTCCCTTCATTCTTATTCTCCAAGGTGACCTACATGCACAGCAGTTTATGAAGCATTTTAGATCCCAAGAACTCAAATTAGATTTAGAGAAACTGCTGAAAATTCAAATCTATGTTTCAGTGCAAATTAACAGTCTCAGAAGTCTGCACACTCCACATAATCTTAAAAAATGGGGCTTGGGTTCCCAAGTAACTTGGCCAATTCTGAAAATTTTACCCGTGACCATCGTTCATTCCCCTAAACATTAAGCTGCAGAAACCACTCCCAAAACCAAGTCTGGGAAACAAATTTGCAGTCGCTCAGGGTATCTCAATACTTAGCCTGTTGAGTCACCATAATGACCACAGAACGGATGGATGATATGATTTTAATAGGTCAGACACCGCTGTTTTTTCCTTTACAATCACACATCCTAAAACAACTAAGAAGTAGTTGAGATAAGTCAGACACGCATGCCCACACTCTGTTTATTTTGAAGTCATCACCTCCTCTCCAGATGAATGGTGTTATATTTGCACCTGACCATACACCACTTCTCTTCAGTCAAGGACAGGGATTGACAGATGCATGCAAACAGCCTGCCAGAATAACAGACGTATTTCTTGAAACACAGCTTTGTTGCTCCTCTATTATTACTAGCAGTTTTTGTTGCCAAGTGAAGGAGTTAATCCTGCCCATAACTGTGCCTGTCTTTTGCAAATACAACTGGAAATAAATAAATAAACAACATGCAGTTCTGTTTTTAAATAAATACTGATATGGTATCTCCAGATTGTTTTTCTGCTCTGCAGTTATGGTTGATAAGACAATAACCCTAGCTGTCCGAAACACATATGCATCTACATATGCATCCATGTACAATGGCCCATGGAGGTTACTGTTAAGATACACAGAAGAGAGAAATTAATTTTCTTCCTTCCATTGAAATTTGTGACCACATGGAAATTTTTTTCTCCCCACCATCGCATTTCTCATAGGACAAACTGTTACAAGGCCTCCCCTGAAAAATCACTCTATGAAAAATATTATGGAAGATAAGGGTGAAACCCCATGAAAATGGCATGCGGTAAGTAACACTCTGTCCTAGTTTGAGGTAAAAAAGAAACAATATTCTCTTCAGTAATTTTACTTTTTAGCTAAGCCTCTTCTAACTATGGAATTAACAGCATGTTTTGCGGAAACCGTTCTCAGAGTGATAAAACCTATGTTCATGCCAAGGAATGGTACGTAGAGAGGCACTTGCTTATACTTATTGCTGTAACAATCAAGGTCAGCTACCTTTGTTATTTGCCCTGTTGGAGGGTCAGAAGCAGAAAAGC
>VXBO01010218.1:46713-67856 GCA_013400135.1 Rhinoptilus africanus
CCAAAGGGACTTTTCTTGCACAATGAGGGTGGCAATTTGGCTTGGTTGGCATGTTTTGTTAATACAGAACTCATCGACTTAAAAATTCACGACAGTTTCTACATAGACGTTTTTGCTGCACTTCACTTTTAAAAGGTTTGCTTTTCCTTTCAAGCCACCGCAAGCCATAGAGCGCAGGTTTGCGCTGATATGTGGTAGGCATATTCTAGCTGGCTGAACTTTGTCTAAGGGCTCTGATTTGCAGTTCTTGATAGATCTAGCCTTGGCTGCCAGAGGCTTTAACTCCTTATGCTGGTTGTCTCCAACCTGCCAGAGGTAGGAGAGCTGCACGGGGCATCTCTTCTCTCCTCAGAAAGCATACCAGTGTAGTTGTTGAAGAGTTAGTCTGTGAGTTAGCCTGGTGGGCTGAGAACCAGGGCAGCTGAGGAGCAGCAAAGGGATGATAACCTCTGGCAGGCATCTGGGGCAGCAACCGCTGCAGCTGCTGGAGCTGAATCTATCTGCTCTTTGGAAACACAGCCCTTGTTCAGAGCATTCAGAAGCATAGTTTACCAATAAGCATCTGGGTATGTATTACATGATTATTTTTATGCGTGCCAGAAATATGCTTACAGTGTTAGTATCTGATCTTGTGGGTTTGTGCAGCAAAAACGCATTGAAAGCAGACATTTAATTTTTTTATCGTACTTCAGGCTGGCTTCTGTTGTTATGATTTCAAATATATTTAAGCATCTAATTGAAAAATCAGTATTTTTTAAAAGGACAGATTAAAGTGAAGCAGATCAATAGAATTCTTAAAAGTAACACGTTTGCTGTAATATAGCTTTGTTATGAAAACTGGAATAGAAGCGTTATTCTAAACATAACTGACAGCTACTGTACAGCATTAAAAAGAATATAGGGCTTCATGTGTCTCTGTGTTCCTTTGGATAATTTTCTATCATTTGACACCATATTTCTAAATCTTATTCTGATAGCAAATCAATAAATAAATTAATAAATAAATATGGCTTGTCCCTATTCCTGAACTTCTCAAAACAACCGGCTATCTGCAGTTTACTCTGCAAAGGGTCGCAGGCAAAGCAGATGCTTTGATTTATGTACTAAGTTTTACTGACAACGTTTGCTGTGTGAGGTATTAAAATAGTAAAGGTGATATAAATCTAATTGGCGTAACTCTAAGGTGGCATTTCTGCTATTCCTGCCCAAGCTCTACCCGGATAAGGCAGTATGGGTAGCACAGTCTGATTTCTGTTAACAGATAAGATCACGTGCATTAACATTGTAAGATCTCGTGACAGACATCTTAAAGACCTTCAAGAATTCCTGCAGCAAAACTAATGACTAGACTTGGCAATTCTGGTATCTATAAAACAAAGTGAGTGTTTCCAAAAGAGTCTATGTCAGAAAAAAAAAAGGATTCTGTGTAGGTTAACATAAAAAGTTACAACTGGTCATATCAGTATATGTATATAATGTGTACATACATACTATGTAATAACATATATCTATGTTATTACAAGAATTCCAATGACATTTGTATGCATGAAATTTAAGGCAGAATATGCTGGAGTGATTTTGGTAGCAGCAGTAATATACTTGGTAATATGTTAACACAAGCTGAAGACGTAGACTCCAAGTTAGAATGCTTAAAACAAAGGGACAGAGGTGCTGCAGAAAAATGGAAAAATAGCTTATAGGGTAGTTCAGGGGGAAAGAAACCAACCCTATATGATCATTGGTTGAGCTTTGAGAAGTTGGTTAAAATATGCAAAGGTCAGCGTTTGAATGTAGCCCTTCCTGCTAATTCTGGGCAGATGCAGAACCTTATCTCCATGGAACATCTGCAGAATTAGATTCAAAATTCAATCCAGGTGCCAGGAATGCTGAACTTATATTGCATCTATTGATTTCAGTGGGAATTAAGTGTGTTTGACATGTCTGAAAAAATAGACCACAGATTTAGGTGCCTAAATACAGACTGTAGGTGAAATCTTAATCCTGTATAATGAAATGGAAAAACTGAAATCAAAATCAAGGGAGACAATTGCAGTGCAGGTGACTAAATTAGGTGAGCTTGAAAATACTGACTGAAGTTAAGCATGATCTGAAAGATCAGTATGATTGGAAAGCTTCTGAAATTGTTTTATCTACTGTGTAGCAGGAGATCTTAAGCTTTGATTACCTATTGATCCCAATTTAAAGTACCCCAATAAATATGTATAAGATTAGCTATTAAACTGGGTGACAGTCTGATCAATGTTGTGCCTGAGATAACAAATACCGAAGTTGTGATACTGCACTTTAACAAGTTTTATTGTGAACATAGTTGCGTGGTGTTTGTTGAACAAAATTTTGGAGCAACTAGCTAGGCTTCATAGCAACATAACATATTATTTTACAACTGCTAAAACCAATTTTTTTTCATTTTTTTATGTTGAAGGAAAAAAATGGAAAACCTATTTTCTCCAGAGAATTGTTACTATTCTGTAAGTTACCCTTATTAGACTGACCATTCCACTGTGTTGGAATAAACTGTGATGCACGGAGCTCTATGCTTCCAAACTCCTTGGCATTTTTGTGTATGCTTTATGCTGCCTTTCATTCTGATATAGTAAAAATACGGAATAAGTAAAGGCAATACAAGAAAAAAGCAGGGGATATCATAATACAAAGAAGAGATGTGTAGACAGAGGGGATAATTTTTTTCTACTTTTTAAGAAGCCACGGGTCTACCCAGTTCAGCACTAATAGAAGTCGCTCTGCTTTGAAAACCCCTTACAATTATTAACGCAGGCTGAATCCAGACCCGGAACATCCCTGCCTTCCAGCCTGCTGCCCTTCCCTTGAGAAGGTGTGAAACAGATGTTGGAGCAGCGAGTGCATTTGAGCAGGCAAACGCATCCTCCCCTGTCCCCACGTGGCCCAGTCACCGCTTTGCTCCCCGCAATGTGACAAAAAGTCAGTCGCCTCTCCTTGTGCACGCTCATGGCCAGCTATAGTCATTGCCATGCTAGTGCACCCCAGCACCGGAGTCATGAAACCTCAGTTCAGCAGAGTGGGCAAATAGTTTGCTGACGGACGAAAGTAATTACGGTACCTATTTACAGCTGAAAAAATGAACAGGCCAAAACTTGAAGTGTCAAATGTTTTTTTCTCAGTGTTACAGCTGCCTTCCTACTGAGGGGCTTGGCATTTTTTTCATATAAAATGAAAATTGCCTGGAACACCGAAGAGATGTTTCTGGTGCATTTCTTGCTACCTCCCACACACATGTACCCAGTTTAGTAAGAAGTGCCATCAAATATTTTCACTGAATGTTCTAACCTCAGTTCCAAAAGAATGAAACCTGAAAAAATATTTACTCTAATTGTGAATACCTGGCACAGTTTTAGAAGCTCATTGTAAATGCAAATCAGAACTCTTTGATGAAGCACATTTAGAAAAACCTCATAAACCCCCCTCCAACAGCACCTGAATGACCCGGTCACTTTAATTCAACTCAGTGTTTCAGCTTTGTTATTTTTGTCCAGTCATTGCATATAACTGAGAAATACTTCCTGTACAAATAAAAAGATTTTCCAGTCCAAAATACTCAAACAGCTCTTAAATTATTTTATCCAGCATTGTAACCTAGATTCCAAATGAATGAAACCTGAAAAAATATTTACTCCAATTATGCGCAACCGACACACACTTTTTGGTTGTGCTTAGTAGTTGAATGTAAATGGACATCTGAAAACGTTTCCTCAACCAGATTTTTCTGGTAAACCACATCAGCTCTGATTAATTTTGTAAATAAATATAAATCCATCAATATGGGTCAACAAAGATTTCAAACTATGTTTGCATTTATGATAAAAAATAATAAATTGCAAGGACCTACAAATAAGTATTTAATTTCCGTAGAGGTACATTACTTCGAATTAGACCTAGTCAAGGCTCTACATTTAATTTCAACTGCTGCCACTATTATTTCTTGTAACATCTCCGAATCGGAAGGGGAAACAGGATTTCAAACTTGCTTCTTAGAGAAGCAGTAAATTCAGAGGTTTCCAGGTAATCTATTAATATCAGATCTGCTCCTGTTGAAGGCTTCTGGATAAACCAGTACAGCAATAAGCAGAAAGGAAAGGATCTGGACGGGAGGACACACTCCTTTTCTCCAGATGAGAATACTAAGATCAAAAGCCAAACCTACCTTAAATATGTTGGATGTTCTATTTTACAGATAGAAGGTTAAAGGGTGCATCAGAGTGACCAAGAGATGCCCCAAAGAGACCAACATCCTAAGTATTTTGATTCCTTCAGGTTACAGTATGGTAAAGACTTCATTTTGTAGATACTCAGAGCACATCAGTGTTTATCTTCTGAGCCAGGTAATCAGAAAGCTAATCATTTGCTCACAAAAAAACTGTGGATAAAGTGAACAGATACTTGCAAGGTCTGACTTGCCAGCGCAGCTCATTCAGCAGTCAGAGCAAAGGAAAAACGGTGCAGGAATACACAACCACAAGCTGATTGACTCCATCTTCTTGGCAGGGAAAAAAGCTTTTTCCCCCACTTCTCTAGTTTTATTATGCAGTAATTCAGTACAAATACTCACTACAATCAGACATACTAATTCTTCTTAAACCATATTTTGAGGTGTAGAACCAGCTTGTTTATCATTCTAAACTGAAACAGAGCTTTAATATAGTCTTAGTGTTAGATTATGATTTCATTAAAGTTCCTAAACAAGGAAATATGTGGTCTGTTGTAAAAATAAACATGCCCTGTGGTTCCATTTCTCTGCTGCTGGGACAAAAATCAGAAGAATAATTATGTTATCTTTTGTTAGTGTTGGAAGACTTTTCATCACATCTCTGAACCAACTAATTCTGCACTGAACCACGAGATATTTTCTGAATAAACAGTCATGAAGGTCATATTCTCTTTTGGTCTGGTTTTAGATATGAGATAAAAGGACAGAGTCAGACTTTCTGTAAGATTTGTAGGTAGAACAGCTTTGTAAATTTAATTGCAAGATTTTCATCTGTGAGACTCAATAGAATTTATGTTGGAACACATTCTTCCTGACTCTATAAATGCAAATGCTTGCTGATACCATCATAAGTGCTCAAATTCTTAAAAATTACATCCATGTCTATGTCACAGTCATATAAAATTCTAGTAAGAGTGCATGGCTGTCTAAATTATGTGTACAATACTTAAGTGCTGAGTTCAACTTTTAAAGAGACAACGTAATCTCTTAAAATATGGACAATATTTCAATTACCACGCTTTCGAATGCATGACATTTTGATAATTCTACAGAAGTCTATATCTCAAAGATATAAAACCTTCGTGAATCTGAATGTCTTCATCAGCTGACTGAAAGTTATTTATATTTTTTTTAAGTCTATCTTTTAAATTCCTCTTTTCCAAAACTGCTAAAAGACATTAAGATAAAGAACAGGAGAAGCAAATAAGCATTAATAAATTGGATGGCCCCACGTTTCAATTTGGGTTTGAATACTCCCGCAATGTGAAGAAAAACCGTCGTAGATCTATGCATAATATTTGAATGTAATCTACTGGATCATTTTACTAAGCACAAAAAAGGGATCGTAATTGACACACATGAATATGTGAATCCAAATAAATGGAATCTTTCAACATCTAATTGTTAAACCAAACAGAAAAAACCACTATATTGCTTAAGAATGATGTGGTGGAGGATGAGGAATGATGGTTAAACAACCAATAACTGAGTATATAAAATTATATCATATTTAAATAGGCAGATCTAGGGTACCCCTGCTGCTAACTGAAATTTCTAAGACCAGTGCAATAAGTTATCCACAATAATAAAAATCTGTGTCTGACACCTATCAAGCTATTTGACTGTGAACTCCATCAAAAGTTTCATGAACTCTTAATAAGACATAAACATATTTTGCATTTCTGCTCCTGTCAAAAACCAATCCCATCTAAACCGTCAACACTGTATTTGCCCCTTTGGTAGAGAAGCCATTAACTCTAGCAAAGATCTCAGGAAATAAGCCAAATTGATGTATCTGAAATTGCCCTACTCATGCCTTTTCTGAGACTACATCTTGGTTTAAAGTACAACATGCCAGCACCCAAAAGACCCAGAGTGCTGAAATAGTGCCAGAAAGAACAGTTTTAATGGCTTTTAGAAGTAAAAAACTAGCCAAAGAACATACAGCGATTCTGAAGTATGTTTCTCAGAACTCACCTCACCGAGGTGACATATAAATTCTGCACTAATCGCAACTTCCTACAGGCTAGCTAGCCTCAAGTCGAGTTTATGGCAGTAAAGCAGCTGTAAGTGAAAATGGGCCACCAGGAGAACATTCATTCCAATTTCTGCTGGAGGAATGTCTATAATAACAAAAATCCCATCACAACAGAAATATTTGTCAGGAAGCTCTTTAAAACAGCTAGTTGTATTAAATACAATAGAAACCCTAAAGAAAGTGTGAGAAAGACTTAATTCTTCCTGGACTTTGCAATTATAGTCAATGCCGTAAGTAAATTGCTTTAATTGAATGCTACTCTTTAGTATCTCAACCTTCAACAGACGTGGACAGCAAAAGTGAGAATATATCAGCTTTAGAAGAATATTTGTGTTCTTAATGAAGGCCAGCCAAGTTAGACGGAGACAGGATACAAATTCACTAGTTTGGCAAGGAGGTGTATGTCAAGAATAGCTGTTATGTAAGAGCAAACTTTATGTTTTAGTTTTTTACTTGATCTGATATATTTGAGCTGAGTAAATGGCTGCAAAAGATTTTCTAGTTTGTTATCCTACCTGTGACAGTAATCCCTAGAAGATGTTTAGGGAAAGAATAAATAAGCAATGCAAATGTTTCCCAGGGCCCTGAGGGAACCAATAGGCCTTAATAGTCCTGAGCAGTCTCACTTGGGATGCACACCTGTACCATTGTGCAAGGGGGCCAGAAGGCCCATCAAAGCTCGCACTTGGGCTTAATCCTTGCAGGAGTACCTGTCTCTGGCTCTCTTCCTTGTTGTTCCTGACTGGACCCTTAAATAGGTCCTGGACCTGGTTCATTACTTGCTTTGTCTGGGATTGCTGATAGATGTGGCTACCCAGTCCTGCTTGGATGCTATGGGGCTGCGCCCTGGTAAGGGTGCTGGGTCACGCCTGGTCCCTGTCTCCTTTTCCCTTGTGGAGCATTCCCAAAATTGCTGCTACTTCTGCTGCTACCAATGTTGTAGCAGTGCCTGTGCTATATTTCAGCATTTCTCCTTTATAGGCTGCCTGAACTGGAGGACTCAACCCACATCACGGTGGACATATCATTAATACTGTTTTACCAACCTTCCGTGACCCTGTTTTTTAAGGTAGTTACATACAAACACCTTAGACTCCTAGAACTGTTGGAAAGGCATAAATCTGTTAAAGTGATAAAAGAAAAAACTATCTACTAAGCATGTATAAAGAAATATTCACCAACATCAAACTTCCTGCAAGATGGCAAATCTGGTAACAGAAGAACCTGGCTGATAAAAAAACAGAGTATGAAGAAAAAAAAATGTGTGTATACAGTGTTAAATACAGGCGGTTGGGTAGACAAATGCATCTAATGACATGAATATAAATTTTCAGAGATTGCATCTTAATTGTTCAATCTATATCAATCTCTCCAAATATACACTCAATGCTTTTCAGCGCGTGTTCTCTATTAGATGATCCATGAACAGCATTACACAAAATATCTTGTGCAAACTGAGCTCGAATTGATTCGGGAGAGGTCTCTTTTGCCAGCTGGGGATCAGTTGGACCCATTAGTTGCCTCCACTCTTCCACAGCATTTTCCTTTGTTAAGATCATTACCACAGATGGGCCCCTGTAAAATCAATATAAGAAAGCTCTTAGACTATTCTCAGACGCAGACCTAGTTTTGACTTCAGAGGTACTATGAAGGGTTGTGGTAAGGATTACAGTATCTGAATTTTGTTAAACTGGTTCAATTGTAAAATTTGTTTCTGCGTTTTTTGTTTAAGACAATATCCTGTATTCAAAAGCCCAAAAGATTATGATGATCAGCTATCTGGATTTGGACTTTTTGTCCTAAAGAGATTCTCACCCAATGATTTCTGAAGTAAGACAATACATACTGTTTAATCAATAGCTATACTAACAATATTATGAGGAAGATATTTGTCCTACTGGTGAAGAACAAGAATTCCACCAGAAATTAGGTGGGGTTTTTTGAGGGAAAAAACCCCCAAAATAATAGTCAGTATCCTTAAGTTTGGAAAGAATTTTAAATCTTCCGTTTAAAGGAAGAGCAGTCCATGCTAGAAGCCACTAAACTATCCAGAAAAAGTGACAGAATGTAAAATCCTTATCCCACTTTGGGTGTAGCATATTTTGTTTGCACTATGAATTCAAAGTTTGATGTATACTTACATACCTCAGTATTGTATAATGAGACACTTACTTAGTCATACAAGTCACTAACTCTTCAAAAAAGGGTTTCCCTGTGTGATCCTTATAAAATTGTGTAGCCATTTCACGAGTTAAAGCTTCTTCTTTAATCTTTGAGATGGTAAATCCAGCATCTATAACTTTTTGCATAATGTCATCTAGGAGAATAACAAGGAAACTCAATCTTGATTGAAATAGTTTAAATGCAAAGAAATTTAAAAGTAAGTTTAGATGCAAAATATCACCCAAACTTTAAAAGTTTAAAAAAATACTAGACGCTTTTTTAAAAAAAATAATCACCAATACCTACTAAAATTCTACTTTCAGTATCAAACAATCATGGACAATATGACAAACACTTCAACAGTCCTCTAAAATATACAGAAACCGTTTTCATGGCACTAATCCATCTCTGTGTAGGTAACAAACCCAGGCTGTTATAAACTATACCAGTAGCATTCACTGCAGTTTCTCACACTGGACAGAAAGTGAACTGTAGTTGTAGTACTACATCACACAACATCCAGCCTGCTAAAATCAATTTGGATTGTTACAAAAGGGCAAGAAAGACTCACAAAAGCCATTGATGAATTAGCTTTAAAAAAACTACCGAAATTTGTTAGTATGGAAAAGAAGAATGCCAAGAAGAGGCTCCAGATAGAGGTTTTTTAAAAAGTGGCAGCAAAAATCTTAAAGGTAAGATGCCAAATTGTACACATTGTAATTTTTAGTTTGACCTTTCCTCCTCATTTCCTTTGTCTAATACCAAGTTAAACCAAGGATGGAAATGCATCTAACTGAGCAACGACCCCTTCTGAGTCAGTAGAGATACCTGTCTAAAATAAGTAATATGAATTTGGAAAGCCTCCCTCTGACTTAGAAGGATGCTGGATGGCTTGTTTGCACAAGTTCCTGGCTTTTAAATTTAGCTAAGAACTCTTACTTCAATTGCCCACCATTCTTGTGAAGAAAGAGCTATAGGTAGCTTTAAACAAAGAAAACGTGACATTTAAGACCTCAATATGAATTATGCAAACCCTGTAAAAACATTTCTCTGCATGAAAAAGGCATTTCAGAGAGTGAAAATAATGCATCTGGCATGATTTACTGCAGTATACATTGCTAATTTTTGTAGAAATTACAGCTGTAGACATAACCCAAACTTTCTAGAGCACTTACCTTTATGATTCTTAGCAGCATCAGGTTTGATTAATGCCAGCGTGTGTTCCTGAGGGAAGAAGAACTCTAATTCCTTCTGAGCATCATCAGGTGTAGAACTACCATGCAGCTGACCAATCGGTATGTTTTCAACCGCATACATTGCACGTAAACTAAGAGTCATTAAAAGAGTAAGTTACTTAAAGGAATAGCCATTTTGAGCTCCAGCTATGACTTAACCTAGTGAATATATAAATTAATGTTGATCCGGCAACTTAAGTGCTTGATGATTTCTCTGTAGGAGGAGAAACCTTTATTGTCTAGAGAAAGAACAATCAGCTTCTTAATTAACTACCTGAAATATGAACACCTTCCCTCCTAACTGTCTTCTTGGTATATTTCCAAGATAATAACAGTTCTTAAAGAAACAGGTAAGATGATATCACAGTAGTTTCTTAGAACAATAAAATAAGCAAGTAAAACTAAGATGTTAATTTATAAAATGTGTAGAAGAAACTTAGTCACATATAAAATACATTACTGGGAAGTTTTCATTAAGCAAAGAAAATAAGCTTATGTTCTGAAAAATAATGGTGCTATTTCAAGAAAAAAAAATCAATAAACATGAGATATTACCAGTATTTTTTGCACCTAGAAAATTAATAGCAATAGTTCTGCAGACCTCAAAGCCTAAAAATTGCCATCCAAGGTCACAAAGATTCAGATTAATAGGCAAGTAGCCTGTTCTTGCAACTGCCAGAGCAAGATTATAAAAAGGATGTTACAGGTGGACTCTTCCTGTGATAAGTGCTTGTACCAGCCAAGGATTTTTCTCTGACTCAAGAGATCTTCTTTTGCTTCAATACCCTTTTTTGAACTCAACTTTTCATTATGTTTAGTAGCCATTATTTCTCAAAAAATGCTATAGTAACTATGTGTAATACAACACTTCCAAGAAAAGCTTAACAAAGTGCAGAAATATATGCCAGTTTCCACATGATGGCACTATGGTTACACCAGTTGGAATGTGGTATTCATTGAGATGAGGAAAGTGAAAGTATATTGGAAGTTGTGAATGATAGTTTACTAGTTTAAGTATTACCTGTTTGGTTTTTCCTTCTTAGCCCCTTCAACAGTCTTTGGGCCTAATAAATCTCTCCAGTGTGCTATTGCGTTTTCTCGTGTTAGAGCAAGTACAAGAGTTGGACCACTGTAAAATGAGAAAACTTGCATTAAACCCACAAAATATTAAACTCCCTGTAATTTGTAAAAGGAATTTGATTATGTATAGTCCAGGCCAGGAAAATGAGCCCTAGTACTGGAGGATTTAAAAACCCATCTGCATTTAAACATATGCAGTCTGATAATACTTTAAGGGGCTTAAATGCAAATTCAGATTTCAAAATTACTGAATGCTAACAAAACAGCAGGAACATTGCAGAACCGGGCTAACCGGGCTATGTCTTTATCATTAGACATAAAAATGCTGATCAGCTCCTAAGTTTTTCTGTTTGTCCTAGCCATGTCCCAGCTTCATATGAAAGTAATGATTTATTTTTCCTCCCTAAGGAATCCAGCACACATCATAGATGAAGATTTCAGAACTCTCCTACAGACAACCCCAAAACAGCCTTCCATATCAGAGCTCAGCTGTTTTCACCCAAATGAATGGAATTCACATCTGACTCCAACATCCTATGTACAGAGATATGGAGTATCTAGTAATTTTTTAAAAACTGATTTATTTATCTGCTATACCTGGGAATTATCTCATTATCTGCATTTGTCTGAGTTTTTTTGAGTTTTACTAAATGCTCAGATACATGTGTATCTTGTAGCCATGTATTATTCAGGATAATTATTCATTGTGAAAAGTTCAGTCTCATTTATATATCCACATGCTCATTTTTCATTCAATATACCTGGTCATTTGCTCTAGAAGGACTGGGAAGTAGTCTTGATTTTCGTGCTCTTTGTAAAATTCACGTATTTGTTCTTCAGACAGGATTATTTCTTTCTGCATTGCTATTTTGAAGCCGTCATCCTTTATTCTTTGCATGATAGAATCTATTTAAAATATTGAAATAATGCTAAATTGCCATGGATTCTTTAATTGGTACAGTTCCAAAGAAATGACATGGGCTTTCCAATCATAATGTTAAATTTTTACAGGTGAATTAATTTCTTAACTGAAGAACAGAAAACTAATTCAAAGCAACTGCTAGCATTGCCTGGTCACTCAGAAAGCTGATGCTCACCTCAAGGCTTTCTCTCACTTCAGAAACCTCAGTAGGAATTCCTGACTGAGAAATATGGTATGTGTTATTATCACCAAAAGAAGGTCTAAGGCTTTTGAATAGGTAAACGTTGATCTGATTAAGCCCTACAAGATCACATGCATAGTAAGCAGTGTTTAGTACAACTCAAAATGGCTCTATAATTGCCTATATTTGTACTGCAAAACTTCTGCTCTGAGTGACATTCTAGATAACAATCAAGAAAATACACAAGGAGAGATCAAAATTGTAGTCCTTCAGATCTCTGTGTATAGATTATTTCCAATGCAGAGATTCTCAAGTTAGAAATAAAGGTGCTTTCTAGAATCTAGGGAAAAATGAAAATATGTGGCATAGAACATCCTGGGGCAGTTGTTTTTCACCTTGCCATTGATCTACCTCTGACCTGCCACTCGCGGATAATATCAGCTGCTTCATTATGGCAAGAAGTAGGATCACCTACACGATACTTTGAAATTGCTAGCTTCTCTGAGAAGTCTTCTAAAAAAATGCCATCCATATATACAATCTAAAGACATTCTTGAAAAATCGGGCAAAGTAACAAAATAGTGTTGATGTTTATGTTCTCAATATATCAAAACCACTCCCCATGTAACTTTTTTCCTGACAAAGATTACTGTTAGTTTA
Organism: Rhinoptilus africanus; assembly: GCA_013400135.1. Taxonomy (NCBI): domain Eukaryota; kingdom Metazoa; phylum Chordata; class Aves; order Charadriiformes; family Glareolidae; genus Rhinoptilus; species Rhinoptilus africanus. Next base: position 59,257 of record VXBO01010218.1, read on the forward strand.
ATGCTGGGGAGACAACATAACCTAAGAACATTTCATCAGTAGAGTTAGAATTTTTAAAGCTCAAAAAATGAGAATTTTTATATATCCTCAGTGGAAATCGTAAGTATTAACACTTACTCCGTCTTTCCTTTAAGAGACAAGGTCTAATTAAGGCCAAGGTCTTTTCAGCTTTTTGGTCTGTTTTGTTTTTACCAAAATTTGGGAAAAAGAAGGCAAGTTGCCTGCTGGCATCTTCTACACTGTCTTGTACATCACATATATTTAATATACTCTCAGTTTCTCCGTTTCCTTCCAACCTAACAAGACACAAAGTAATACAACATTTAAGTCACCGCATGCATTAAAAACTGACTTGAAAATGTTCTCCCTTAATGTTTAGTTAAATTAAGAATAGAAGGCAAACTAAGTTTTTATTAAATTCAAATTCATAACTGAAGTAACATTTCTGAGAAGAGAATTATTAATATTCTCAGAAAGTACTTTGTCATGTGCTGAGAAAGAGAAATCTCAGCCATGCAGCTTTTCTAATTCTCCTCCAGCTTATTCAAAATAGTCTCTCTTTCTCTAGACAGAAGTACCACTGACAAGTGCACAGCATATAATGAAAGATCAATAAAAGGATTGTGTTTAACTCATGTACAGCATGATCATAAAAACGACAGCAGTGCAGAATTGTCTTTAACAGAGATACCTCTGATTGTTTCTAGCCTGTATTTCTAAGCTTTATTTAGCTATGTAAAGACAGTCACTCTTGGCCATTTACAGAAAATGCAATATTCCCCAGTGGTACTAAATTAATGCAGAAAGGGATACAGCAGGCATCAACAAAAATATCAATTATTATGACAAGTTTTTCTTTGAAACAAAGTATTTAAATTCATGTTTCTTTAAGTAAATCTCATGTCTAAATATAAAACTTGACCCAATAGTTGAATTTTTGTGAACACTCTCTGCTCTTTATTGTCTGATGCTGCGTATACAGCTATCATCCCCTTCAAAATTCATAGAATTGTCAGGGTTGGAAGGGACCTTAAAGATCATCTAGTTCCAACCCCCTGCCATAGGCCCTGCCAATTCTCTACAAATATTTGGGACTGGGGGAAAACAGACATTTCAACACACCATGGTTGTGAACAGCTAATCCTTACAACGTTTCTGTGCACCTTGGGTGCAGGGAAACAAAACCCTCCCACTTGTTTGCTGACTTTTAGAGTGGTCCCAGGGAGCAAGGCATGTTTCAGGTGTCCTCTAGTCTCCCTTGGGCCACATCTACAATTTCCCAGCATACATAAAAGTAAATGTGGGCAAGGGTGCAACCTTCAATGGGCAATGCCAGCGGTCACTTTGGGTGAACTAGTATGAAGTAGAATTGCATGGAGTACATCAGCTTTGAAGAATGGCACTGTTCCCATTGGTCTGACAAGCCATCCAAGGCTAGTTCAGAAATGGCAAGAGATCAGAGGCCTTTGCTTGTCGTCTTTACCTAGGAAGCAGGTGTTTTGCGTTCCCACAGGAACTGTGATTGCATCTCTAATGATGGCCTTGCGAAAGACCAGGTGAAGAACTCTGCTTTTGCACCCTGTGCATACGGGCATGTGTGCAACAACGTGCCTTGGTTTATGGTGTGTTTCAAATACTGTAACTGAATCACATATACATATTTTCACTGTTAATTACCCATCTGGATTGTCAGCCTCAAGCTCATCAGGCCCACTCTCACTCAATTTACGTAGTTCTTTCCAGTGAGGAATAGGATCAGTTGCTTCTTTTTTAGTGATTACCAAAACATGGCATGGTCCACTCATCATGAATTGAACAAAATCTTCAAAATCAGGCTAAAAAACATAATTTTTCCCCTATGAGTTGCAAGATCTCTGAGTTTATCATCAGCAATGAGATAACCATTCTTTCCAAAGTAACAATTAATTCCTGTTCTAAAATGGCATTCACATACTCAATCTGTCAAATTGTTTGGGAAGTTTTTTGCTTAATAATTTGAGACAATGCCACTATAAAATGTCTAAAACACAATTAACTGAGGTAAACAAAGTCATAAAATTACACTAGGCAATTACCACATGTTCTTCCAGGTTAAAATGCAAATGACATGAGTGAAGAAAATGATCTTGAAACTCAATGCGACCAAATGCTATGCTTGCAGTAGCACATATAGTGTGACATGAAAATCTGCAATACAATTCCAGCCATAATTTTTGAAACTAAAAATCATACAGCTGGCTGCAAATATAGACCACAGATATTTGTAAGACATTTATAGGCTTTTCCTTCATTCTCTTTGCTATGCTCTTTTCAGTCCTTCACTTCTTTTCAATCCTACAAATGTACATTTTCATCAGAAAATAACTTTTGAAGCTGTTGTGACTTTTTTAATCTTTCTTGCTTTTATGTCATCTTTTTCTTCAGTGTTGTGAATTTCCTCAAATATCTTCTCTCCTTTTAAATATTTGATTAAATCTTTTCTTTACCAGTCACCCTCATCTGATTGTATATGATACATTTTTTCCTTTATTTCGTCATACAAAGATGAAATATTCACATGCGTGCTTTCAATTCGTTACATCTCTTTCAATTATCTTCGTATCTATGCATGAACTTAAAATCATTTCACAAAATGAACAAGCTCAAGAGAGACAGAATAATTTTGCCCACTGAGCACAGAGTAATCTATATTCCATATTGTCACTTTAAGGTAATTATTTTTCATTTTAGAATTACGCTTAAAAAATGGCAAATAATTGGCTCCTCAATATGCATAGGGCGCTCTGAACCCCTTCTGATAGTTCATAGTAGTTTTGTTATTCTCCCTGTCCTAATGTTGGTTAGGATCTGCTGCAGTGTAGTAGTGCTGCCATATATCAAACATTGCATACTTTATCTGCGTCTTTGTTCTTCCCACGTCACCCTCTACACCTAACTAATCTCAAATTTGGCTGCTGTTCCCATGAAGATAACTTATTTTTACCTCTATTTCAAAACCATCTCTGTCTAAACTAGAATCCCAGCTTGGCCAAAACCAAGTTTTTTACAATTCCTCACGAGCTCTCCTGTTACTACCTTTCTAAACCATAGTGCAACTATCTGGTGATTACTATCGGATTTCTTTTTTCCCCTCTGGCTTCAGCAGGAACCATCTTGTCTCACTCTCATTCATTTGGAATGCCTTAGGAACATTTTCCCAGCTTCTATGTTTCATTAGGCCAACCTTTTCATTGATCTCTTCCACTGGCCCCTCTAATAATACCAAACAAACTAGTTGTCTGTATGTAATTCCAGCTTCTGTCTATCTTATGCAGATCTTCAACAGGGAAAGGTATAATTATTTGCTAAGGACCTTCACTTTTTGTGATTCAGATCCCTCTGTAGAGTTGACTTTCGCTATCACACTGGCAAAGCACTCGACAATATCCTGGTGCTAGTTTGCTAGACCACTACCATTTAACGGTGACCAAAATAATAATTTAACAAGACCAACTTTCTGTCTATCCTTAGCTATTTATTGTCTCCTAAAATAGGATAGGACCAGAAATATGCTTCCTCTTTCTGCCTTGCTTATTCCCAGTACCACCCTGTGAGAAAAGCTGTAAAGAAGAAAAGATGTAATATATAATATCACTTATTTTCTTGTTGGAAGAGTATGTGTCAAATAGATACATACTGCCATATCCATGATACCGATTTTTGGTTTTGTGCTACATTTCATCTCCTAACAGCCTATGTTTAGGGCTAGCACTAAGGGTCATACACATTCTAATAACAAAGAACTACAAAATCTTTTAGTGTTTAATTGGAGTTCAGTTTAATTTAGTTGGAACATTAGAGTGCTACCAAACCATATTTGTATGAGTTGACAAGAAAAAAAAGAGATCACATTTCCTTTTTCATATGTACTAAATCTTCATTACTTCAGTTCTTCAACATATTAAAAATTTACAAGCCAGAGATTTGCAAACACATATAGCTACAATTATGTGTTTTACCTCTTCCTTTTCTTTAGGTTTTTAGTCTGTTTTTACCTGGTCTTTATTCCGGGCATAGAATGCTCTGATTTGCTCTTCAGTTAGCATTTTCTCCTCTGCTACTTCAATGCCAAATCCTGCCTTTCTAATCTGTAATTATTCGGTTATTACTTAGTGGTATTTGAAAATGGATATACACAAAAACATAGTTAATATAAATCTAAAGATTAATTAATGTTAGAAGCTATCTCCAGTTTAAAATTCTCTGAAATATTCCAAATATAACTTACACTTTTGCCTAAACTAACTTTCCAGCTTTTCAAAGGATTTCACTAAATTCAGGATAACAATGCCCAGTATGTTAAAATTTGTGAAAAATATGGTTCAGTGTATGTATTCATTCAGTAGTTAATAATCCCTTTTATTTAACATTGAATAAAGTAATTTTGACCATTATAAGTGATTAACATGCAACCACTTCTAAAAATGTTTTTATAAACTGTATTGTAATCACAGTAGTCATGTAAATGTGTACTTGTCAACAATTGTTATATTAGGCTAAACTACTTTGCTTTAGAAACAGTAAATAAACAAAAATAATATCTATTTTATATTTATTTTTTTTAAATTATATTACTGCACTAAATTCAAGTGTGTGCAAGAGATGCACACTTACATCAAAACTCAGAGTCCACTGGTAGGAGGTTTATACCATATACTGGTATTTAAAGAACAAAGGAACTACCTAGCCCCAGTACTGATCATAAGCCAATATCAATCTGTTTACCAGCACTCTGCTCTTTAAAAGCCCCTATGATGCTAATGAGTGTTTCCAGACTGCCTTGACGAGGCTGAGTGTAGAAACAGAATGGGTATGCACCTCGTAAGGTGTGTACAAAGGCAGAGCCAACTAGCAGCTGCAGCTCCAGCTAAATTGCTTTCAAGCACTGCCTACTTTTTTTTTTTTTGCATTTACTCAACCTCCTTCCTTTCTGGTCAAGGTAGAGTCATTGCAGAAATAACCTGCACAACACTCTGGTTTTCTTTCCTGCCAAGGTCACTGGCCCTGTCATAACACTCTTTAAAATTAGCATAATCTTATCTTAATATATAGTGTTAGGAGATCTTTTTTGGTAACAGAAACAGTTATAAATTCTTGTAATTGAAAGGAGCATTCCTATAGTGTATTCTGGAAGGCAAAAGAATTTTTTTTCACTGTGTGATGGGTTAAACAAATACTAAACCCTTGGATGCACCCTTGCATACTTGCTGGAATCACATTCTTCGCTGCAGGAACAAATATTACACTACTGAGAAATATTAGTGTATAATCTGTGATTATTAGTGCACATGAATTAACCTCACCATCTACACACACGTATTGTCATGTGCATCTGCACACACACACTCTTTCACAACGAACTTAATTGATTTATGTGTGCCTACAATTCTTAAATATGCTGTGTGAAGGATTAACTTCACCGCCACAGTTTCTAGTTCTTGTTTCTATTGCAATATGAGGGGAAAAAAAGGACACTTTTCTGTTTGTAGATTTCACATGTCAGTGATTGTCACAGTATGAATCAACGTCACACCTCACCTAGTGACATAAAATATTAAAGCAGTGTCACTCTGAATACAATTTTATTTTAGGCCAAAATGATCTTGCTTTTATCATCCTTATCAGAGAAGCACTAACAGGTCTTGTTCTACAGCCTGGGCATAAATTAGGATCTACTCAATCTTACATCTTGCTCAGCTAAAGCAAGATCTCTTACATCTATGCCTTGGCTAAGTAGGATGAATGAATCTTCAAATTTGGTCTACCTTTTGTTTAATTTCTTCTACACGTCCCTCTAAGACATCATCAGGTTTTATAATTCCAACAGAGTATCTGACTACTTCTTCTGAGAAAAAGGAAAAAACAAAACAGGTGACAATGAATACATTTATCAAAATAAATACACAACTAAATTTTCTGTTACTTACAGGTGGGTTTATCTAAATACTTCTCCATTTTACTATTGAGATGGACAAAGAGTGGTTCCAAAATATAAGTGACTCCAACACTTAAAGTATGTCTTGGAGTGTGGGACCATCTTTGGCCATCCCTGGAATCCACATTCCTGATGAACCACTGGTGTTTTGTGTCATATGGTAGAGAAATGGTTCACATGAAGCTAGGTGTGGTGGATAAAGTAAAATTCAGGATTACAGTTTACCTAGGGAGCTCTGTATGCACAAGACCAGAAATGTGAGAGGAATTAATATTACTAGAGAAAATTCATGAAGTGAAAATATGCATGAATATTGGAGATTTCCATTAAAATATACAGTTATTGTCACAGTAGATGTTTGTTTCCTTAGCACTGTGGAAGCTGTAGTCATTTACAATAGTCATTGAAGTAACACGTGCTTGCTAACACAACCTAATGTTTAAAGCAGGAGGTGTTCCTGGGTTTATACATAGAGTTACAACATCCATAGCATACAGATCCTTGCAAAATGACAGAAAGAGGTCAGAAGAGAATACAAACTACATCCTTCTTTGCAGAATCTGAGGTTCACAGTTAAATGTTAGCATGTAATTCAGTCAGATCTCAAACACTGTAGAAGAACTTGATAGCTGCAATGGAAACACCAGACTAATACTTGTTTCCAGTACTAGAAAGCACTCACAGGCACCTGCACATGGTAAGGAAAATATTACATCAAAGTGTTAGTCTGTTATTACTTCTGAGGGATCCCCTAACCTGAAGCTGAAAACTCTGTTCCCTGATTTTGTCACACATTTAGGTTCTGTGGATTAGAGTAAAGTCTGTATATTATTGCTAAAGGATTTACAATACCGTACTACTAGGTCTCAGAGGGTTTAAAGCTGAGGTCAGGAGCATGTCACTTGAACCACACAATAAAGGCGACATGAAGAGGAAGGAGAATGGACATAATTTAATATGTGACAGTGACTGAATGCCTTATCACAGGAAAAAAAAAAGCCAAAATAATGAAAAAGGGAGAGGATGGAGGAGTTTATTCCACGTGAACATTGCCAAATGACATTCTGTGCATATATGAAGCAGTAGGAAGCTTCAATAATCACAGATAACAACAAGAATAGGAAAGATGTAGGTCTCAGTTCACGACAAGCCCAAAATAAATCATAGCCATGACACTCACAAGCAGGATGGTCTGTATTTTTCAATCTTTTTGGAACCTTATCCTACTCTTGTGGATTTATGCTCTTATGCAAGTCTGTTCTTTAGTGCTTAAATCTAATCTGGTGAAAGAGTTAATTAAAAATAATCTGAAATACAAGGCATACCATTCCTTCAGATAACTCTTCAAGTCTTCACAGGCTGCCCTAATACAGATGTTTCTGTAGAACATCCAATGGTTAACAAGCACCATCTCAAAAGTACATAGCTAACACAGAGACTGTGTAGAAGTGACTTTCAGGCACTAGTTTTACACAGGAAAATTCCTTCTGCTCTGTGCCAGGGACCGGAATTCTGAAGCTTTCCAAAGTGGCATGAAAACACTAATGATGACAGTCCAATATCTTTATTCCTTACAGAATAAAGCTTCCCCTCAGTTTCATATCCTCAATTATGACCTCTCATATTATTAACTCAAAGGAAGGTCTACTGGTGATGGACATACACAATTCTTAAATCAAGAAACTAAGAACACATTTGTTCTTTTTCTTTCTGTTAATATTTCTAAAATAAATCAGATATATTTACCCTCAGGTACATCCTCCTCAACAGCCTCTTCTGATGATTTCTCTTCTAGGAAAACAAGTTCATCTACCTAAAATAAATCCAGTGCAAGTACATCACCAGTATGAAATTAAAGTCACCAAACATAGCTGTCAGAACTTTATACTTTTACCTTAATGTAATAACATTTGCTACCCAGGAAAATGAGCAGTTCTAGGCTCTGGGCTGCCCTGATGTTCCCTAAGTATAGTTTGTTAAAAGTTTCCTTTTACTGTAAGTGGAGTTCTTTGATGTCCATTTTCACTCCAAACAAGCAATGAGACGCGACTATTTACCAAGTCTGTACTGGTATTGTATCATGCATTCTTACAATGCATTCTTACTGTTATATATGACAAATATTCAGTCCTGAAAGAAAAAAGATGACTAAAACCTTTATGTGCTAGTGACATTTCATCCATCTTTCCATTTCTTGCATTAATAGGCTAGTGTGTACATTTCTTAAGATTTTATAAAGTACCATTTAATGTAAATTCCAAAAAAAAACCCAAACCCTCACATATGGCACTATATTGTCAAGAAAAAATACAAAAAAATTTAAACATTGTATTACAGAACATATTATCACAGGCGTTGAGAGAAACCTTGTAAGTGTAATAAAAAACTTAATTTATATTTAAGTATCTGTTTTGCCAGTACCTCAGCGCGTTTCTTCTGCCCAGCTGCAATATCCCTCTCTTCTTGCACTAGCTCTGTTATTTTCTTACGTATAAGAGGAGCGTTGACACCTCTCACTATTGCAGTAATTTTGCCATTCTGTAAAAGAGAAAATAACACTCTCAGTGAGTTTTTATCACTTAGTTTACACATTAACTTGAGCTTTGGAACATGCTGTATCTTGCTT
>VXBO01010218.1:80852-120553 GCA_013400135.1 Rhinoptilus africanus
AAAAGAAAGGAATTCCTTCTGTCAGAGTGTTTAGCTGCCAACTTAGGCAGTTTCAGTGTAGCTTGTTCATTTTAGATGATGTTCTTCAATAATAAACATTATCAAAAGACTCTGCAAGTCTACACTTTCAGTGGAACAAGTATAACAAAAATATGCTTTGTTAGGTTAAAGTATATAGTTCTGCGAAACTCTTAATGAATTTAATGATGGCATACTTAGCTTATCCAGACCAGAACTTTTGGTGGTCATTATAAAAGGCAACAGAGAAACAAGGTTAGGAGTTTACTGTCTTTTTTTTTTTTTTTCTGAATCAAAACAATTCTGTAAGTATACTGAAAATATGCTATGGATAAACCAAAGTGAATTCATGATGAATGACTACATATTTTTTCTGAGTAACTTTAAAACTACTTCACTCCATTTTGTGCATACCATTTCATTTCAGATCTGCTCTTTGTCATGAGTTGCTAATGCCCAGAATCACTTAGTTTCAAATTACTAACATTCTTTTACAAAGTAATGAAAACCAGTTGTAGGCATTGCTGAGACTTGTAACCCTTGAAAAAAAAATAGAGATGGGTTTTCCCTAATACATGCTTGGATGCCAGTGCCTATGTAGCTGTGATGACTACCTTCTAGTAAACATACTGGAGGCTTTAATCACCTTAATTTATAATCTCTTGTGATCTCTTCTGTAGCTGTATAGTCCACAGGCATGCTGGTGGTGTAGTTTATTCAATCTGTGCCTTTGGCTTGCTAGATTTCCTGAATGTGTCCTGGTGTTCCTCCTGCCTCTCTGCCTGGATTCATTCTAGGATTGCTTTTGATGGGAGAGCGGCCAACCTTCCCAGCTCTTCTGCAGAACCGTTCTTAGCCTGGCAGCGTACCAGTCTGTAACTTGAAAGCTCTTTTATGTGTGCATTGTTTTTTTTTTTTCATCATCCATGAGTAGACAGTGGGTTTGATAGCAGTGGAAGAGCTCTCTGATTTCTTGTATTGTTGAAGAAAACAGAAAGAAAGTATGTGAAATGATGGACATTTTAATTTCTTGAAAACAAAAATAGCTGTTATGGTTTAGACAGATAGTTGTAAAACTGAAGAATGTGATGCTTGCTGCTGTAAATGCAGATCTCCATTGCACAGACTGTTACTGCTACAGTGAGGTACAACTATACTGATAAACAAAGAAACAGCATAAAATAAATTAACAATATAAGAAATTTTCCATAAGGACTTACTTTGACACATCAACATGTGTGCTTTCAAGGTGAGAGACCAGATGACTCCAAAACCAAGCAATTATCTTCTAGGTGGCAATCCAAGACTGCTACAAGTTACAGTTGTGGAGGCTTGAGGGGTAATTAATATTAGTTTTGCCCATAAATTGTAACTAACATGATGGAATTGACAGCTTGCTTTCAGAGAATGACCTGGCTCTGTCAGTGGTAGGTACATCCCCCTGATTTGCCTCAAAGACATGAATGAGAACTGTAAAGGATGTCACTAATACATAAAGCTTTGCACACATTGTACCACAGAAAAGAGGTTCATGAATGCTAGCATGGAATATATAGAAAATGTGTAGATGAAAAGGAACTGGGAGAATTTAGTGTTTTAGAAGTCTTGATAAATATGGGCATTAATCCTTCCAAGTAATGTAGCTATCACTTCTGGAACTTGGTGCCCTAGAGCAAGAAAAATTAGGGATCTTTTAGACTACCTTAGTCTAGAATCTAAAAATGATGTGAATGACAGCATGGGTAATAGTTGTGGATGTAGTACACATGACAATATATTTCTTTAATTTCTGCCTTCGATAAAGTTTTACTGTTTTGACTGGGAGATCTGAATAGGTATACGTGAAAAGCTCTACCATATTGATGGTAGTAAATGCCAGCAGGGTGAGTCTAGAGGAGAGCCACGAAGATGACCAGAGGGCTGGAGCACCTCTCCTACGAAGACAGGCTGAGAGAGTTGGGGTTGTTCAGCCTGGAGAAGAGAAGGCTCCGGGGAGACCTCATAGCAGCCTTCCAGTACCTAAAAGGGGCCTACAGGAGAGATGGGGAGGGACTCTTTATCAGGGAGTGTAATGATAGGACGAGGGGTAACAGTTTTAAACTGAAAGAGGGGAGATTTAGATTAGGAGTCAGGAAGAAATTTTTCACTCTGAGGGTGGTGAGACACTGGCACAAGTTGCCCAGGGAAAGTTGTGGATGCCCCATCCCTGGAAATGTTCAAGGCCAGGCTGGATGGGGCTTTGAGTAACCTGGTCTAGTGGAGATTGTCCCTGCCCATGGCAGAGATCTTGGAACTAGGTGATCTTTAGGGCCTTTCCAACTCTAACCATTCTATGAGTCTATGAAAAAATACAGGATCAGACAACTGTATCATCTTTACACATTAAGATGAGCACCAAAATATGCTTGAGGAAAGATTTAGGTTTTTAGAGAATACCAGACCTGAAAATGTGATGGAAGGTTACATGGATGCTTGAATTGTGATGTAGTCCAAGCAGAATATGCTGTTCCTTTCCAGTCGTGGGGCAGGCTAGTGTCTGCACAGCTCTATTGGGTAGAAAGGTTTATAGTATATGAAGTGCTGTTCCTTGCTAAGATAGGAGCGGAAATTAAACAGTACAGTAAAATAGCCACTAAAAACTTTGCCAGAGACTAATTGAGTTATGTTTTGGTGACCATAATGAATAAAATAGCCAAGCAGTTGGAGCACAATTTGGCTGCTGTAAGAGTTTGTTTTGGTTTTGTATTTAAATTCCCTACTAATTGGCACTATGTGGTCATTTAAAAGAAAAAGTAAGATAACTTACAGTTTATAAACAGGAAGAACGCACAAGGCAGAGACAGTTGAACAGATCACATGGAGAAGGCTAAATCTAAATAAAACTTGGTTAATTTGTTCTGAGTCTAAAGAATATGCCAAAGGAGTTGAAACTTTTTCAAGCTGTACTCATTCAAGCCTTTGTTGGAAAAAGTTACACTGAGTTATTCTCTTTATTGACACATTCAGACTCTGATCCAACTCATGCAAGTAAAAAAGACTATATATTTCTACACAATTTGTTGTATATATGCTCTACGATAATAAAAATATTAGGAACAGAAAACAGGTCATGATACAATGTCTGCAGTCATCACAACATTCAGCCAACTGTAGCTTTCAGAAATATACCCCTGTCTTTAGAAGACTAATGGTTAGACATGGTGAATGCCGGTGTCACATTCAGAAAATTTTTAAACGTTAGATCCTGTTTCACTTGTCACTTTAACATTCAAGGCTTTATGCTGGTTCAACTTGTTTAATAGATGCCAAGTCCTGGCTTGTAGGCAGCACGTATCTGCATATAGAAATACTGCACAGACTCATAGCCAAGCTTTCACCTGGCATAGGCCACACTTTTTTTACTAAGGACTTTGAGGGATATACGCTATGTGCCTCTCCAGTATGTGGCAGAAGCATCAGATAAACTACAAGTGATCATTTCTGTCCTATGTTCCTCTGGATGGGAAAAGGAAATCTGCGTTTTGATCATTTAGGGAGTGATCATACAGGGTGGTCATTGGAGGAGAGAGTAATAGTCACTTGTAAGCAGAAAGTTTTTATGTGTCTGGCGATGTACTTTTATCTATAGATGAAGGGTCCTGCTGGAAAAGGATGGTATGGAACAAGCCTGTGGCTGGATGACTCATCCTGTCCATGAGCTGCAGCTTGAGTTTCTCCCAGGGTTTCTCCCAGGGAATAGCTGTTAGCCTCAACCAGCACAAACGTGTGCTAGAGGATGAGAAATCACCTCTGAGTCATCTCAAAACCAGGTTTACCTCTGCTGTAGTGTTTCCCTTCCTGTGCTCCAGCTGTACACCGTGCATGCATATCCTTCATGTCCATAGGCAGTGCTCCCAGTTTTAAGGATGGTTATTGCACACAGCCTAAGTGCCAAACGCCCTACCAGTCCCACGGGCTCACCACAGCGGTTGCAGGGGTAGCAGACTTGTTCCCCCAGCACTGGTCTTGAACACAAAGGCAGGTAGGAAGCATGTATATATGCATTTATATATATGCTGCAAACTCAGTATGAAACCGTACGCAGCAATTCCTTGCTTACAGATTGCTGACAGAGATGCCATCCCATATGCTGTTCCTAGTACAGATGGTAATATGTCCTAACAATTTGTTCCTGAAATAAAATTTCCTGGTGGAAGATGGTCCAACAGTGAAATAAAGTAACTGGAGGTCCATTAGGGAACCAGGGATTTGTATTTTAGATATATTGATGAGGACTTATTTAAACTACTTACTGATTTTTTTTTTAACATTGTAGCTTCTGTTCACTAATACTCTTTTTTTCCTTTTTTTTAACAAAGTCAGCTGTTGATCCTGGTGATTATCCTCACTGTTCAAATTCAATAGACTTCAAGACCAAAGCTGATGAATTTCAAACTGAAGCCCAGCGGAAGTTTATAAACTTTCCTCTTTCAATGTCTGTTTTAGTTTTCAAGCTCTGTGTGTTACTGATAACACAGTATACAAATATATACTGATATGCTGATCTAAATGCAATGATATAGTCATCACACCTAACTGGGAGAGTTTTGCCGATAATTTCTTTTAAATTATTCCGTCTCCTATAGGGGCAAAATCTCTCTCACTCTGCAGGCAGCTGTTTAATCCTTAAATGAGAGAGGTTCTATATTTATTTAAAGGATGAAACAGGCTATAAAAATGGTAAGCCTGTTAAGAATAATTAAACGATCTTCCAGTTTTTCCCAAGATGACGTATTGGTTTCAGCTTTCTGCTCTGTAAAACAATACAGTAGTATTATACAGTACATGTATATTTAAATTCAGTATTTTATAACTACATGTTAAACAGACCAAGTTTATTTGTTTTATACAAGTATCTGTAAATACAGTTTTACATTCAACATCTGCAGCTCTGCTGCACTCTGGCACCCACCACAGACCACATCCTTGGTGACATTCAGTATTTTATAACTACATGTTAAACAGACCAAGTTTATTTGTTTTATACAAGTATCTGTAAATACAGTTTTACATTCAACTTTGAGCACATACAAAGATAAAACTAGTTTTAAAATCTGATTGCCCACATTTTTTCACCTAAATTTTTTCAGTGTTCTAAATTATGTCCAACTACCCGGTTAATATATCTCATAACTACTTTTTAAGTTTTCATTAACTAAAGCTCAAAACTTCAAAACTTTTCCATATGAGTCTACTGCTAATTTCACTTTCACCACTTTGCCCAAAGTTTCAGCATCTGGATCACAAAAAGAAGCAGAGAGGTACTTTACTTACAGGTGGCAGAAGTACATTTGTCTCTTGTATAAAAATTCTGATAGCTTTTTCTGTTTAATGCAAGTCAGGTGGGGTATATAGCACAATGGAGTCATCAACATACCTAGAATTTTAAGTAACACACTTTCTGGAGCCAGAACATATTTTCTCTGTGTCTCAAACTCATTTATAATTTCCAGGTTAAAATAAACATGCTGTATTCCAAAGCAGTAAGATATGTAACTTCATCTTCAAACCTAGTGCTTTATCATACCACTCAGCTTCACTTGGTTTGCTTCACTTATATGATCCGCATCAGACAGGAGTGATGTCAGTGACCTGACGAGTTCAACACAGCCTAATCTTGGAAGGTTGCTCAAAAGAGAATATTTGATATTAAAACCAGCTGCCTGAAGAAGAATCTGAATTATAGAAATTTTTCTTTGTTGAAAGCTTCCCAGTGACTTGGCCATGTAGCTAAACTGCAATGTTCCATACAAGTTTTAAAACGTTTTGTCTGTGTGTGTATAGGAAACCTGGCAGTAAAACACAGCCATAGCAGCAAGTTACAGTCATACCGAACAAAAACACGCAGAGATGTCAGCTGGAGACAAGGGAAAGCTCTCAGGTTTTCTTGTTTTCCTTGTAACGTCTGCCCAGCATTAGCTCTATATGATCACACTTTGGTTGCATTTTTACTACTAAATTGAACCACATGCATGATAATTCACTGGCGTTGGGCTTTCTTAGTAAAACTGTAAACTCTTAGAATCATATGTAAATTTGATGACTGGTCTCAGGAAAGTATTTATCCCTGACAGACAGCACTTTCCCTAAACATCTCTTGCACATGGTGTGAAAATTGGGGGGTGCTAGGAGTGACTACTGTTTACTACTATGAGCATGCTTGTTTTGGCATGTCTCAGTGAGCCTCAGTCCGTGCTCTAGGTTCTACTGGACATAATAATGACATACTATAAAACACCTACTCCTTTCTTTTTTGACCTCAAGTTGAAGAAGGACATGGGGCTGGGAGGATGCCTGCCTTTCTTCTAGCCAAAGAGGGTCTGAGACAGCTCCAACTAGGCCCCCTTGGGAACCACAAGAATGGAGATTTTGAGTACCATGTCCTATTTTCTCAAGACAGTGAGGAAGACAATGTGGATGTTCAGGAGAGCCCAGGGCTGAAACCTGTCAACTGCGGGTTGGCATATGTAAAGTCGCTGTGTTGGACTGCAGCAGCTCTTTGAGTCAAAGGCCTGGGTTGAGAGGAGGGGATCTCAAGTATGTTGTCTCCAGCTCCCTTTTCGTCTGTGTTCATTTTCTAGAAGCATCATGCCAACCTCCAAGAACAAGCCAGGTGAGGAGATCTTCTCTCCCATACTGTTATCCTGCACAGACCATTATGCTCAGCCATAGGACCTGGCCTGAGGTTTCCTCTGAAATAGGAAAAATAAGGTTTATGCCTTCATTTTTCTCATGGGAGAGAGCGAGGCAGAATACTGAGGAGGTTTAGAGACAGATGCCTGAAGACGTGAGCCAATACATGCAGAGGCAGGGAATGTGCTGTAGCAGACGGGAGGGTGGAAGCAGGGAAAGTCAGCAGCTCCTCCTCAACTGAGAGTCTCCTATGGCAACAGCAGTTGATAAAATAACATCAGCCAGAGCTTGCCTGCTGGCAACCAGATAGTGTCCCCACTGGGACCTCCACTCCCTATCATGCTTGGCTTCAGGGTGGCAAACACGATTAAGTGGCTATAGCTGCCAGCTGAGATTAACTGTGGCAGGAACACAGGCTGTGCGTGGGTACATGCTACCCCAGAGGCAGTAACTTTCATGGCCTATCCCTTCTTCTTTTGCACATGGGGCTTCCAGGGCTCTGCTGCACTCTGGCACCCACCACAGACCACATCCTTGGTGACACAGAGAAGGCGGCATAAACAGACCAAGACAGAACTAAATATGGAATTCAGCCTGGTTTCATTTGTAGAGACAAGGCTGTTTGCCTAAGGAATGCCTATCTGTCATGTGCGGCACTTAAGAATGGTTCACAGGTAGAGGAGGTGCAGGTAAAGGTCTACATGTTGAGAAAGGCTGTATGTACAAGGTCTGCCAAGGGTGAAAGAGAAACCTAAACATTTCCAGAAACGTGAGCAGGATGGCTGCAAGTCTTTGATGGTTTGGTGCAAGGATTTATTTGAGTGCTGTGTTGAACTAGCCCTAGACCTGAACCAAATGCACAAGATAGCCTCATTGACTTTGCTGTCATTAGGTCTTTAGAGGCCAATGGGGCTAGGATGGCTATCCAGGTGTTGGAGGTCACAGGTTTTCCACTCTTATTTTGCTAGAAGGGTGGTGATAATATACGTGTTGTCCAACTTGTGCCTCAGAGCTTATCACTTCACTGTGGTGAAGCCAAAGCAGTGACCTGTTGCACCCATAAATGTAGAATCACATGAAGCAGGATTTAATTAACAATAGATTGTTTTGAACTCAAATATAGGCAAAGTAGTATAACATAACTGATAATAATATATAAGCATTTCTGTACCCAGTGGCCCAGTAAAAAAAGTCTACTGCAATCACCACAAGCGAGTGTGCCTTATGCTAACGGCACAAAGCTCCAGTCCCAGTCTGTTAGATATTTTATCAAAGCGTTATGAAAATTTGCTGTGTGAACCAGAATTAGGTACCAAATATCCTATGTTATGACGTACAGTCTAAGCTTGGAATAAGAGCAAAGTTTAAAACTGGCCCTGTTTGTCAATCTTCTAAGTATTCCTACTACAGAATTCTCTAATTCCCTAAATGATATACTTATATTCATAGTAGTTATTTTCCCAAGCGTGTATTCCTCTGAGACCCTGGATATCTGCTCACTTTGATCTGAAGCAGCACGTGGTCTGTGCTTTCTGCCAAATGACCATGTGGCACAGAACTGTAGTGGGTAAGCAGCATCTGCTATAAAGTGGGTCTTAGATGTCTCACAAACAGATGTCTGTGGGTGAGAGGAGGATGCTATTTCAGCCTTTGGAGAGTGTTTTACTCTGGCAGCAGCAGAATGGTTAGTATAGCTGCTGATGGTGTCCATGAATCTTCCCTGATGGCCCCTGAGGCTTGCGGTTAACGTTTGGCAGACTCCTTGCAGAGAGCACCAAAAGGAAACAGGAATAGCTGTTTCATTCAACTACCCTGCAAAGTTGGAATGGCTACAACGAGCAAAAGACTGGTCAGCCTTGACAGCGTGGTCTTGGGTGATACCCTGCGTTGTGATGTGGTCTATGGGAATTGTCCACTAACTGGTTGCACCCTGACCGAAAAGAGCCAGGGGCAGCAAAAGCACATCAAGCTATCACAATGCTGTTTTCCACCAGGAAGGGCTCCCAGAAGGTGGTGCTTTGGCATGCAGTGACTGGTGCCAAATATTTGCACAGGGCACCAAAGCTGACCCCACATGTGGAGGTCAGTATGGAATTACTGGCAGGAGCAGCTAAATTTGCATTTTAGGTAGAGCTCACTTTTCTCAGTTCAAAAGCATAATGATTTATTAAAAACCCCAAAGCCATTAAATGGAAAATTTACTCAACACATGCATTACCACGTGGCACAAAAGCACATAACAGAATGATCTGCAAGATACTGCTGGAAACTGCATCTGCCATGAGAAAAATGAGCCACCTACCATGGATCAGTGAGATAATTTTCTTCTCTCCTGGCTGCTGGAACAGTCTGAGAATTCATCCTCACCTGCATTCGGTTTCAAAAAGGCAGGAAATCTGTTAAACAGCTAGATTTAGGCATGCAATAATTTTAGTTACTGAAAGGAAAACCGTTCCTGGAACACTATTGTTTTCTAAAAGTTTTTGCCTCTTACCTCCTCTCCCCTCCCCTCACTTTTCTGGGCCTCTTATTCATCTCCTAACCAACAATTTCATCTTTGTTTTTCTGTCAGTCAGATGGATTTTGACATGATATCAAAAGTTTTATGTTTCCCCTAAATCATACTCAGGAAAAAAGCTTGACTTCTGAGAGGTAGATAAGACAAAATGCACAAAGTGAACGTAGAGCTTGGGGTAATGTCAGTCTTGTACTTCCATCCATGACCAGAAGCAGGAGGTAACTCCAAATCAGTCACTCGCTGTCTGATTCACCAGTATGCAAGAAGCGTATCTCAGCAGCACTGTCGTTTATAATAGAGACCTTAGCAACTACAGCAGAGCAGCTTACCTAATCAGCAGGCACAAAAAAAACCCTCACCATTTTTGTAGACATTTGAAAGAGCATCTAGGAAATTTGACTTCCTTTGTCATGAAGATCATGAAAATATTAATTCCTTCTACCCTGTTGTTGATTGGTTTTGCAACTCTTAATGGTTAATTAGCAATTTATTATTAATTAGCTAGTCCTGTAATTTTCCTAACAAAAAATAAGGGCTTCGAGCGGTTTTTTTAAGCACTGTATAAAAATCTAGACAGTCACAGTTAGGGTGCACCATCTGTAGAAATCACTGATGGGTTCCAGGTTGCTTTAGGCACTAACTTTCTTCATGCCCATTGGAGGCTTACTTACTGCATCAACTAAATGTCTTGAAAAAGAATCTGATGATTCATCTGGCTGTTCAAAACAATCCAAAGGACGTCACTTGTTCCTCTTCTTGACCACGAAAGAATGAGTAGACAGAGGACAGATTACAACGGAAGTACACTCATTTCTTGTCTTGAGGTCTGCTTTCCATCATCTTAAATGGATTAGGACAATTTGTTATAAAAGGCTTGTTTGCTTGTTTTGATGAATTTTAAAAAGTACATGGTTTATAAACTCAAGTAACTCAAGGTTACATTATATTTTTAGTTTGTGATTTACTACATGTCTTGGCTTAGGTATTTGTTTTTCAAAATCACATTAAAGTATGCTTCTGTTTCATTAATTTTCTTACTTCTTAAAAAAAAAAAAGGACGTTGTGGAATTTTTTTTTTCTTTCCAAATGGAGACATTTTTGTTTGCAAATATAGAAATTAAGGTAAAAGCTGAGAGCAAGCTGCGGAAAAAAGGATGCACCGCCAATTGTTGCAATTGTGAAACGGTCTTTTGAGGCAGTCCCGAGGTAAACTTGCTGTGTACTTTTGCTGTTAAAGTTCCTTATGAATAATGGGTTCTCTTCTAAAAACATATAGAATTGAATATCACAAACATTGAAAATCCCAGTTTGGTGGATTAGGAAAGTTATTTTTACTCAATTTGTTTTGGAAGGAAGGATCTGTGGTAACTATTTTCCTGTGCTTTCTTCTTGGTGAGTTGTTTCTGACTCTAGAATTGATATACAAATAAATATAGCAATATATAACAAAATATATTTTCAATCTGTACATAGCTGCTGGGGAAAGAAAGTGAATCTCAAGTGGGATTTTGAAAAGCACTTACTGATTTATTTGACATAAGGTTCTCACTGCAAATCAAGAAGACCAATTTAACTATGACCGAAATTCATAAGAATATGGGGTACTACCTGTCTAATGTGTATCTTTTTCTTGCACAAATGAAAGATGTACGCATAATCCTCTTTAACATGAATAACACTCAGCACTGGGCCTATTTACAAAACTAGGCTTCTTTTCCTATGAACATGTGTGTTATAGTCTGGACAAATCCAAGAACCTCAACAGATGAAATTAAGAACAGTTAAGAAAGGTGAATAAATTTTCACTAGTGCCCAGTGAATGCTAGGCACTTTGATTTCATATGAAAAGAGGCAAATTCTGTTTTTTTCATGGAAAGCTGCATGCTTTTACTAAACTGTTTTGTGTATGAAGTTTAAAGATTTATAAGAGGAGTGGTTGTTCACCACTTTTTTGTGTTCCTTCTTTTAGACAGCTATACCATCAGCATTTTTGACCTGCTTTTGATTAACATTGCCAACAGGTACTACCATAGCTTAATTTAGGGGGACCTGGAAACACTCAACATTTGATTCTCATGTGGTGTAGTAATGATATTAACCCTGTACGGCATGTTAAAAAAAAAAAAGGCAGATTAATTTGTTTCACTGTCAAGCTGCATATCTGTGGTTAAAAATGCGTGAAGATACATTGTGAGAGGTGTAGCATAATACAAATGTAGTGTTCCCAATATTAAATAGAGGAATGTTGTAAATTAAATTCACATATATGTGTACACAGTCAGATGTAAACCTACAGGAAGGAAGCCAAATTATTTTTCAACAATTGAAATTAATTCAGAAAATCAGCCTTGAATTTTCTACATTTTTTCAGTTTTGTCGCATTCCTGGACTTCCTTTCTGTTGCTGATTGCTAGCTTTCATTCCGCCCAACTTGTCCTTTGCTAGAGTTGAAGTACAAAGTATTGCTTTAGTTAAATCATTTCACAACTGTGTTTTTTGAAATGATTTAGAGACTTCAAATAGCTGCTACATCATTGTGTCTTGCAAACAAAAAGGATCAACTTGCCAGCAAATGCTAAAAAATCCTGAAAAGACATAATTTGTAATTTCATAATATAGGGCCAATATGCATATACTTTTAAGAACAAACATCCTGGAAAACACACATTCACATTTCACACTATATGCATATCATATGTCAAAAGTAATTATCTTGAAAAACCTATTATATAAGTGAAATAGAATCATTTGCAATCCATTAGGCTCATTATGTTCAGTGCCACTTGCAAGCTTTCTCTGTATTGAATCTATCAATCATTTTTGGATAATTGAGATTTTCATCAGTGTCATTCTCAACAGATAAAGTAATTAAACAGATTAAATGAGCCTGTTCTATCATAGCACGAAGGTAGATATGTTTTGAGTATCTGCTGCCACAACAGCTGCCAGAAGTGCTGCAGATGCCTGGAGCGCCGTGCAGCAATTCAGCTGTGCAATGTGTGAATCATAGGCCCATTTCCAAGGTGTAAAGGCGTCTTCTGAGGGCATCTTTATGGGGATGGTGCTTTATTAGCACCCCAAGTTTATCACAAAGTTCAGTTGTATCACCATTAAAACCCCATAAAGGCAAGCTTTGAAAACATCTCTTTTCCTCAGTGCTGAAATGTCATGTAGAAATCCTAAAAGTGTTACACGAGCGTCAGATTGATAAGTAGTTGATGGGCTAAGGAAAGAGTTATGTTAGAGATGTGAAGAGATAAAAAGATTTAGATATGTTGCTTGATATTCTTTTCCATTAAATGGTAAATTTCTGTCTCTGGTATATATTTAGACCAGCCTGAGCACCTCAAAATAGTTTCAAGCCAATCTGAGATTTTATTCACTATTTGAGTGCTGTTTCAAGGTGCTCTTGCAACTCTGGGAATTACTTCTCAGCTGTAACGGAGTACAGCGTTGAAGCAGACTCCATTACTGTGCCAAACCCTGCTTCTCACCGTGATTTTTGTAAGGCCACTGTACAAGCTCAACAGTAGTAAGACTGATTTGTCATCCAGAATCTGGGGTAAGACAGTAATTGCCTTTGAGTTAGGGATCTCTTGAAGATCCTGCAAAGGATGATAAGCTTCCATGATCTTCATGTGTGTCCAGTGTTGACCTCCTTGTGGCATTGGCAGGGGATGTAAGTGTTTCCCACCATGGAGAACAAGTAGGAAGAATACATTTTCTGTAAAGAAATAAAGCATGAAATTATAGAAGGGCAGAAAGGCAAATTAACTTCTGTTGATTTACTGGTTAAAAAATCCTTCCATCAGTTCCTTCACTTGCTGCAAAGCAAGAATGAGAGTGCTTTACCAAGTCTGTTTTGCATGGACTGATACTTGGCTGGCTTCAGATATTTCAGTATCTTTGTGTTTTCAACTACTAATTGCTTCTCTTAGTTCTGTGTGATCATCCCTGTATCATGCTGGGAGGCTTCATGTTTACACTCATACTGTGCATACATGTTCTCATGCTTTGAACTCTAAGATTTAATAATAAGCTGTACAGGCAAAAGGCCTCACTATACAAGCAGGAAAGAGAGACATGATGTGGTGAGTTTTTAAACACTGTATTATGTTAAAAAGCCCCTCTTGTGCCAAAATTGAGGTAATTGCTGATTTTGGCCAGGCATGGGAGTGCAGTCGGACAGGTTCTGTCAGATCCTAAGACAATTTTTCTTGCTAAAGCAGTGGTCTTGAGGGAGTTCCTGGTCCTTTAAACCAGTACCCATGAGTGGAGTATGGATGGCGCACCACAAAATTACATGGTAGTGGAGGCACAAGCCTGGGTCTGGCAAAGGAGAAATAAATGAGTTGCTGTTCCTCTTGCCTGCTCCTCTGCCTGCTATTCAAAACCTACTTGTTTGATGTCTTTTGAATGAAGCTTCTCTCATGATCTGATTTTTGCTTTGGAAAATATCGACTTGTGAAAATGAATTAATGTAGGGCTCCCGTGAACATCTCAACGCAAGTCCTTGACAGGAACAACAAGTCATCTGTGAACTTTCCACCACTCTCTCATTAAAATGGTGATTTACAGTCTGGTGAGTTCTCCAGCATCAGGCACCGCAGCTTTGTGGGTTCTTCTTCCATGCAGAGGAAGGTGAATAGATTTCTTCTATGTACATCATCCAGAATGTTGAAAATTTCTAAATAAAATTACATTTTTTTAAAAATCATAGGATAAAATAAAATATTTTCCCTATTGCTGCCTCAGTTTTTCCAGCTCTGCTCATTGATTGTACTCTTTTTTTGTTGCTGTTGTTGTTAAAGTAGGAAACAGTAAGACCAGGGAGTTACGTGATGTGGTTAATACCAAAGTCTTGTGGTTATGAATCATTTCAGAAGTCTTAAAAAATTAATATAGTCTATCCTGAGCTGCTTGTAAATTGAAGAATTGGATCCTGAAGAGATATATGAATGGTGTAAGAGCGGAGTGAGGAAATGGTGACAGCTGCCAGAACAGTAACGAGTTTGTACTAAAACTTCACACTTACTTTCTCCTACTGTTCTGAAGTGATAGACATGTGAGATCATATAAACAGCCGAGCAGCAGTGCAGTTATCACTGCTTCTCCCTTCCTGCAGTCACTCAGATTCTTTCTTTAGAGATGTTTTGTCCTTAAAATAAAAACCAACTGGAAAAAGGAAGGAATGAATTGGTTTGTTTTTTCAGTTTCCACCTCAGGCTTTTTGTTAAAAAACTTTATTACTTGGTATATAATTAACATCAACTTTGGAATAATCTCCTTAATGGAATCTTCTTTTGGATTTTTGTGTTCTGTGGTGCTTCCTTCTGTCATATTCATATTTTCCTATAAGAATAGGAATTTTCTACTAGCACATTTAAGACAACGCTTGTTCAACTGATTAGAGTGGTTTAATGCAAAACCGCTACACCATGGTGTTGATCTTTACTGCCAGGCTGTCTGTTGCCAGAATTGGTATATTTAATGTTAAAATAATGTTTCTTTGGAGCTTCGGTTTTATCCTAATCTTAACTTCCCAATTTATTGAACTGAGTGGGATGTCCTGAGAGGCGAGTCGGTTTCCCAGAGCTGAGTGGGGTATGGAAACCTGTATGGGCAGCAGAAAGCCGGTAGATGGCATTCACTGCATTGGGAGAGGCTGTCCTGGCCGGCCCCAGGGATGGCAGGGGGTAGCTCTCACAAATTTTGCAAGTCCTGTGTGATAATGCCGCAGCGGTTTCCTACATGCTTCGTAGATGTGACTGCTTCCTACAGCAAGACTGACATCACCCTTTAAACAAAATACTCCTGAGGTCAAAAAGTAATAGTCTTAATAGTAAGACTTGAGGAAATTCATAATATTATTTTTCTAGAGGAACCTATATATCTATCTTTCAGATGTCAACACAGTGATTTGAAGAATAGCTATAAAATAAAAATAAAATAAAGAAGTGTGGCTACCGTCTAAACCCATACATTTCTCACACATCCTTTTTCTGTCACAGAAGAAACTTATTTTTAGATGTTGTTTAAAAGGAGGCTGCAGAGTCATTTGTTTTTGTGGCGGAAGCATTTCTTCCCCCTTTCTGCCTTCCCCACCACCCCCCCCAGTCTGTGTATATGTTAAATTTTGCTCTACTCACTTCTTGATTCTCTTTCTCTTTTGAGATTGTTCATATTTTTATGATTCTGTCATATATTTCAGGTTCTAGAAACCATGCTGTCTCACTGCATTTCAAGCTGGGTAGTTGTAGTTTGTGTATGCATATTTTTTGTCTTCTGAAGGTTTGTTTCCAGTGGAATAATAAGTTACAACTGAAATTAGGGTTTGCTTTTTTAAAAAAATAAAATATTTCTATAGCCTGTTTTTAACTATAAGTTCTGGGTTTTATTTAAATATTTTTTCATGACTCACTGCAATGTTTCTACTTGTAACTATTTTCTGTCATCAATCATATTGTTTGTTCAGTCAGAAGGGAAAAATGTAAAGAATGATAATATTGCAGTAGCGCTGATGTGCATTCTCAGAGCTTTAATAGGATAAGTGTCAGCACTGATGCACTTAAACATCAGCTATTGCGGCAATACGGAAAAGTAGAGGAAAAAACCAGCGGAGTTAGTTGACATTTATGTATGTATCTTATGCATGATCAGCTCAGCGTTTGCTCCCAATCAAAAGCAAAAGTATATTAAGGAGAGGATTATGTAAAGTGAAGATTACTACTCTAAACATATCACTTACTAGTCTAAAATTATGAATGGAAGACTACCTTTCTGTAAGGAAGGACAGAAAGACTGATGTAGACATGAGAATTCGCTGTGTACTTTTCTAGCTGATTAACTTATCATTTTGAAGGAGAGATGGAGCCGCAATGAAATAAGTTCTTGAAGCAGCTCAGTTACAACTCACCTCAGATTCTCATCTCCTTGGGTTTGGTGTTTGCTTTTAAAGTGTCGTGATGTCAGTAGCAGACCGGTTTCAAGCATACCCCGCCTCTAACTGCTATGCAACTCACTGTGTGTTGTGATTAGTGATTAATATTGGAGAACCTGAGACTAAATTACATCTCCCCACCAGCTTCACTGTTACATGATTAATACCAGTTATGAATTCTGCATAGCTCTTTTCAAAGAGCTTGGGTAACTCAGATCATTCCCCACAAATTTATCAGCATTGTACTGCCTAATGTGGTTCACTTACTGTAAATATTTCCCAAAGAGTATAAAAAGGTCTAATGAGGCCATGGAAACTAAATTGTAAAGCACTGGAAATTAGATCAGCTCGGCACTCTACAATAACATGTATAATGGGAAGTGCAGAAAGCTTAGGTGTTTGATCTGGGAGTGTCAGGGGGTGACCTATGAGTCTGGTTATTAGAGCCAAGTGTGGATGGAGATCAGGCAAGCAAAATATTTTCCTTATATTGCTGGCGCTACATATATTTTCCTCCTACTGTGTTCCAGAAGTTAGACAGAATAAGGTAGATACCCGGACTCTGGGTAGTCATGAAGATAAATTGTTGAGTTCAGATGTTAATTTTCCTTTTTATCTTAAACACTTCTTTTTGAAAGGAATGGACTGCCTGCTGAAAGTACCCATCTCTTCAAGATGAATGACTTAAACTATACAGATATTTTTTGGGTGGCCACAGCAGCAGTGAGTGACTTTGTGACGAACAGGAAGTTTAAACAGTGGAAAGACAAGCAGAGATAACACCAACAGCAGAGTGCTTCATTACAGTTAAATGGAAAAAAAAATTTGTAACCTTTTCTAATCTTTTTAAGAAGCACTCTGTTTAATGTTACGCGCTGATACTCTTTTTCAGTGTGTAGTTTTCAAATAGTAGATTAGGAAGCATAGAAAATGTAGGAAGCATAGAAACTATCCAGACAAGTTCAAGAACATCACTTGGTACCTAGGCTACTGCCGAGGAGGAAACACATATGAAAGCATGTAAGAGGCTTTCTGAGTAGGTGACAAGTGAACAGACACATCTGGGCATGGTGAAGAAGGAAGGGAAGACAGTACTGATGAGTAATCCCACTTGAGTCTTTCATGGCACAAATAGCAACAAAAAATGTCATGATACTACCAAGTATCGCAGTTCTGTTAAATAGATTTGAAAAGAACTATGTCAAAAAAGGCTTCTAATGGTGGTACATTTTGAGTCATCCAACATAAATGATTATGGTATCAAATATACAAAGCGGTTACTGGAAAATGTGTCTGAATGACTTGAGTTAATAATTGCGTTGTTATGAAAGCTTCATAATGTGGTGCTCTTCCTGCTGTCACAGCTATTGCCTATGCATATACAACATTCTGCACAATAAAACTAGTGTGACAAGAGTGATGAAGATTCTTTTTCTTGTGACATTACAGGAAAAGCTACTTGATAAAACAGAAGTCAAGTCAAAAGAAAGAAGTGGTTATGTGGCTGCGTTTCCAGTTGCTAGAGTGATTGTGCTCAACATAGTCACATTTTTAGTGACAGAACAGGTGTTATCAGGCACTTGAGAGAAAGATGGCTGCATGCTGGACTACAGGTAAGTCCAGAAATGTTACACACTAACTGATGGAGATCAGCTGCAGGGCAGCAGTTAGTTCTTCACCACTGAAATTATTGTGGTGGAGGAGAATTTGTTGCTAGCTTTCCTCCTCATCAGTGAAAGAAGTCATGCTTGCACCACTTCTGCATTACTTCCAACTAAGTTCATATTGACAGACATTAAATGTTTTAAAACATATCTGGGAACTTCTAATTTCCCAATACATTAGCAAACTGCACATATTTTCATTAGACAAACTTAGTTTGTTTCAGCAGCTGATTGATTCAGCCAATCTTCAGCCAAAGTTGGTTGTCTGGGCTTTTTCTTTAGTCGTCTGAACTTGCTTCAAAAGAGATTCAAAGTCAGATTCTGACATACCAGCAGATTTAGAGCTGCCAATTGACAAGCTGTGTTCCTGTTAGAGATCTAGTGCAGCCTTCTGTTTCTGATCAAGTTTGACCCTTGCAACAGCAAGTTGAATTTATTGTGCAAGGTGAGCACACATCTAAGAAGCTTGTAGTAGTCAGTATTTTCCACAGCACAGAAGGCCTCACAATGTTCTCTCTGCTGCTGTCACCAGCCATATCTGACAGAACTGTGAGGACATCTTGCTTTTTCCAGTGTCAGTGGGTCAATATTAACCAACAGCCTTGATAGTCTCAACATGCCTTGCACTCGCCACTGCCTGTTGGTCCAATACACAGTCATCTGGGGCTGATGTAAGTCCTATTTTTGTTTGTACATGAAGACATTACAATATGAAACACTATCAGTCCAAACCAAGAGGTTCACCTACAGATGGCCCCCAAAACTCTTCTAAAACAAACACTTTGTATGTGCTTTTCGAGGTGGTTGTTGATGTGGTCTGCTCTTGTGATCTACAGCAGTTCAGGATGTCCAAGAATGCTGCCAGACATGCACAGCAGTTCTACATGTCCTGAAGAGCAGCACTTCTTTGCCTGTAGCAAGTAAGTAATCAACAGTCACTGCCATGAGTAGGTCCACTGTCTGCTGGCCACTACTATGTGAAAGCATGAAAAGAAGCTAAAGCCAAAGACTGATAGAGTTGCTGCATGAATGAATCTCCAAGGTTTTGATTCCCAGTCAGAACTTGCTGGTAGGTATCTGATTTCTCTGTAACTCTCAAGTTCTGAACTCTGAAGAACTCCCAAGTCCTGAAATAATTTTTTCTCCACAATGAAAACTGGGGTTTTGTTCTTGACAATAAAGTATAGCAGTGTCTTGGAAGTCAGTGAGATAAGCGCTCTTAATACTTTGTGCCGTTGCTGACACCAGCACACTTACCGGGTAGACCTGCTGATCGTTTCCTTCCTGATATAGGGGGTGTGAGATCCAGACCACCCAGTGTGCACCTGTGTTTTAGACTTAGTGAAATATGTCTACCTTCCCTGAACAATCAGTGAGGAGAGGTATGTGCATTCAAATGCCATGAGTAAACTTCTCCACCTCAGTACTGGTACTAGCAAAGTAACTTGTTGGCATATTCTACGTGTCCTTTCTGAAACCCATGAAGTTCACATGTAGAGGATCTCTGCTGGGTCCTGGCATTTTGATGGACAGTAAGAGGAGCTCCAAGCTCTCCTCTTGAGGGGAAAAAATAAAAACATTAAAATAGGACATGGATCATTCCTGCTCCCTTCTTCCCATTGCTAGAACAGAACGATCATGCAGATAGAACTGCTTAAGATTTGGTTCATACTGAGGCAGTGCCGAGCTATGAAAGGCAGAACAGTGTGATACCAGTACTGCACATATGTCAGTAATATCCATACCTATTAATATTAGTTTTCCTCAATATCATTTAGAATCAAACTACTACCATAATGCTGATACACAACCCAAAAGAGTTTGGCAAGAGAAGAGGGGAAGTTCTCTACAGCTCTGATGGATGGGGACAAGTGATGTTAATCCTGTAAAGAAATCTGCACTTAAATTCCACTGAGTGTCCTGAAGATTGTTTTTTATATGCATTTCCATGATGCTCACTGGTTTATCCGAAGACACGTAGTAGTATGCTCCATTTAAGAGTAATGAATCACAGAGTGACAGAACACTCTCATGGTATTGTGGTGTGGCACAATTACACATCAGTTCAGAGGTTAATGAGTTCTTTCCTCTGAAAGCTTATACAGGTTTCAAGGGCCATATCCCAGAGTAGGTAACACAGTTGTTTAATGACTGCAAAACTGGGTCCTTGCGTCATTGTCACATCTATTTGAGATATACCACCAGTGCCTCTCCTAAATCTGTGCAGAAAGTGTTTCTCAGGTTACCAGATGAATTAATGACATATTTTAACTGCTTGAAGACTTACCGTATTGTTTTAATATGCATTCACATAATTATTTTTTTTGTTGGCTACCATCCATCTCATTTAACTCTCTGAAAGTATATTTTCTTGGTTCTGCTAACTGCTTATGAACTTATATTCCCGTTGCTCTCCTTCCCAGGAAAAAGTGTCCAGCCATGCTCCACTGGCCAGCTGGCAACATCTCATGAAATGCTCCTACTGCAAGGACATTACTCACCAGAAAACAAACTGTGGGGTTTACCCTCAGCAGCAAGGAACGGTGAATATTCTGTTTTGATTTTGCAGGAGAAGGAAGAGTTGATGATCCAAAACTGCTGGGTTGCAGTTTTGTCTAGATTTTACAGATGAAAAGCCCAGGGGACTCTCTTCTAACTTCTAAACTCACCAGAAAACAGCAAGCTCTACCTTACGTGGCTATATGCTAGAAGAGTGTTTCTAAAGTGCAAGGATCATGGCTTTACAATCTGGTGACTGGCAGAACCTGCATGTATTAGATGACTTTTGTTTTGGTCAGATGACATCAAGGCCGTTACCTCTCCCTGCCTCCTCGCATTGTTCCTGTACTGTGATCCCCCAGGCAGAGGTATCCCAGGCACATCCCTGCGCTCTGTGGCTGGATAACAAAGTGATACCGCTGAGGAGGAAGTGCCTCCATGAGACTTCAGCTGTAGCCTTCTCTGATGGCAGCAAGCTCAGGGGAACGTCAGCATGAGGAGACAGTCTGGTGCTGACAGCCTGTTACCTGCTGGCAGAAAAGCCAGGATGCTTTGATCAGACTCCCACTGGCTCATGCAGTGTGGGCATGCAGGAATAGAGGTGAGCTGAGAGCTTTTTCCCAGGAGCTATTTCATAAGGAGCTAGCCACTGCAGAAATAGGGGTAGAGGATGTATTGCTTTCTTCTTAGGTTATTATTCTGTCTGATCAGACAGAATCTGATTGATCTGATTAAACAGATTTTATTCCATCTGATTATGACAGAAGAGCATTTCTTTTTAACTGAATTCCTTTTCAGGCTCTGTGAGCAGTAATAAGAGGATTCTAGCAGAAAACTAATGGAATTGGATATTGTTATACTTAATAATAGAGATATTCTGATTTGGGGTGACTTCGGGGAGCAATTCAACTTCTGCAAGTGCAATCCATGGTTTTGGTGTACTAAGACTCTCCTAAAAATGCCTTTAATTTTTCCCTAGCATTTCATCTTCACCATTGTTCTGTTTTCCTGCTTATTTCATCCACCTCTATTTATCAGCCAGCAATGGTTTTTTTTCTTTGACCCATCAAATTTTGTTAGCTTACTTCAGAGACATCTTATTGAGCTGCCTCTTTTGCTTCTTTGTGTTTTTATCTGTTTCTCTCTTGAGCATTTTAAATAATAAATAAGCAAATCATTATGAGTTACACGTTTCCTTCTTCTCCCATTCTCCCTTCCATTGTTTTGTTTTGACTTATACTGGCAGTTATAGCAATTTATAGCTGAGTTTAGCAATTGAGCTGTTTCAATTTTATAAAACCTAAGATTTTACTGTTGTGTCACTTTTGCAGACTTCTCAGAGTTCCTTCATTTCCTTTATGTGGTTCTAATCTTCCTCTAATGCTTCACATGCAGATACTGCTGTTACGAGATTATTTTGTAAATGATTCTTATATTTATACAGTGTGCTGTCAGAGGAAGCTGCCATCAACACTGCTCAGATATTTCAACAAAAAGCCCTTGCTTTGGCACAAAGATGGCCTCATGAATCAGAGGGCTGTGTCCATTATATATATATGATATCTGTCCTAGAACAAGGTTATTGAGGTGAGGTGGTTGCATGATGCGAACCTTCTTACACTGCAGATACTTCATCTGTGGGCAGATGCCAGGCTTTGTAAGAGCTTTTCTTAACTAAATAATCTTTACAGCTATTTAAAGCTACTGGAGAGTGACTGTAATCGCAGCATAACTTTCCTTTAGGTCAGTGGTTCTCAAACCTTATACTCTCTAGCCTCCTCGTGCCAGAACTTGGCTGGCAACAAGTCAAGTAAGTCAAGCATTAGGGTCATCAATAACAGACTAGAATCACAGAATGATTTGGATTGGAAGGCACCTTCAAGATCATCTAGTTCCAACCCCCCTGCCATGGGCAGGCACCTCCCACTAGACCAGGTTACTCAAAGCCCCATCCAACCTGGCCATAAACACCTGCAGGGATGGAGCATCCACAGCCTCCCTGGGCAACCTGTGCCAGTGTTTCACCACCCTGACAGTA
This sequence comes from Rhinoptilus africanus, assembly GCA_013400135.1. Lineage (NCBI taxonomy): Eukaryota > Metazoa > Chordata > Aves > Charadriiformes > Glareolidae > Rhinoptilus > Rhinoptilus africanus. Next base: position 103,202 of record VXBO01010218.1, read on the forward strand.
AAAAATTTCTTCCAAATATCTAATCTAAATCTCCCCTCTTTCACTTTAAAACCATTACCCCTTGTCCTATCACTACACTCCCTGATAAAGAGTCCCTCCCCATCTCCCCTGTAGGCCCCTTCAGGTACTGGAAGGCTGCTATAAGGTCTTCTCGAAGCCTCCTCTTCTCCAGGCTGAACAATCCCAANAACACAGGTCCCAGTACCAACCCCTGAGGAACTCCACTCATCACTGGTATCCACTTGACATCAAGCCATTGACCGCAACTCCTTGTGTGCCACCATCCATCCAATTCTTTATCCATCAAGTGGTCCATCCCTCTGTGACAGTGTGCTCACCCTTCCCAGCTGCCAACCTGACCTTTATCTCCTGTAACTCTGCCCAGGTGATAACCACTCATGGTGGTCATAATGGATGCACATAGTCATGATGGCTGCAATGGGTCAATGTGGTTTCAGTGAGACAGATAACAACACAATAGCCAAAGGCTAATTTGAGAAATAGTGGTACTGTGGTCAATATGAAAATATGACTATAAGTCAATCATCTTACCTCCATAAATAGTGAATAGCCCAAGAGCATTTTGAGCTCTCCTGAGTGGCAGTGGGATGCACGCCAGGATCTCCACTTGAGCAGGGACACCTGTTGAAGGTTACATTTACTTCTTGAGACTGAGAGATTCCTTGCTGCAACAGATTCTTGGTAAGTGACTAATAGCATGGTAAACTTCGAAATCTTAGCTAAGTGATAAAAACGATTCATTTCACATAAATAATCCTTTGGGCATAAACCTGTGACCAAGCCTCGTTGAATCCAGCTGCACCTAGACCTCCTCTCTGAGAAGGAGTTTAGAAAGCAAGTGGGTCCTCTCTGAAACTCATGACTCAACAGGAAAGTCTCCTTGACAGCTTTGTCTCACTATGTCCTCTGGGTAGTAAATAACCAAGTGTGCCCCACTGTCTCGAATCTTGTTAAAACACTGTCACATTTACCATCAAAATTTGTTAAATCCCCATTTTATATCAATAAATGCATTGCTCCTTCTCTCTATGAGTGTAGTGCCTCACTTCCATCTGCGACACTCTCAAATCCATGTCTCTCTGATTCAGAGACAAAGATGTCTTGTGGGACAGTGTCAAATGCCTTGCACAAGTCCAGGTAGATGACATCAGTCGCTCTTCCCTTATCAACCAATGCTGTAACCCCACTGTAGAAAGCCACAAAATTTGTCAGGCATGACTTGCCCTTGGAGAAGCCATGTTGGCTGTCACCAATCACCTTCTTATTTTCCATGTGCCTTAGCAGAGTTTCCAGGAGGATCTGCTCCTTTTTCTTGCCAGGCACAGAGTTGAGAATGACTGTCTGTAGTTCCCTGGATCTTCCTTTTTCCCCTTTTTAAAAACGGTATTATGTTTTCCCTTTTCCAGTCAGTGTGAGCTTCACCAGACTGCCACAACTTCTCAAATATGATGGATAGTGGCTTAGCAACATCATCCACGATTTCCCTCAGGACCCGCAGATGAATCTCATCCAGTCCCATGGACTTGTGCACCTTCAGACATTCTTGAACCTAGTCTTCTCTTACAGTGGATGGTTCTTCATTCTCCCAGTCTCTGACTTTGTCTTCTGCAACTTATGTGGTGTGGCTAGAGCCCTTGCTGGTGAAGACTGAGGTCATTGAGTACCTCAAGCTTTTCCATATTCTGGGTAACCATGTCTCCTGTTTCCTTCCAGAGAGGGCTCACATTTTTCCTAGTCTTCCTTTTATCACTGACGTAGCAGTAGAAGCTTTTCTTGTGGCCCTTGACATCTCTGGCCAGGTTTAACTCTATCTGGGCTTTAGCTTTCCTAACCTGATCCCTAGCTGCTCATGCAATTTCTCTGTATTCCTCCCAGGCTACCTGTCCTTGCTTCCACACTCTGTAGGCTTCCTTTTTGAGTCTGAGTTTCTCCAGGAGCTCCTTGTTCATCCATGGAGGCGTCCTGGTGGTTTTGCCCAGCTTCCTCTTTGTTGGGATGCATTGCTCCTGAGCTTGGAGGTGGCAATCTTTGAATATTAGACAGTTTTCTTGGGCCCAGGGCTTTATCCAATGGCACTCTACCAAGCAGATCCCTAAAGACAATGAGGAGATGAAATACATGCCATATGATATCAAAATGCTTCTTCTTTAAAGGGAAGTAAGAGCTACTTATGAAGAGTTCTTCAGCTATTCAGCTGCTGCTGAGGAGCCATGCACTAAATCCACGGTAAGTAGTAAATTGTGACCATCTGTTGTCATGCAAAAGGTGTAACCTAAATTGTACAGAGATATTTTGTTCATCAGCTTATACATTGCCTAAAATTATAGAGAGTTGTAACTAATCCTGTAGTAACTTCTGATGATGTTACTGGTCTCAGGCAGAGTTAGAAGGCAAAATCTTAAGGGAAAGAGGAGGTTTGAGATAACAAAGACTGGCAGTTTTCAAGAACCATTTGTCTGAAAATATATTTCTCCTTTGAAGCATTGAGGAAAGATTATTAGTAATGAGGAAAATTGCCTTTTTGCAGATAGAAATTGTTATAGGGTAAGTGCAGAGGGTAGCAGTAGAGCTAAAGCAGGAGAGTGCCTGGTGACTTAGGCTGCTCAGCCTGTTGAGTGGACAGGCTCCGCCAGTCTGTGCACTGACAATTGGTGTTTTCACAGCAGAGCCAGAAGACAGTGAGACAGACACCGGGGGCAGCAGATGAGGTATCTTGGTGTTCCTCATCGCAGAAAACCCTCTTTCTGAATTTGTTTCTTCATTTGCGCCATCCACGACACACCGGCAGTCACTTGGTTAGGTTAAGCTTTGGGAAAGGAGTCTGGTATGACAATGCAAGGGAGAAAATAAAGCATGGAGCTTGTGAAGATTGCTCTTCATTTCCAGCTGCTTTTATAATTTTGGGGAGAGGACGTTGTTTTTTTTCAAGTGAGTAGCCTTTTCACATGAATCTGCAGGTTTTCATGTTGCAAAATTTGAGAGGGGCTTTCCACAGGGAGAGGATATGAAAATGAAAGAGGAAGAATTGCTATTGTAAGAGGTTTTATTGAAAAATACGGCTGAAGGATTGTTTAACACATCTTTCAGTAAACGTTAGTGGTGTACTGACAGAAGATGTGTCACTGGATTTACTTAACATATGATACTTTTGCCAAGCAGAGTATGAAATGAAAGCAGCATATATTTTTATGCTATTGTTTAATATCATATAAAGGCTCTACCTTATCATAGTGTTTTCTTATTTTCTTGTTCAACAGATTAATTCAATTTATTGCCATAGACTACAAGAATTTACACTTTATTGCATGCAACTATAGCACGTCTTGGGTAACACAAATCATCTTTCCCAAGTATTCAAGAAAAATAATGAATGAAAGAATTGGCATAGAAGTCTTCTACTCTGTCTTCTGAAGTCTTCTTTCCTCTGAAACATTCACCCTCTCCCTCCTTTCTTGCCAGGACCTAAAAGCAGGCAACTATTTTTTGTTAGCACTAAGGCAGAGCTCTGAGAGCCACCAAACAAACTTTGATTGACAAAATTGTCAGCTGATGAACAAAATAGCTCTGTACAATTTATGTTTATGTCACACCCTTTGCATGACAAAAGATGGTCATGATTTACCATGGATTTAATATGTGGCTCCTCACTGACAGCTGAAAACAGTGTAGTAAAGAAGTAGTGAATAAATTGTGGGTTCTGCTGGATATTTGTTGGGGTTTTTTTTAATTCTTTTTTCATTTTTCTGTGGGTTTCATTGTGTCTAATATTTACTGTTTGTGTAAGAATGTCATGGTTTCAGCTGGGATAGAGTTGACTTTCTTACTAGCAGCTGGTATAGTGCTATGTAACCGTTACGCGTGATGGAGCCCTGCTTTCTTGGAGATGGATGAACACCTGCCTGCCAAAGGGAAGTGGTGAATGAATTCCTTGTTCTGCTTTGCTTGTGTGCACGGCTCTTGATTTACTTATTAAACAGTCTTTATCTCAGACCATGAGTTTTCTCACTTTTACTCTTCTGATTCTCTCCCTCATCCCGCCAGGGGGGAGAGTGAGTGAGTGACTGCGTGGTCCTGGTTGCTGGCTAGGGTTAAACCATGACAAACAATCATTGCTGCCCTCCTGCAGCTTTTCTGCAATATTTTCATCCATGTGCTTACAGATAAAGTAATTTTCAGCACAAGACTCTTTTCATAAGTTTTCCCACGTGTAGTTCTGCTTCATGTGCCAGATAACTGCTCCGTGGCTCATGGTGGCACTCAAAACCCCAAGCTGGAGTCTGTATGACAAAAATCAGGTAGTGTTTTTATGTTTAGGATTGCAATTGGAAAAAATAAAGAGACAGTTATGAAAACTCCTGTTCAGAACCAGGACAGCCTGACCCACATGAATGTCAGGCTTGGGGACTGACCTCTTCATAGCAAAGAGCCACTCTGAAACTCAGGGTATCTGGATAGCCAGGACAAGGGATTCAGGCTCAAACAGTGAAAATACAAGACAGTTTACAACTTTAACCCTGAATTATGGACAGAGTAAGTGAAGTGAACAATTTCATTACTCATGGGGACAAAGTTGGTCTGTCTGTATCCCACACACACTCTACAAGTGTGCCATCCCCACACCATTCTCCCCATCTACTCTTACAGATTGCTTTCTTTAGTTCATACTTCTGTAACTGCAAAGGAAATGATCTTCAGCTACTGCAGACAGGAGAATGGGGATTGTAACTTGTAATGATCTTCCTGCTATGTACGGGATGGGCATCTTGAGCCATCTGAGACAAATAGCATTACTTGAGCATCCTTTCTTTTTGCCCACCAAAATCTGTTAGGGCTCAGAATGCCAGTGCTTGAGTGGAGAATTTAAAAAAAAAAGGGAGGGGGACTTTGCCTTTGTTTCCTCCTAATGCATCTGTTCCTTCTGCTTGCTTACAGTGGGGGCATGCCCATCTGACAGCATCATCAAAACGACCTTTCTCTATAAGTCAGCAGAAGGAACAGATGCATCAGAAGGAAAGGGAGACTCTCTTCCATTTAAGCATTGCTGTTCCGGATGTTAGTAGATATGAATTAAAAAAGATACGCTGCTTGTGCAGTTTGGCTGTGAGTGGGCTCACATGACCCTCAGCACTGTCTAAAAGGATATGCCTGAGATAGGGAGATACAGGCCAACTATACTATCACTGTTGTGACAGCAGTGAGAACACTAGTTTGTGATGGTAAGAATCCTCTTGCTCTGCCCATAGCTTTCTGTTATCAAACTGACTTCGGAAGTCAAGTGTACAAATGGGATTTTGGGTTTGATTTTTTTTTTTTGCCTGTTCTTTTTATGCAGAACCTCAAGCGGAGAACAACAATGGAAGACACATTTAGCAGTTTGATATTCTTTCCTTCAGAACGTCTGGGGATTTTCCCAGTGTTTATTCGATGGCATTAAAAATGAATGGGATGACTAAATGGTTTACAATTTTACATATTCAGTTAACATGAAAGCAATTACTAATGTGTATCATTATCTCTGGAATTACTTGGATCATGCAAATGGCATTCAAACCAACTGTTTTTAACTGGTTTTCAGGGGATATGTCATTACATAATTCATAGTAAGAATAGTACCCTACAATTTAAGCTCAATATTATTGCCCTTTCAGAATTTACTTCTCGGATTATCCTCCTGGAGAGTGATAACTTTCTACTTTAACCAGTTTCTAGAGTGCTTCCAGATCTCAGCGGGGGACTGGATATTGAATACAGCTCATCTCTATCACTTTAATATGAGTCTTAGATGTCACAACACGGTGATCGATGCTCAATCCATTACTCTCTGAATTGAGAGAAGACTGAGACCACTGAGTGGTTTGACCTCGCATGACTGAGCCCTAGTCAGTGAAAGGTGGTATAGAGGAAATGGTAATCTTAAAAAAAAGAAAAAGGAGCTTAGATTAAAATTCAGGAAAGCTAAATTCTATCTGAAGCCTTGGTGCAAAGACAGTTGTAATTTTTAATAACTGTGAGAGGAAGCTGAAGCATAAGCTGCACTTCACTTTCCATACTTTCCTTCATTGCAATGGTTAATAATAAAGGTTGTTTGGCTGTGGCTGTAAGGAAGAAGCACCACAAATGCAAATTTAAGCTACATCCAATTTTCTGTCAATGAGGGGACCGGGGTGTGTGTGGTGGGCTGACCCAGGCCAGCAGCTGAGCATCCACACAACTTCTCTCTCAGTGCCTCCACCCCCATCAGGACAGGGGAGAGAATAGGAAACCATCTCTGGAGGTATGTAAAAGACAGGTAGATATGATGCTTAGGGACATGGTTTAGTGATGGTTGTGGCAGTGTTAGGTTCATGCTTGGACTCAATGAACCCTTCCAACCTAGACAATTCTATGATTCTACAAAAATTCATGAGCTGAGATACACGTCGTTTAATAGGTGAAGGAATGACAAAAAAGCAAACAAGAAGCAGGAAATCACCATCCCCCACAAGTAGATCAATCCCCAGCCAGTCTCTGAGTAACCAGCATCAAATAAGTCAGTTCCCTCCCTTCTTCTTGTTCTACTTCAGTTTGCATTGCTGAGAATAATGTCACATGGTATGGAATATCCCTTTGGCCAGTTCAAGTGAGTTGTCTCACCTGTGTCCCCTCACAATGCCTTGCTCACCTCCAGCCTATTAACTGAGGGGCAGAGTGGGAAATACAGAAATCCTTGATGTTGTGCAAGCATCAAAAAGTAATCAAAACACTGTGTGATTAGCACTGTTTTAAGCACAAATCCAGAACACAGCACCATATAGGCTGCTATGAAGAAATTCCACTCCCTTCCAGAGTGATGGAGTGCGCCTGCCCCAGCCAGACTCAACGTGCAATCCCATGGTACCCAAGCAAGGCAAGCAGAGCAGGTCAAGTGGCAGCCAACAGTCAGTGGTTACAACTGTGAAGGGCAACATAGCTTCAGCATCATGGCAGGAAGTCAAGTCAGTGGGTCAGGGATATTTCAGCAAGGCACACAGCCAGGCACAGGTGAAAAATGCTGGGCAAAAGCCAAAGGCAAGGCCACTAAGGCATGATTTTTTACCATAGCTAATGACATGCATGTAATAGCCTTTTTCCTCTCCCAAACTTGCATACCATTACACTGGACTGCCAGACTACCAGCAGACTCACAAGCAAAAACAGATGACTCTAATCTTTACCAGGTTTGTGATGTTACCATCTTGGAAACACTGTTCAGTGAGAATAGGCAGTAGCACAGGACAATTCTCCAAGTAACAGATTTTTTTATTTAGCACAGGAGTCCAGAAACCAGAAGGGAAAAACAACGTACTTTTTCCCCACCTTCAGCTCTGCCAGTTTTCCTAATACATTTAGTAGATTCAAATTACCCCAAATCTTTCTCGTGGCAGGCATGCAAATGTCTTCTCTGCAGGCCCTGCCTCTTGCCTTGTTTTCCTCAAAACTCTTTGGAAGTACCAGAGCTTTATTTTAAGTTTTTTCACCTTGGTGGAGTCTGGCTCTCTTATCAGCTACACATACTGCATCCTGCCTGAAGAAGGATTTGAAAAGCTGCTGCTTTGGGAGATATTCACCCATTTTAGAATCTATTCCTTTGCATTTCATCTCTGTTGTACTGTATTGTACCTCTAGCTGCCATCTTAGAAGTTGGTGGGCTGAGTAGACTGTATTGTATGAACAAGAGTGGATCTAGTTACACTAGAGGAAGCATAAGGGCGGGATTTTTAGAAGACTTCAGGACTTGCTGCTTGTCCCCTGGACACGACCCACTTTTTGAAAGTGGCAGAAAGGATCTGGGAACCGTTGGGAGTTTTCAACAAAGTTTTTTTATAGAAATGTAAAGGCAAAAACATTTATTCAGGATTGACAAAGTAGGTGTAAGACCTTTTGTTCAAAGAAATGCCATCAATCTGAGGCATCACTAGCATTACTCTATAGGCGCAACTTTTTAACCCTCCTGTATCAAGTTTTAACGTGTTTGAATCCAGGAATCATAGCACTTCTCTTGCAAAGATTGCCAGACTAAAAATTATGGCAATTTACGGGTCTGTGAAGGAGGAAGGGTACCCTTGTGTGAAGCCTGGGAGTCCAGGGTGGGAGAAATCTGGCCTCAAGCTGTTGGGATACAGCAAATGGCAGTGGGGCCTTTGGCAGAAGGGTTGGAGACCTTCTGCACTGAGCAGAACAGGCAGAATGCAATAATGAAAAAAAAGCCTTTTACATAACAAAGATAAAACAGAGGTTCCTAGAAAGGATGCGGTTCCCAAAGAATATAATCCATCTAATGGAGAAAATATATACTCCAGCACAAGTTTGTATACACACAGATGAGCATATGTTGAACTGATTAAACACAGTTCAGTTAGTTTATTCCAGTTTTGCTTTGCTACATGTGCAAATGGAAAAAATATGACATCTGATAATAAATCAACAGGCAACTGAAAATGACCAGACATCAAATGTTTTTTGAAGGTTGATAAAATATTTCCCTCTCCTAGAGAGTATCTGGTCCTTCAGTAAAGCACCACACCCCTTGATCTGAATTCCAGATCCAGATATGGGACCACAGTAACATGTATTTCTGCTGCTACAATGGACCTAAGGGATAACAGCCACAGATCCAGTCCTGACGGAAGAGTGACTTAAGACAGGACTTTTGTAACCTGTGACCTGTTCTGCTCTCACTCATTCTAAATGTGTAATTACCGCAATTCAGTGGGCTGTTTGTAGTTTTGGAATGAAGCAAGTAACGGTGAAATTTTTCAGAATGGTAAGTGTTTTCATACCATTTAATTTAATATACACTTTGTAAAAGTGAAGAAAAGAAGGGTTTTTCAGAAATAGGCTACTACAATATTTCATTCATACCCTGTTTCATGCCTTGAATACTTTTTATATGATTAAAGTTTATGTCCTTGCTATCTAAAATCACTGTTACAAAAATCCTGTAAAGGAATTTCTTTCTTCCCTCTCTCTCCTTCAGTATCACAATTGCCAGAAGAAATTGTTAGACCTTCAGAGTGGACAATTTATTGGTCCCAGTGTGGTTTTGTTACTGAGACACTTTGAGGAAAAAATAGAAAGGAATGGGTACTCATGGTGTAATTTTCAGAGAGGGGCAGCTGAGGAAAATCTTAATGAAGCTTCAGGGCATGAGTCAGGTCAAAGACTAGAGTAAGACTCGTGTCTGCCTTCAAGAGAGAAGTAGCTTCTGAAAGATGGATCTTACTGGTCTGCAGAAGCCAAACAACACTACAGACCTATGCAGCCATGTTGAAAACTCAGCAGTCTTAGCTCAGCAAAGTCCCGACACAGTTTTATTTCTGCCAAAAGCCAGTATTGACACACTGCAGCTGGATTTCCTGGCAGTCCACAGATCAGTGGGCTATTCCTGCTATGAAGCACAACATATCTAAGCAGCACATCGTTGTTAGAGCTAGAAAAATTTCGTTGTATGGGAGTAGTTTATGGTCTTTATCCAGGTGGCAGTTTTGGATGTAATATATTCTGAATACATGATGAGGCATAAAGCACACTAATGTTACCAAGATGAAGAAGAAACTCTTTGCCTGAGCCCTGAATTCCACATGGGAGTTGATGTCAGGCCAGTATTTCACAGCCAGCCTATACATCACAGACAACTGGATTACAGTGAGCACGGCACAAACTGCCAGCAAAATCCCAGCCAAGCAGTAGTTTGTGATCACCATGGGCACCTCTTGTATCTCCTTGTGGAACTGAAAGCATTCAGAGGAGTGGTACGTCTTAGAGGTGCCATAGTACGAGAGAAGAACAGGCGTGATCACCAGCGCTCCCACCATCCAGACAGCAGCCACCCAGGTCGTAGTGTAGCACTTCCTAAACTCGAGTCGGAAGAGGCGTATTATGATCATAGCCACGTAAAACGCGAAGGTGGTGTACATGTGGAGGTAGATGATGGCGCTTGCTAGCTTGCAGGCGAACCTCCCAAATTTCCATTCCCGTAAAATGTAATAGCTGAGGCGGAAGGGAATGCTGAGTAGCATGAAGGTGTGCAGCACTAGGAGACTGATGATGATCATGGTTATCACAGATTGTGATCTCCTTTGAAACAACTGATGGGACATCATGATGACCCCGAGGGTGCCGCCAGCCAGGTTGATGATGTACAGGGCTATGAGAATGGTGCGGAGCCTCTCTGAGGTGTCCAGCAGCGTCTCATTGGAGGAATGGTTCTGCTGGGTTACACTGCTGTTAGGCATCCTCCTAAGCTCCTCTTTTGAAGGTTACTGAAAGTGAAAAGCGGGAGGTTTAAAAATAGACAAGTTTTCTTTGTTGCTTCCTTTATTGTTAACTATGGAATGTCACAGATTCATGAAGGGGCATTTTACCAAATTGTGTTTGAAATGGTGTTATCCCATGTAGTACACAACCTTATATCTGTTGTCTTACTGTACATGTTAAAAAGTGTTAAAGCCACATTTTATATGATTATGAATGAGCTTTTAATTTACTTAACTGCATTCTAGGATTTTTTTTCCAATTATTTGCCTCTAGATTCAGCCATTTGAAATAGCCAAGACACTTTCTGTTTGTAAATTATACAAGTTTAATGTGCATTCACGTTATAAAGCTAAAATTGAGGGTGGGAAATATGCTGAAAAGTGAAGAGGTTGTACCTATAATTTGTGGATATGTTATTAAGACATCTGAGCCATCTATTTAATATCTTGCTGGACGGGTGCAGGAAACCCATAAGGCAGCAACAGTTTCAGTTTCTAGATGCATAGAGCACAGTGAAAATAAAGATCTGTGGATGAAAATCCAGTTTCTTCTTGTTTCAGATCAAAGTCTTTTTGCTACAAAATTTCACCTGAGCTACTCTACTACGAAAAGTGAAGAAAAGCTAAAAAATAATTTAGGAACAATCTTCTGGAAGATATAATCCTACTGGCACATGTTGAACGTAGCCACATACAGCTGCACTCTTACTTAGACAAGGCAAAATGCAGGCTGTTCAGATGCTTGGTCTTGCGTACAGATTTTTGTACAAGTCTATGGGGATAGCATGCAGGGTACACGCACACTTTGCTCATGAAATCTGTCCTTACCTTACAAAGAGCTTCAAAAGAACAAAGAGCTGAAAAATGGTCTCTTAAAAAAACAGCGTCTTCTCTCTCAGATTCCTTTGAAGTTTCAAATCAGCAAACTTGTTGTAATCGTCAGTTCTTAATTCTGTTGCACTCAAATGTTATAGACTGCAACTGCCAAACATTTTCAGAGAAACTTCTTATTTAATAAGCATCAGGCAAAACATATTTAAAAGACCATTGGAGTGTTGTGTCCAAGACTGATATAAACCTTTCTGTTCACTCTCTTTTAAAATACATGATCTTAGAAGCATTTAAATGGTTAAAATTGTAAACGAACCTAGTATTCCTGAGACCAACATGAAAAATTTGCTTTCCCAGAAACTTTGCTGTAAGAAAAGTTTTACAAGCTTTAAGAAGATGACTTTCTGCTCTTGACACAAATTAGTTTTCCAACGTACATTGTTAATATTTCAAACTGACTTTAAGAAGATTATAAACAGCATAATTACAGCCTAGATGCCAATATTTTATATTGCTCAGAAATAGATTATGTTTTTTCACTACTTATAGAAATAAAATACTTAAATTTTACCTTGTAACCTCTTATTTTTTTGACTTCCCCCTTCTTTGCTAGTTCATGCATCCATAGCTTATGACATACATAACCAATGTGAAAAAAAGAGCCTTTGTTTTTACTGTTTGGCCAAGAACAGTTGAGGGTTTTCTCAGCCCACATACAGGAAGGCACAAGCTTTTTTTTCTTGCTTCACTGCGATTGCAATCATACATGGTCTACATCTAATACTATTTTGTTCATGCAGAAAGAACTGCTTGAAAGCTGCTGAGCTGTCAGAAGCCATCGTTGTGCTTGGACATGTAGGGCAGACCCACGCATCAGCACGACTTCTGGCCACAATTTGGTCCGTCTTAGAGCTCAGGTGGGCAGTGTCTCCCTGAGCTGTAAAACTACTACAGTTTATTGGGTTTTATTACTAAGCAAGTAAGAAGTGCCACTGATCAAGTGAAGAAATATGCAGCTAAGCAGAGGCTTTTTCATTATAAATGCACTTTCCCCCTAAACTTGTTTAATGTTTAATAATTAAGCCAGTAATGCCAGAATAACAAAGAGTTTAGCAGAGTTAACAAAAGATTTCACTTTAACATGCTATTAGATCTTCAGGAATTCAGAGATTACTCACTGTTTAAATATTATAAGTAAAATAAGCTTCAGACATATATGAAAAGCAACTTAAAAGTTCCTGCTGCTAAAAAAAGATATGCAGAAACCAGTAGCACTTGAAGATTATGCCTGACCTGCAGGCATGAACGCTGACCCCAAACCATATCATTAGTATAAGGTAGCTCACAAAAAAGAGGAAAGCATTGAATCACAGGGCTCTTCTGGAGACATTAAAAAGCAGTTTCTTGACTATAAATTAAACAAAAAAATGACAGCCCTGTTCATTTTTCAATTAGAGTTCTAGACCACAGTCAGAGTCACCAGTGCTCAAACATGAAAGGACAATACACAAGGTTTTCTGAGCAATAACATAAAAGCAACAGACCAGCAGGACTGAACTAGCATTGCTCCTGCCATCACGCAGTCTTCCTCTGCTGTGAATGTGAGGATGATTCCCTCTGAGAGGCTCCTCTCCTATTATTAAGTACAGTCATTAGGAAGAACAAGACGTGAAAGAGAATTATTAGAAAGAAATGAATGCAAAGATTCAAAAGACCAAGGGCACTAAAAGTTAGAGAGAGAAACAGAAAGGGTTGTGAGGGTGAGCAAGAATGTGGAGACACCAGTCTGTGAGGCGTTCTCAGGGTAAACTCTGAAAGCTTTTAGGGAGCAGTTACCACCTCATCTAGACCAGGATTCAGAACAGGAGGGATGCCTGTTTTGGAGACTGCATATACTCCTGGGCTTGGGTTAAGAGAAATATGCAATTGCTCCAGCAGCAAGAGCACTGAAGAAACACAGCTATGTGAATAATGGTACTCACCAGGTGTGGCTCCAGCATCACTTAATCCCACATAAGGGCAGGCTGCTGCCTGACTTGGCAGCAATGGTGTTTGGATGGCAAAATGATCAGCTGGTTCTGCTGATTACGCACAGGAAGGTAAGGAACAGCTTGGCTGTCAGAGACTGATGGTTTCGATGGGTTAGAGTGATCATGAAACTGCACTCACAGCCTCTGGGCAAAGCAGGGAAATACCTGCAGCCTTGTGCTCTGTCCACAGGACCTGAAATGATCCACAAAGCTTGAACCACCAAGTAATAACACAGAAGAGACGGGAAGAAATTGCATTGCTGAAATGGCTGCTATGTGGCAGCTTGCACTCCAGACAGAGTTGAAGCAAGCTATGAGATACCTTGTTGAGTCCAAACTGAGCTCTTTGGATGTAAAGTGATGCCAAAAACCCTGCAAAGGTGTTGCATAGATAATTCTCTTGTCGCCTTGGGGAGAGCGCTGCTGACTGACATCAAAACTGCTGGGGGTCCGAAACTGAACTTCTCAATTGATGTTTCATACCTCTGAGTCGCTTTGTCCTCGAAATGTTCCTTGAAGGTTGTATGTTGGAGCTGTTCAGTGTGTTAACCTTTCATCTTCATGTTCATCCATTAAAAAACCACAAAACAACAAAACACTCAAATCAAGTCTGTAATCTATGTTTTAAGTTTTAGGTTAGTTGCTCACTTGAGTACAAAAGGAAATGGAGTCACATCAGCCTGTTCAAATGCACTTTCAGATCTTGCTTTTGCTGTTTGCTTTGTCAGCACATAGTTTGCCTTGATCGGTGGTGAGAATAAAAGTTGAAAGTCAAGATTAGCATCACAATAGATCTTAAGGAAGGAAAGAACTGGGCATGTTTGTTTCAACACTGGGGGAAAGAGAAGATAAAGAAGAAAAGTGAAGGTTTAAATTATTGAGAGGAGAAAATGAAACAGAAGAAGAAGCAATAGTTGAGAAAAGAGGAACAAAGCCTGTTGGATGTTCAGAGCCAGGATGAGTCTCTGTGGAAGTGTCATGGTTTTGGCCGGATTGGCCAATTAGAATGACAGATGGCCCTCCCCCACCCTCTCTCCAAAGAGAGGAGTGGAAGAGATAAGGAGATTTACAAGTTTAGAAAAAGAACTAAACTACTTTAATGAAAATGATAATGAATAAGAAATGCCCATCTTGCCATTTAATTCCCAAGAACTGGATCTCTTGTGCAGGTCCCTTGACCTTACCTCTTTTTATGGCAAAATCTGCTTTCAAAAGAATCTTGATTATTTTCTTACCTTTCTTAAAAACTTCTGCTGTGTTACCCCACACGATGATGTTATCAATGTATTGCAGGTGTTCTGGAGCTCCACCTTTCTCCAGTGCAGTGTGGATCAGTCCGTGGCAAATGGTAGGGCTGTGTTTCCAGCCCTGGGGCAGTCGATTCCAGGTGTACTGGACACCCCTCCAGGTGAAAGCAAACTGTGGCCTGCACTCTGCTGCTAAAGGAATAGAGAAGAATGCATTAGCAATGTCAGTTGTAGCATACCATTTGGCTGCCTTTGACTCCAGTTCATACTGCAGTTCTAGCATGTCTGGCACAGCAGCACTCAGTGGTGGTGTGACATCATTCAGGCCACGATAGTCTGCTCTTAGCCTCCAGTCTCCATCAGACTTTCGCAATGGCCATATAGGGCTGTTAAAGGGTGAGCGAATCTTGCTGATCACTCCTTGGGTCTCCAGCCAATGAATCAGGTTCTGGATGGGAATCAGAGAGTCTCGGATAGTGTGATACTGTCCTCGATGCACCGTGGAAGTAGCAATTGGCACGTGCTGTTCTTTAACCCTCAGCAATCCCACCACAGAAGGATCATCTGAAAGGGCAGGTAAGGTAGACAGCTGTGTAATGTCCTCAGTCTCTACAGCTGCTACACCAAAGACCCTTTTGGGTCTTTGAAATACCCTCATTTGAGGAAGTCTATGCCAAGGATGCACCGAGCATCTGGACCAGTGATAATGGGGTGCTTCTCCCATTTATTCCCAGTTAGGCTCACTTTGGCCTCCAGTACAGTCAGTTCTTGAGACCCACCAGTCACTCCAGAAATAGTCACAGATCCTGTCCCTTTATGATTCGATGGCAATAGGGTGCGTTGTGCACCAGTGTCCACAAGGGCTGTATATTTCTTTGGCTCTAATGTACCAGGCCATCAAATCCACACAGTCCAATAAACTCTGTTGTCCCTCTCCTCCTCCTGGCTGGAGGCGGGGCACCTCTAATGTCTATAATTTGTAGAGGAGTTTCTACCTGGACTGGAGAACTGCCCCTTGCGGACTGGAGCAGCAGTCCTCCTGGAATAATTTGTTCTTCTATCTGCATTACCTTGCAACTCACTTACTCATGCCTGTAGGGCTGAGGTAGGTCTTTCATCCCACTTACTCATGTCCTCTCCATAGTCACAGAGGCAAAACCACAGGATATTTCAGAGTGTGTTCTGTTTCCTCTGAGTCGGTCTCATAGGAGGGAGTCTTCTAATGGCTGCAACACGGGTCCGTGCAGGGGAAGAATAGGATCTCTCTTCCATCCTAGATAGTTTATCAAACAGTTTATCAAACAGTTTCTCATTTTTCTCAATCATTTTCTCAGTTTTATCAGTCAATCTTTCCACAGCTGCTGCAATGAGGTGACGAGAAAGACTGTCTTCATACTGTCGCATTCTGCTAGCTACTTCATTTACAGTCAGTGAATCATTGACTCCTCCCCAGATCAGCACTAACAAGGTATGGGAATACATTGGTGGTGCACTTTGTACAAACTTTCTCAACATAGGTTGTCTACATGGCATTTTATCAGGATCTACATTCACTTCCCAGTCACCATAAATCACTTCTTTCACAGCCATTTCTCTCAGGTACCTAATACCTGTCTCTGTGCTGGTCCATTTAATCGGGCAGCATTCAATATTATCCTTAAAAGGATATCTGTCTTTTACAGCTGGTATGAGTCACCTCCAGAGACTGAGAGTCTGTGACTTTTTCCTAAGAGCTTTATCTATACCGCCTGCTCTGGCCAGGTTTCCTAGCTGCCTTGCTTCACGACCATCTAACTCCATGCCATCAGCCCCATTATCCCAGCATTGGAGCAACCGGGAGACAAGTGTCTCACCATCATTATGGGTAAAATCCTTTCTCATATTTTGCAAATCCTTCATAGAGAAGGATTTAATGATTACCTCTGCATCTGATTCCTCCTCATGGGCTGATGCAAAAGCCTCTCCCCTATCGTCTTTAGAAGAACTCTTTCCTCGATCTTCATCAGAAGAGTCCTCCCTCCTGTTATCTGGCTTTACTTGGTCTTTATCACAAAGGACAGAAGAACTTACTGACCTCTTCTTTTTCCTTCTGGTCACTGGGGCAACTTGTACCAGTGCTGATGGAGTTCGAGTAGTGCATATCGTACAACACCTATTCCTGCACCAAGATTTAAAGAGAAACCACCCCTGCACCCCACACAGGAAAATCAACACCAAAAGCACGATTTTAGGAAGGCAATTGTCATTTATGATACCCAAAGGAGATCCCTCTCCTGGCTCTGATGGTGACAATTTGGAATAAGAAGTAAAGGGTGAAGTAAACATGTCCATGGTAAAATTCAAAGTATAATTAGTGTAAATAGTAACAGAATCCATTACGTAATGCCCAAGGTATGAAGGTAAAGAAGCTGTACATTCAATCACAGACCGGATCAGAATTAAAAACAGCAGCAAAATAGCATGTTTGAACCACTGCATACAGACAGAAAGAGCAAGCAAGCAATACAACACATAAGGCCAGCTAAGCATTGTTGTATCCATTAACTTTAAAGTAATCCTTACAAAGAGACGATACAATAATCTGCTTAGCAACGACATGATGTGAGCTGTCTGTATCAATCTCTGAGCAAGCCGGAATTCAAACTCTTCAGACCATCTATCAGAACTCTGGTCGTGCCACAGTCAGGCCACAGTTGGGCCCCACGTTGGGCACCAACAAATCTGTTGTGGTTTTGGTCGGACTGGCCAATTAGAACGACAGATGGCCCTCCCCCCTCCTCTCTCCAAAGAAAGGAGAGGAAGAGATAAGGAGATTTACGAGTTTAGAAAAAGAACTCAACTACCTTAATGAAAATAATAATAAATAAGAAAATTTAAAAAGTATACAGTATATACGAAACCGTATCCAGCTCCCAGNTTAAAAAGTATACAGTATATACGAAACCGTAT